>RJVU01036174.1:3009670-3038710 GCA_003731715.1 Anabarilius grahami | reverse complement strand
AAGTGAGTAGTCTCTAAAGCCGGGCACACATTTAACGATTAGCTGAAACATTCTAAGACTGAACTGAACACACATACCGATTGTTTCCTGCGACTGAAGCCGATTTATATACTTACACATGGAATTTGAACACCGACTGTAATCGCAGACTGAACGCGACTGGACGCGTTTGAGCGCGATTAGTCATATGTATCAATTTACATTCATAATCGGCCTTACAATCGTTAAGTGTGTCCTCGGCTTAAGATTTTGTAGTTCCTTTTTCATAAAAAAACAACAATTAAGTGTTTGGTTTTGCAATTTCTGTGTAATGATGAATGTTAAAATTAAAACTGTCATTTTAAAACATTTTACATATTTTTTTAATATTTAAGTAAGTAATCTCATATTTTTTGTAGAAAAACAAGAACAATTTAGAGCTGTAAATTTATTTTATACTAATTNATACTAATTTTATTCTTATATTAATTATAAAATAATACATTTATACTAATTATTTTTTAACACAATAAAACAGTTTGTTCATAGTTTTTATATTTCAATTAAAATAACATTTTGTAAGATCCTTACAGAGAAAGCTAGTACCTGAGCAAATGTGCCATTTGCAAATAATTCTCTCTTGTTAATGTTCACTCTTTCTTTTGAGCAACTTCAGTTTTTGATTGATGATGGTTGATGGCCAATATTTTAGCTAGCTTCAAGCTGTTCTTGTCTGGACTTGATGAGGAAGCGTGTCTGAGTGTACAGAGCACATCTCCCACGAGCTATCCTGCCTCTCAGTGATTCCTGCTGTAGGGAGGAGCCACCATTGGGCCCCACAGTGGAGCCAAGACCAGATTTATCAGAGGATTAGGGTGTGAATCTGCTTCTGTGTCTGAAACATGTGCACGGAGCCCTGTGACGTGAGGGGGAGGTATAACACGGGGGCCGCAGAAGGGGGAGATGAAGACAGAAAGTATACCTGTGAACTTCTTTCCAACTTTAATCAGTTTCAGAGCAGAGCAAAGGTACTTTCAGCACGACTGCATCTGGCCTGTAACTCTACAGACAGACTCAGCACTTTTCCATGAGAGACAGACGGGTAATTAAAGCCTCACAGCCTTGATTCACCTGCTTATAAGATCAAAGCACAGTCCATTCTGGGGCTTTTCGTCTTTGGCCGTGTATGATCTCACTGGGGTGTCATTACACACGTGTTGTCTGTCATTACTTCACCCTTAATTTATCCATTGGAAACCTTCCTGACTGAAAATAGGCTATGTGTGCGGCTGTATCTGTTTGTTTGTGTGAGTACTGAGGAAAATGACATGATAGTTATGATATAGCAGTGTTGAGAAATAACACTATTAATGTTAATAACATTACTAACAGTAGCTCAGATTTTATAGTAAAATAGTGTAGCTTGCTTCACAAGCTCCTTTTATGAATAGCAGTGTAGTGTGATGGAATCTGTTTTGTCACATTGTTTTGCACACACAGATTTGTCTGGATTTATGAGGCAGTAATCAAGCACACTTTCCTAGAATGTCTTTCTCTTATTCATAATATTTATATGTAGTGTTGTGAAGTTTAGTAAATTAGTTAAGTTACGCATTAAAATGCGGTTCTGTTTGCATTTTATGTCTTCTTTTTTGGTATAAATATTTAGTTAAACGCTGCTGTTCATCATTGTTTTTATACTGTTTGTACACTACCATTCAAGTTTAGGGTCGCTAAGATTATGTTTTGAAAAAAAGTCTCTTCTGCTCACCAAGGCTGTCAATAGATACACATTTACACACTGCACCTTTAAGACATGCATTTTTGCCTGTTAAATAATGGCGCAAATACCAATAAATTGACCTTGCATAATTAATTTAAATACTGTCCTCTCATAAATTTTGCATCTGAAAGGGAAACTCCTACAAATGCATATGCAATACACACAAAAATCAGTGGTGTAATGTAACGAAGTAATAATACTTCGTTACAGTACTTAAGTATTTTTTGGGAGAATCTGTACTTTACTTGAGTTTTTATATTTCTGTCAACTTTTACTTTTACTCCACTACGTTTCCTAAATAAAATGTATACTTTTACTCCGATACATTTTCCCAAAGCATTTTCGTTACTTACTACAAAATAAAGTAGGAAGAAAACAGACTGCAAGCAAGCATGTGCAAACAAGCGCTCGCACAACCGCGGATGATTTAATTTTCTGGGTTGCGTCCGTTGCTGGAGCGGCTGAGAAGAGCGCGCTGTCATTATACAGTACGAGAGCGGCCTCTAGAGGCGAAATAAAAACTATCACTGATGCCTCGGAGAGTTTGTTTTGACACGTGACGTGACATAACAAAACATAACAAATCAGAAATGTATTCGATTTCAGTTCTTTCTTTCTTTTATCGGCACTGTAACACATATTTTCATTAGATAATCATCAAGTTTTCTAAAATAGAGGCAAATAATGTGTGAAAGTATACATATAATAGACCCATGCTATGCCTTTGTGTGTAAAGATGTCAATTTTTAAGCATGACTGATTGGATTGGATTGATATGAAATGGTAACACTTTACAATAAGAGTCCATTTGTATAAATAAGGTTAATAAAATTATTCATTTTTAATTTCAACATTTACATTTTAACATTTTAAAGTTGTCTCTTACATTAGTTATAATGCACTATGAATTAACATGAACAATCAATGTATAATTAATAGCCTATATTAGTATTTTTTATATTTAAAAATTACAATAAACTTTTAGCCATTTTTTTAATTCAAAGAAACAAAATGTAAGAGTTAAAAGAAAAATAGAAAAATGTTTAATATTTTTTGCTCCTTTTGTATTTTACAATTACTTGTACTTTTACTTTCAATACTTTTCTTTTACTTTCAGAACGTTTAATATCAAAAAAATACTTTTTGTACTTAAGTACAAAAAATATCACATACTTTAAAACTTTTACTCAAGTAACATTCTAAACAGAAGTCTAACTTCTACCAAAGTCATTTTCTGGTAAGATATCTTTACTTTTACTCAAGTATGGTTTTCGAGTACTTTATTCACCACTGGCAAAAATAACACTGTCCATGCCTTTTTAGCGTTAATTTTTCACTGCATGTCTTCGGTAAATCCTGACAGTAGTTTTTTAAACGCCAAAAGATGGTTTGCGCTGGCACAAGCTGTTTGTAAATGTGACCCTAATAGTCAAGCTACCATTTTTAAAATGCTACGAACAAAGTTTTTGAAATACCTTCGTTAATACTGGGATACGGACAGTGTTTTTCTGCGATGTCCATACATGCAAACTTGACTTTGGTTTTGAGAGGTGACGGTGGCTGCTTGGTTTGCTCGTCTAGTTTATCTGTGTCCATTTACAGAAGTGCTTAAATCAGGTGGATCCATGTTCAACACAAGCTCATTTAACACCTGCTTTGATTTAATCTAATTTAGAGTCTGGATTTGAACTGATATGGTGACCTCCTAAATATGTGCACACACTGTAACCCAATATATAATTCACGTTGGAGTAAATCAACGTAAAATACTGAAATTATAGCACCCATAAATATCATTTGGGCCATTATGATAGTGCAGCTCCCATAGGCGTATAATTTGTGGTGACATTTTAAATCACAGGTCTGACAGTACACACATTCCTTATCTGTTTTCTTCTCTTTTACTGTCTCTCTTCCTCACTCAAAAACAAATAATTTAGCTGCTTCACACTTTTCTCTTGTAACCTTTCTTCTGTCTCTTAGTATTCAGTCAAGACAGAGCACCGTGTAGTGGAAGTGCGCTGCCGTGAATGTGTGTTTATGTCTGTTTGTGTAGGTATGATGTGTGGGATTAATGTCAGACATGCTGGGGCTCATACCAGCCTCCCGCTGTAGCGTCTTGGAGGCTTATCACAGTCAATCATCTCTTTGTTCACCTCACTCTCAGCACGCACACACACGGACCGCAGACATGGCTCATATAGCAAGGCATGATGGTCAGGATCCGAGGCTTCAAAATGCTGAGCACACGCAGTAAGTGATGCAGTTGGGGAGAAGTTTTTATCTCCCTGCAAAACTTCTACTCAACATCAGAGGCTCTTGGGGCGGGGTTGATACTGCAGGGCCTAAAGATAGAGAAGGGGAGGCTAATTGATTAAGAGCTGTGAAAAAAAAGGATAAAAGGAATTTATATCCTGTTTGATATCTGCGGAGGGGTCAGCAAGCAAGGTCACAGTAGCACCTCCTTGTGGCCAAATATAGCATGTGACGCAGCCAGACGATTCCAGTGACAGCACTGCTTGAATTTGTTCTGCTTTTAACTTGAGTCATTTAAAGGGCTGAGACAGTCACTCATAGGCTATGTTTGAAATGGCATACTGCTCATACTATTTCTGTGGTATCCAGCATGTATATTGTGTGCAGTATGTGAATTTTCTGTACATAGATACCATTAAAAGGTTTGGGGTCAGTAAGATTTTTATTTTTTAAGCAGCACAACTGTTTTCGACATTGATAAAGATTAAAAAAAAAGTGACACTAAGAACTGGAGTAGCTTAATGGCTGCTGAAAATTCAGCTTTGCGATCACAGGAACTCAATATTAAAAGAGAAAACAGTTTTTTAAATTGTATTAATATTTCACATAATACTAATTAGGGCTGCCCCCTAATAGTCGACTAACTGTTAACTAAAATGTTATTAGTTGGATAAAAAAAACAGGAAGTGGCGAAGTCACGCAGTCTTTGAGGGACAGATCGTTGGACATTCAAACACTCGCCTATCATTCATCGACCTCAAATATGACTTATCATCTCAAACATGTAAGTAGTAGCAGTTTTACATGGCTGCTCACTTTAACGTTAACCTAGAAAATGTGGACTTTTCAAGTGTTTGTGCGGAGAGTGAAAGCTGAATAGTAGTGCGCTTACAATTAGCATGGAGGCGCCGGTGCGATCACTTGCACTTAAATGTTTAGTTCACCCGAAAATTCTGTCATTAATTACTCACCCTCATGTCGTTCCACACCCGTAAGACCTTTGTTAATCTTTGTTAAGAACACAAATGAAGATATTTTTGATGAAATCCAATAGCTGTATGACTCCTCAATAGACAGCAATGTAACAACCAATATCAAGGTCCAGAAAGGTACTAAAGACATCGTTAAAATGGTTTACATAGATATTTTTCTTACAAAAACACATCGTTTTGCTTCAAAAGGCCTTTATTAACCCCCTGGAACCATATGGATTTAAAAAAAAAAAATGTTTTACTTCAAAATGTGGCCTCCCATTCACAACCATTATAAAGCTTGGAAGAGCCAGGATATTTTTAAATATATCTCCAATTGTGAAAGAAAATAATCATATACCTAGGATGGCTTAAGTGTGAGTAAATCATGGGATAATTTTAATTTTTGGGTGAACAATCCCTTTAAACAATTAATGTTATATACAGTTTTATATGCTATTTTTAACAAATAGTATAGGCAAAATAAAGATGTTGTACTTCACAGTACGCAATAAACAGTACCTTTCATTCCATTCTGAACACAGTCAATGATCTTGTACAGTCTTGTCTCATTCCTTTGCTTATGCTTTATGCATTGGACTGTATAAATAAAACATTTAGCATTTTACAATGCATTCTGTTTCACATGCTATTTGTACAAATTGTAGGCAGTAAGCAATATATTCTGCTCAGTGTACTATAACTATATATACTATAACGGCGATTGGTAAAGTCATTGCGTCACTGCAGTGGCCGTTAGAAGCTCCGGTCCCTATGGAAACAATCAGACACGTGCCTCCGAAATGAGACACAAGAGACGCGCATTTAGGACTGCGCGTGCGCATTAGCTTGATCCAGCCTGGAAAATAAATTTTTTTTGTCATGAATCGAGCGTTTAGTAACAAAATGTATGAGACAGTTGTTGTCAGATTTCACTGGTGATTTCAAATATGAAATTTAATCGAAAGCTTGGCAAACAGCTTTGGAGAATTTGATGTTTCCCCATTCAAAGAGATAGGAGCTGCACTTGCATGCCCAAGAAGCGTTTCAAAGATGGCCGCCAAGTGAAATGACTTGTCTTAAAGGGACTTTGACTATAAGCAGTATGCTAATATTCCATTCCAGACTTAACAATAGCATTGGCTTTCATTCATTTCTTATAATTTAGACACTGGACTCTAAAACTGCAGTAGTCAGATTTTGGTAAGCTGAGCTTTATGCATATGTTTCTTCATACAGTATTTGTTGACGCACTTGAGTTTCGTCTGAAGGAAGCCAGGCGAAGTGCAGAAGTGTCGAGAAGTGTTTTCATTCTAATTAAATGGGAATCTTAATGAGTATCTCTCTCCACAGACCTCGAGCCACTTTCATGTGCTCAGTCTGAGTGAAGAAATCGAGCCAGTGGGTTATAGAAGCGGCTGGTAGCCCAGACGGATTTAGGGCGTATAAAATGTTTAAAAGAAAAAAAAAGTTAAAAAATCTGACTGGATAAGCAACTTTAGTTGAATAAATCAATACAGACATAGAAACCAAGCAACCCAGCAGAATGTTTTTTAATTTGTCACAAGCTGTTTCCATCCACCTAGTTATCTCTGTGAATTTTGGGGAATTGCTTAAAAAACGCTGGATGGAAAAACTAAGATGCGCATAAATTCTAAAAATGCACATAAAACACTTGTGCACTCAATTGAGGTGAATAATATTTTTATCCGATATAAAGATATGTGCATAAACTAGGATAGAAACACATTTACTGAATAAATGTATGCAACATAAAACTCACGTGGCTTTGCCTCAACAGAGGATGTGATTGAATATCTAGACTAACCAGCGGACCAATTTCATTGCATAGCATCTCAAATGTTGGTTTGTTCATTCTAAAATGCCTGAGCCAAAGTCTGTCATCAACAATCGTGTCTCGCACGATTCACATGATTGCGATTTAGCTTTATAAGACTGTGTTTGTGTCTTTTATTCTGAGGTTGGTTTTCATGGCAGATTGCGTTGGCGGTCAGATGAGGGACAGGCTGTCTTTCCCCTCCATTCTGAGACGGGACTGGAATAGCGAGCAGCGCTATTCTGCCGTCACAGTAATTGGACCTAAATTGGTTAAATGAATGAGCCATTTCTGCTGCCTTGGTCACAGCTGAGGACAGGACGGACATAGGCCCGCAGGTCCCCCACCGGACGGGTCTGTCAGCATACAGATGAATGAAAAGAAAGAAATTAATTTACCACTGACAGTTTGTGATTTTTTTTTTTTTCGATCGGCAAAAGTGATGAGTTCTGATGAATTTTGGTTGGTGAACTGATTTGATCGTTTTCCTTCTAATTTACAACTGTAGACAGTTGAAGACAAACCTCGACCTTATCAGCAGACTGTCTTAGGTTTCAGCTAATTAAATCTCTCCTCGGCACAAAAATACACTGACGTCGTCAGCAGTGCACGACAAAACTGTCACTGGCAATATTAACAAAACTCACTGAGCCTACCTAGGCTACTTTATTCTCCACAAATGTGGTATAAACAAATGTAAATGCAACACAAAACTGTGTCTAAAAAGCTTTTGAAACACATAATCATGAATTGCAAACGCACTGTGCACCGTTCTGTCGCGGCATGCTTTAATTAACACATCTGAGTTTCAAAAGCAAAATAATGAAGACGTACAAACAGTTTTCGTCCCATGCTGCGTACCTCCTCTAATATACTCCAACTGTTCCTACTTACAGCTTTCATTTGATGGTTGAAGGAGATGGCACCTGTCTGCTGTAATACAAGCAATAATTACACAGAACTTTTAGTTCTGGAATATGCAGTGCACATCTGGGCCTTTTATATAATCTGTGATTTTTTTACGATGTTTATACATAATAAAATAAACGTCAACTGGTTTTTTTTTTTTTTGGTGGAGCAATTTCTGTGCCACCAGTGGAACCAAATGGAATTGCAAATGCATAATGGACAACTTCCAAATGCTGTTTTTGTGCCCTTAAAGGGATCATTATTCATGATTTTGTTCAGTTTGTGAGTTTTACATACAGTGGTTATTTTGAGGATTTTTTATGCTTTCAAGATCATTTGATGAGTGTGAAACCTGAGGTCTACTCTTAGTTAGTTACTCATCAGCACTGAATGTCGCTAATCTAAAGCTAATCAGGATGACCATGATTAAAATACACTGAGCTGGTGAGAGAAAGACAGACAGAGAGCAGTGGATTCAAAGGGGACTAAACATCGATATGCATCTCTCATCTCATTAATCTGCATTTGCTCCAATCTCACCCTCCTCTGGATCATCTGCATGACAGGTGCTCAGCGAGGGGCTCTGAGGGACCCTGCCTCTCACTCCTCCCTTTGCTTGCTTACTGCTCTTTCTCTCTCTCACTCACTCCAATTTGTTCAGGACCACTGCTGCTTGCCAGGGGACATCTGTGTTCATCCAAAGCCAGCCATCCTTTCATCCCTTTCTTTTACCCTTTCTCGCATTTCTTGCTGTTGCATTCATTGCATCCCTCCTTTACTCATGTTCCACTTGTTTTACCTGAACGTACAGAAGGGAACAGCGAAGAGAAGAAGAGAGAAATTAAGTATAAGGCACTTTCCAGAAGCAGGATACAAAATAGATATTTTATTCAACAGTAGTTTTTAATTTATATGGAGTTTGAATTTTTTAAGCCCTCTTAAAAGAGTTTAATTTAAAATGTATAATAATAATAACTTGACCTCATTACAGTTCCGTAAAGTAGGATGTGATCAACACACACACACACAGAAATGTAGTGGTGTAACGGATCACAAAACTCACGGTTCGGATCATATTACGGTTTTTGAGTCACGGATCGGATCAGCAAAAAAAAAAAAAAAAATACAGATTGTTACTCGTCAGCACTGAATGTCGCTAATCTAAAGCGCTAATCTAAATAAAAATGGGGGTTTTAAGACAAATGTAACTTTGCTTAACATTTAACTTAAACACTTTAAGTAAACTAATAAAGTTCAAACATCATTAAAGACAAGTGAACAGACAGTAAAAATAAGAATACACAAATTAAAACAGATAAATACTATAGAACAGTTACAAATAAAGTTAGGTCTAACAGTAGTATTCATGTTCAGAAATGTAATAATATAAATATAATTGTTATTACACTGCATGTATAGTGTTCACTGTATAAATGAAATATAGATTAATCATTGTTAAAGTTTTGTTGTTTAACAATTAATGACATTGCAGTTACTTTTAGGCTACTGTCACGAAAGAGTATATTAGTCAGTAAAAGTTCTTTGCTGTCACTAAATGCACGGAATCAATGCATGAATGCACGACCGAATGCACGGAACCAATATGATGAAACGCATCTGATTTCTTTCTCAAGTTATCTCAACTGTTTAGGTTGACTTAAGACTTTATCACCGACTGTATACAAGAATACTTGGCAAGACGGGGAGTTTGAGACCTTTTTTGTGTATATGTGTCCATTCAAGCTCAAGGAGTCGTGAAACAGAGCTCGATTATGTGTTCGCGCGCCATCTGAAAGATGCGTGGTCCTACACACAAGAGCGTTTTAAGGACAAAAACCTGACAAATGTCTTGAAATACATAACCTTAACAATGTTTTGAGGTGTGGTAACCATTGTATAAGTGGAGTAATTGACTCCGGGCCGTTGAATTATTGAAAAATAGTTCCGCTTCACGTCGTGGCTGCATTACCACCTCGGTTGTGTATTATATTTCGAATAATTCAAGGGCCCGTCATCAATTGTTCCTTACATTATTATTATTATATAATTTTTTTTCAACAAATAGGCGAACTGTCTTAATGCAGTTGAATGTAAAGTAGGGCTGCACAATTTATCACACTATACAAAAAATAACATTGAACTTAAACGTGATTATCGCTTAAACACGATTCTTAGTGCGATTATGAAATTGCAAAGGCTGCAATTTTTTTTTNTTTTTTTTTTTTTTTTTTTATGTGCAGCTTGTCAATGAAGTATGGCTCCAAATGCTAATATATCTGAAAGCACTGCGAGTTTGAGTCGCTTATAATGTACATTTTAAAAAGCAACACAGGTCAAACATCTTCCCAGACATGAGTAGCATTTATTAACATCTTTTCCAACAAAAGACAACATTTAATAACATGTTTTTACTCATTTCATAACGACAGTTGACCATCCTTCTGTTAGATGATGTGGCTTCTTACACAGAATAACGCAGTCGTGTGTTTAATCAATCAAAGCGTTTCCATCTTCTGTTTATTCAGCTACAGCTATATGACGTGTTATCTTCTTCTGCGGCAGGGCACATTTAGAGTTTCTGTGCAAGAGCGCCCTCTGGCTTTCAATAGGAGAAGCATTTACTACTGATCACAGAGCCGTACAGCTCTGACAAGCTGCGCATAAAAATAATCGCAGCCTTTGCCAAATCGCTTGCGGTTTAATCGTGCAGCCCTAATGTAATGTGTATAAAATAAAATAAAAAAATCCATGTTTTTTTATTATTATTATTTTTACTTCTCATCATTCTCCAGAAAGCATGCAAAATGATGTTGCTTCTTGGGTGTCAAAAAAGAATGTCAGCACAATAATTACAGCTATTTGACAGTACCTTATGCGTACTGTATGTATTCAAATTTGCAATATTGTTGCCCAAGGGAGCAGCCTGAGGCCAGAAACGCTATGGGAGCTTCTCCGCACCTGAAGAAACAGAGTCACCGATTTCTGTTCCAATGCAACCAATTAAACTCCTGACCTTGCAGTTTGAAGGTGACCAGCCAGCTAATGAGATACAGCTCAGTGCCTTTTAGGCATGTTTAAACGTTAACATCCTTTTATTTTTTAGCCATCGCAGAAATCTTCCCTCTTTTCCTTCCGTGGCTGTGTCAGCCTTGACCTCATCATGATTATTCCTTATCTCCAAACTATTTCATCCTTATCTCCTCCCCGCGCTCCTCACAATTACGCCAGCCCTCTGAAAATGGCAAACGCATGGGGTAAGAAATAGGATTGCCAAGCTTCAGTATTAGAGAGCGTCAGGCACGCCTGAGATTCCATTTATCAGGCCCAAACAGGCTCCGAATTATTTGAGTTTGTTGAATCGCTTCCCCTCGCCTTTGATCTTCCCGTGCCCTTCTCTCTATTTATAAACCCCTCCTCCCCCACTCTTTCTACCGCACTTCTCCCATATCCACACACAGCCCTGGATCATTCTCTTCCAAATCCTCTTCCCAAAGATTCCTTTCACACCAGCTCCCTTATCCCTGTGCACGTTTGTCCTTCGGTCCCTGGCTGCCCCCTTGCCGCAGGATCTTTAAACGTGGTGATTACGGCCCCCGGCGTGTGTTGCAGGATTCCTAGCATGTCACTGGCTTTAAACGACAACCAAAGCCCGGTCCTCCGCCCCCCTACTCCAACCCGATCAGGTTCCCGCAGCTTGTTAGGAGAATCAGACTCAGATACAGTGGCAGAACAACATCTCCTCCTGCGCCACATGGGCTTGATGAGGCTGTTAAGACCGCTGTATTATCATCAAGGCACTTTGTCTGTCAGTGGAGGATCTGGTAGTGTTGCAGTGTCCAATCAACATGCTTGTTTGAATCCAGTGGTCTTAGTTGTCATTGTGCAGGTTTAAGATGCGTTCTAGCGCCATACGTTATCTGAACAGTAAGTATGAAATCTTATTCCCCTTTTATCCTACATAAACGCATGACACACACGCACGCTCGCATGCACTTACCCTGTCACGGTGATTTACAGTGTGAGCTGGGCCCTGAAAGTGTTCTTTAATTTAATGAGGTAATTATACACTAGGGGCAGGAAGCAGACTGGACCTGATTTATGCATGCTGGCCGTGTTGTTTTGTCACACACTTTGACTCTGCTGCAAGGACAACTGTCCCCCACACACTTCGAGTGCACTCGTGTTCTTCTCGCCTCTGTGTTTCTCTCTACATCTCTCTCGGTTGTCAACAAATCTGTGTCGTTTCGCAGCTGGCATGTGAACAGACTAAACGGGTTTGAGTCTTTTCTCGTTGGATCAGTCACACATGTCCTGAATTATGTCAGCACTGTATTGCAGTGACAAGCAAACAGTGCCAGCGAGAGTGGCGGTTTACATTAGAGTTTAGTCTTCTGTCTTGTATATGTGGCTGAAGGGGGAATTGGAAGTTCAGACGTCAACTAACTCTTTCCTCTTAGAATGTTATACAGATAGTTCACTTAAAAATGAAAGTTATGTTATGTACTTCAATTCATACTGAAAAAATTCATACTGGTTTTCATACTCCAAATAGGACAAAAAAGATGTTATTTATTGAAGCTTGTGTTGCATTTATTTATTTGATCAAAAATACAGTAAACACAGAAAAACTAAACTATTATTACAATTTTAAATAACCGTTTTCTATATTTAATATATTTTAAAATGTAATTTATTCCTGTGATGGCAAACCTGAATTTTCAGTGTCACATGATCCTTCAGAAATCATTCTAATATGCTAATTTGCTGAAAACATTCTTATTATTATTAATATATTTTTTAGGATTTTTTAAATAAATGTAGAATAATATTATTAATGAAATTTCAAAAGAACAGCATTTATTTGAAATCTTTTGTGAGTAACATTATAAATGTCTTTGTTCGGATGCCAGGATATTAATAGATAATGACTTAAAGGGGTCCTAGAATGCCCCTTTTACAAGATGTAATATAAGTCTCTGGCGTCTCCAGAATGTGTCTGTGAAGTTTCAGCTCAAAATACCCCACAGATCATTTATTAGAACTTGTCAAATTTGCCCCCATTTAGGTGTGAGCAAAAACACACCATTTTTGTGTGTCCCTTTAAATGCAAATGAGCTGCTGCTCCCGGGCGCTTTCCAGAAGAGGGCAGAGCTTTAACAGCTCGCGCTTTGGTTTCTCAACAGCAACAAAGCTGGAGAATCTCAAGCAGCCAAAATGACGATTGTTAGTAACGGTGTTCAACTTTACAGTGATCAAACCGGATTCGGACAGATGGAGAGACTCAGGAAGAAGTTACAACTTTTAGAATATAACTGGATGTTTCTGAATTGTTAGTGGATACATTTATGTAGTTGCTGTGGAGTTGATTCAACTCATTGACTAGCATGTGCCATCATGTTAAAGGGTTATTTCACCCAAAAATTAAAATTCTGTCATTAATTAGTCATGTCGTTCCACACCCATAAGACAACACAAAACACAAATTAAGATATTTTTGATAAAATCCGATGACTTTCAAACGCCCAGAAAACTACTAAAAACATATTTAAAACAGTTCATGTGACTGCAGTGGTTCAACCTTAATGTTATGAAGCAACAATAATACTTTTTGTGCGCCAAAAAAACTAAATAACGACTTTATTCAACAATATCTAGTGATGGACGATTTCAAAACACTGCTTCATGAAGCTTCGAAGCTTTACAAATCTTTTGTTTCGAATCAGTTGTTCGGAGCATGAAAGTCACGTGATTTCAGTAAATGAGGCTTCGTTATGTCATAAGTGTTTCGAAATTTCAAAGGTTCACGTGGCAGTTTGATACGCGCTCCAAACCACTGATTCGAAACAAAAGATTCGTAAAGATTTGAAGCTTCATGGAGCAGTGTTTTGAAATCGTCCATCACTAGATATTGTTGAATAAAGTCATTATTTAGTTTTTTTGGCACACAAAAAATATTCTTGTCACTTAATATCATTAAGGTCGAACGACTGTAGTCACATTAACTGTTTTAAATATATCTTTAGTACCTTTATGGGCATTTGAAAGTGTTATTGATGTCACTAACATCAATAACTCGAGAAGCTCGTTGTAGTCCCTACCAGCCGTTTGTTGTAGTCCTTAAACAGAGAATTCTTTAAAAGATTAAATTTCAGTCTGCATGGCATCGGAAGACTTGGAATACAGTGTATGAGTCATATGGATCACTTTTTTATATCTTATGGTGCTTTTAATGTGTTTGTATGTCCTTTTTGGAGCTTGAAAGCCCATGGTAACTATATACTTAAAGAAAATGTCTGCTTTTTGTGTCCCATGAAACAAATAACAACATCTGAGGATAAGTAAATTACAAAAATTTCATTTTTAGGTGAACTGTCCCTTTAAGGCACACTGCGGCACTTTTGAAGAGAACCGTTTGCAGCAAAAGGGAGTATTTAGAGTGTGAGTCATGTGACTTTTGTTGAGCACTGCATCAGGGACCAGCAGTGCCCACAAGCGACCACTGGCACTTTCTCTCTCTCACCAGCAATCTTGCAACCAGTCTACCTCCTTATTCTTTCTCTTCTCTTTCTGTCCCTCGCTCTTTATCTCCCTGTGTGCTGTGCAGCCAGTGAGGAGTCTTGCATGCCTAATTTGAGTTAACGATGCCAAGGCTCGTCCAGGCCTGAGGCTCCAGCAGGAGAGCAGGGGGAACAGCTGTGGCCAGGCTGAGGCAGCATATCTCTCCAGTGCTATCTCTATTTTTCCTTCATTCTGTCTCCCCGCTCATCCTGACATGTATGCCCACAGCAGACTTGACTGCAGCACAGTCTAATGCCGTCTCCTATGTGAGGAAACCATCTCAATGGCGCTTGGAAGAGCTGGAGAAATCAGGAGAGAGTAGAGACTTGACGAGCAATCTTGAAATAGAAGCGGAGAAGGGCAAAAAATCATCCTAGATTAAGAAGGAGACAGGCAGCGAGAGGGAGAGAGATAGAAGGGAACAGATTTAAGACTGCAGGGAATTCAAGGCGAGGAAAATCCAGCAGCAGAAATTAAGCAGCTTAAAGTAACTGCTCGCTAAAGCTTAATTCTGACGAGAGGGTCCTCACACGGTCTCATGCAAGAGGTTGCGCGGGCTGTAAAGGATAAGAGAAGACAGGCTGACAGGGAACAGAGACTCGATGATGTGGATTGGGAGAGAGAAAAAGAGGGGGCTGTTTCATAACCAAAGGTTGACATCTCTCTGATGAGTTTTATGCTGACAGAAAATGTGTCAGCACAGCCACCTCTGAGCCTCCGTGTTTCACCTCTGTATGGCATGAAAGTCAGAATATGAGCAAAAGGCGCTTTATTCAGGCTTGATGTTACAAATTTAACCTGATGACAGGATTTTAAGCTCATTTGGAAAGTTTAAAGCAAGAATTACTGCATTTTGGCTTCTTTAACTTCATTCTTCTTGTCTCTGCAGGAAGCATCAACCGAACTGGGGCTGTCCCTACATTTCTGCGGACCCCCACCGTCATCCAGCCTCATCTGGATATGAAGCCCTTCTTACAGTTTCAAATGGAGACTCCTCCACACAGCGTTGGGCTCTTCCACAACTTTAACGCGGTGAGATTATGCCTCTGAAACATCCCTATTGAAAATTTTGCATTATTGGATTACTTTAATAAAAATAACTAATTATATATTGATCATTTTTTTTTGGGAAAGGAACATATATGTTCCTTATTGGACTGAGCTCTTGTTTTGTTTGTCTGCTCTAAAAACAAGTGGCATGATGTGACCAATGTATAAAAGTTGTCTGTTTCACAACATTATTGGAAAGTTTGTCAATTATGCATTTTTAAAATTTGAAAAAGCTTTGCAGAAGCAATATTAAAAGAATGCTCCTTTTCATGTCATTCCAAACAAGTGTTATTATTATTTTCAGCTGTGGAATACAAAAGGGAAACAGTGAAGATGATGATTGCAACTGTCAAGCTCTTCAAAGCACATAAAACTATTAAAGTTTTCTAAAGCCCTAAGTGTGAAGAACAGACCAAATTTAAATCAGTATTAAGTGGAAATAATCCTCTCTGCCATCTGGTGTATTAATGTTACAATGCGTTAATGCATTCTCGTTATTTCCAAAAAGGAATCTGATTACATATAGATAACCTAAAATATTAAACCACTCAGTCTGTTTGTGATTGCTGGCTTGTTTTTGTATTTGTATTTTCCTGACTGCCTTCCGTTGGACAGAGTAATGCTGTATGAGTTCTCTCATGTCACCGTGACTTATAGCTAATCATTTTGATTAGCATGCAGCTCATTTCACTCTCTCAGCACTTTTACTCCCAAGTCTGTTCCGCACATTTCCCAGATTGCATTCTGTTATGTAAATTAGGATGCTTGTCAGCAAATTGAATAGGAAAGGTTAGTCATGGGATCTAACCATGCCCAAGGTGTCCATCATATGTATTCTCTTTCTTAAATTCCATGTATTTGCCTGCACTTGTTGCCGGTGTGAAATACGGCATGCATCTTGGCACAGTCTAGTAACACTGACAAGAAAAAAAAAACACTCTACCCATGCCAGCTCAATAATTCCACATCACATGTTGCCTTCCAATTCTGCCTCATTATATTCTTTTTAGTAAAAGCCAAGGGATGTTTAAATATTTTGAAAAATGCATGAGCTTATGAAAGAATCTAAGAGCTAAACTGTCTCTTGTACTTTCGCCATTTATTACATATTCAGAAACTGAGCTGTAATCTTTAGATTGAGGCAGTTTTAGCATTGGTTAAAGGCTCAATGTGAGAGTGACCGGGTGTCCGACGGCGAAACTCTCCTGATGCCCAGTAGGGGGCGATGTTGGAGTGGCTGGAAGGACAGGCTGACCTCTCTCTAGGACACTGCTGAAAGCACACTGCAGTGTTTATGCTATCACCTAATGGAATGCTGACATTTATGAGAAATCCCTTACACAGGTTGATATATGTCTTTTATTGAGGTATTTATAATGTTCACCAAATGCATATATATAAAAAGTGTAAATTGTAATGAATTAAGTGAAAATCAAACTAACCTTAGTGTTGCTGGTGAGTTTGATGTCTCAGCTGCAGGACAGTTTCATTCTGGGATTTATTCTATTATTATATTTATTATTTATTCATTTAGCAGAATTTTCATTAATTAAATTGGAACTTAAAAACAAATGTGCCAAACGCGCTCAACTAAGCGGTCCTCTCTTTCATATAAATCGTTGTTTGACATTCTGATTCGTTCTAGTGAATTGTTTGTTCTAAACCTTCCTTGCGTTCAATTAAATCATCAGATTCATAAAAAAGATTCACTGATTCAAGTTTTGTTAATTAGGGTGGCTTTGCTGTACTTTTAAAATACATGTATCTGTTCAAGTCTACTCAAAAATGGCTCTGATTAAATTATATTCTAAGATAGTTGCTTTTTTTATTGTTTATAAAAACATGCTGTGTAACTTTAATGTAATTAGCTACTTTTTGTTTGTATAAACTACTTTCAGATTCTCTTAATTTTGATTAGCTTTGCTTGGCAAGCTATAAGTAGTTTCCCCAACACTGCTTATAAACGTAAGATTTGTTGTTCCATCTGGAATCGCATTCATGTTGGAATGCAACAACCTGATCAAACAGTCTTGAAGCTGTAATCCAGTTCAAAGTATTTTTTAAATGTACGGGTTTGGCCAAATAATTATTTAGCTGTATACATTTCACCAGTATCTGATGCTTTTGATCAGCTGTAGATATTGCTGGGGCAGACCACAATCTCCCATTCCTCTACAGTCCAGCTGTAATTTGTCTTTAATGTGATTTGGCCTCTACCTGCCTGTCTGAGTCAATTTGCCTGCAGGCAGTGAGGCACCTGAATAATTTATACGAAGCAGCTGGTTGTGGCATGAAGGTGCAGAAAAGCTCCCCCAGACACTCGCTTATTCTGCAGAATCAGGAATTTCAGAGGCGTTGAATCGGGCGGCTTGTGCACCAACTTGTTGCATTTCACCTGCAGCCACCTTTGAGTAAAGCCTCACTCGCAAAAGACGACGTTTATGCGGACAGCTTGCCAATTTTCCTCGCTGAGTAATGTAACTCCACGTGGACTTTTGGAGTTGAAATCTTTTGGCTGCGTGCACTTTACCTCTGATGACCCCCTTGGAAAACTGTAATTTTCGACCTTAATAGCTGGAAGATATCAATCACAAGGCATTATGAGTTAAAATATTTTGGGGAGTTTTATTAATTGAGCCCGGGTCACAGCTGAATTGGTTCCACATGAGTTTTAGAGGTATGTGGCAAGAGCGAGAGGACTGTCATGACGGGGGAGATGGAGGAGGGCTGAATTCTGCAGCTTGTGCATAAGTGCTTTTGATAGAATGAGGGAGTGAAGGGGTGATTTGGGGAGTGAGAAAGGGAAAAACTGAGAGAGTGCATGACATTCTTAGTGCATCTGGGCAAAATAAGCAGTCAGCAAGTGAGCATGTAAGACAGAAAGAGGAAGGAGATCGTTGAAAGAGCACAGGAAGGGACGATAGAATTTATTAGTGGAGAAAAAGGGGAAGGAAAGGAAAGAAAAAGCAAGTGAGAGGCAGAGGAAAATGAAGAGAGAGCATCCAACCAGGAACGCAGTCTTGGCTTGCTGTGAAGTGTCAGGAAGGATGGAGGGAGGAATGGAAGGAAGGTGGATGAGATTAAACAGCAGAAAACCAGAAACTGATCCCTAACAGCAAGAGTGACGACCGACTGTGGAAAAGAAGAGACAAAACTAGAAAGAGAGAAATCAGTCAATCATATCCTGGACCTGTAAACGCAAGAATTGCTCGCTGTCATCCCCACAAGGGGGCACAGAAGCGTGTGAACGCGAGAGTGTGGGAGAATCAGGTGGTGTGGTGGGACAGCCAGGATCCCTTCAGGATGAGTGACACTCTCGCACACACCCTCCCACACACAAACACGCGCTCCCTCACGGAGGATCCAATGCAGCTGCGAGATCCAGGCGCTGCTGAGGATATGAAGGTGAGTGCCCTCCAGCTAGCTCAGGCAGAGTGGTAACGAAGCTGGTTACTTTTCTCTGTGTTTCAATCGCTGAACGGCATTCGTTTTCTTCGTGAGATGTTTTATCTGGCATTCTGTGTTTGAACGCAGTGCATTTTGGGCTTGTGGTGTCCGGCATGCTGTGTTTGTATTAACTGACATGGGATCTTGTTGATTGTGGAAAGGGAGACTCTTGTGTTTTTTTATCTAATTTACATGTATAAATCTGTATTACATGTTTCCTTTAAAGGGGTAGTTTACCCAAAATCATTTACCCACCTTCCTGTTGTTCCAAACCTGTATGAACTTTGTTTTGCAGAACACAAAAGATATTTTGAAGAATGTTTTCATGTTTTTGTCCATACAGTAAAAAGTCAGTGAGGCCCAAAACAACACTGGACCCCTTTGACTTTCATTGTATGAAAATATCAGTAAAAGAGTGAGTAAAAGATGACAGAATTTTCATTTTTGAATGAATTATCCCTTTACAGGGTCATTAAAGGGTTTGTGTTTTATAGTAAGAAGGATCTGGCTATTTTTGAACAGTTATCAGTTGTGGGATGTGGTTTTCCAGAGGGAGCATCAGGAGGTCATATGACAGACACTGTGCTTGCCAATTGGATAAATGCACTGTTAATTGCTTACTTTGATAATTAGTATAGATGCAGTGTCTGCCAACACCATAAAATACAGCATGTTATTGAGGCTTCGATAAAACATGAACGATACACTAGCCTTAAAAGAATAGTTTACTGAATTAATCACTAGTTAAATGAATGACTTACTTTACTTTACGTCATGTCATTCTCCTGTGGAAAATAAAATAAATTTGATATAACATATAGAGTTTTTAAAATATATATTTTTTCCCCCCATACAATGAAAGTCAATAGAGTCTAGTGTTGTTTTGGACCACATTGACTTTCATTCTATAGTTCTTAAAAATATCTTCTTTTGTGTTCCGCATAGACAAAGTCATAAAAGTTTGTAAAGACATCAGGGTGAGTAAATGATGACTAAATATTTGAACTATCCCTTTAAGGCATCTTTCAGCTGTGGTTTGGGGGTTTCATAGTTAGATTATTATAAGATCATCATAAGGCTGTTTGGATTTAAGGAAATTAGTTGGGATATTTATGAGCCAAGATGTCTCTCAGCTGAGAAAGTTGAAGGAATAAATCAACACCAGCAGAAGACCACTTCAATGCAGTGCTATTTTTACTTCATAATGCAAAGCATAATGGACCAACACCCAGGATTTTGGTCTAGAAATGCATTTTAACTTCTGTATGCTATTAAATCTTGATTAGAAGGGTGTTCTGAGTTAAAATACAGCCAGTAGACTTTTTAAAAAGACATGAGGCTTTAAAAGTAATCTTTTTCTTATGAGAGGCCTTCGCTTTGATTTTTCCTGTGCAGCCTGTCGGAGCCCCTCCCTCATCCGTTTCCTCGCTGAGGCTGTTAGTACTGACAGTTGTATCTATTGATGTGTTCTAGCTGGAGGTGTTCTTATTACCCAACTAACTGCCAGCTTCACTTAATCCTCTGGAGATTCATGAAGGCAAAGCCATAGAACAACATCATTGTGGCTAATCCACTGCCAGTCTGACTGATGTAGTGTGGACTTTGCACATACACAATGGCATCAGGGCCCTCGACGGTTATGGTGACGCAGAACTCAGTTTTCCGGACTGTGCCAAAAGAGATAAGAGGCAAAAATCTGAGGAAGTCCGGTGGAAGGCCCGCTAAACTACAGTTGGTGTCTGTGCGCTGTCATCCTGAACCATGTCTCGCCTCTGTTTTTGCTTCTAGTAGGGGGGTTGCTTAGATACGTTCCGTTTGCAGAGTTTCAAAATGTTTTTGTTTGACTTAGAGAATATTCATTTCAGACTCTCCTGCATTTCCCAGCCAAGAGATGATGTTCCAAAATGGCCTGTCTTAGTCTATTGTTGTTACGATTTGGAATGAAAAGCACAGCCATTATAGATGTTTTTGAAAGGTTAAACATTTTCTTTCTGTAACTGGCTGTTTTGGAAATCATGTATCACAGTCATTTCTACTTTATTAGTCCAGAAAATCTGATAAATTTGTACATTTATGCACGCAGATTAGCTGCATTGTATTATATATAATATCAAGCCAAAATATTCAAATGAAATAACTATATCAAGTGAATAATTATGCTGGGAATCATATGACAATAGAGATCTGAATGCAGACCACAAGGCCAAAAGATGTTTGGACTGCGACCATCAGGCTTTGTGCATTAAGCTGGTCATAAACAGAGGCTTAGCCATTGGCGCTATGAGATGCAGTACTTAGGATAGTGGGTAAAATTTATATTAAAGTCTGACCTCTCACATTATGGACACTAAAACAGAAACAATTTAAGGGGTAATGTGTGTCTGTGATGTACAGTACAGTCCAAAAGTTTGGAACCACTAAAATTTGTAATGTTTTTAAAAGAAGTTTCGTCTGCTCACCAAGGCTACATTTATTTAATTAAAAATACAGTAAAAACAGTAATATTGTGAAATATTATTACAATTTAAAATAACTGTTTTCTATTTGAATATATTTCACAAAGTAATTTATTCCTGTGATGGCAAAGCTGAATTTTCAGCATCGTTACTCCAGTCTTCAGTGTCACATGATCCTTCAGAAATCCTTCTAATATGCTGATCTGCTGCTCAAGAAACATTTAATGTGTACAATTGTACAAAATATTTGTGTACAATATTTTTTTTCCGGATTATTTGATGAATAGAAAGTTCAAAAGAACAGTGTTTATCTGAAATCTAATCTTTTGTAACATTATAAATGTCTTTACTGCCACTTTTGATTGATTTAATGCATCCTTGCTGAATAAAAGTATTAATTTCTTTTCAAAAAAATAAAAATAAAAATTCTTACTGACCCCAAACTTTTGAACGGTAGTGTATAATGCTACAGAAGCTTTGTATTTCAGATAAATGCTGTTCTTTTGAACTTTCTATTCATCAAGGAATCCTGAAAAAAAAAGTACACAACTGTTTTCAACATTGAAAATAATCATAAATGTTGAAATGCTGAAAATTCAGCTTTGCATCACAGGAATAAATTACTTTGTCAAATATATTTAAATAGTACACAGTTATTTTAAAAATGTAATAATATTTAACAATATTACTGTTTTTTACTGTATTTTTAATTAAATAAATGTAGCCTTGGCGAGCAGACGAAACTTCTTTTAAAAAACATTAAAAATCTTAGTGGTTCCAAACTTTTGGACTGTACTGTATGTACAGTATATAATTTACATACTGTAAATATAATATGTGTGTGGCTAATATATATATATATATATATATATGATACAAATTAAAAAATAAATATATATGAATAAATAATAAACAATAATTTTAGTTAATATTAATTGTTAATATTATTTAATGGACCTGAGCTAACATTAAAGGGACATATCATGAAAATATGACTTTTTCCATGTTTAAGTGCTATAATCGAGTCCCCGGTGCATCTACCTACCCAGAAAACGTGAAAAAGGACAACCCAGTAATTTTGTTTT
Organism: Anabarilius grahami; assembly: GCA_003731715.1. Classification (NCBI taxonomy): domain Eukaryota; kingdom Metazoa; phylum Chordata; class Actinopteri; order Cypriniformes; family Xenocyprididae; genus Anabarilius; species Anabarilius grahami. The sequence goes on along the minus strand of RJVU01036174.1, from coordinate 3,016,379 downwards.
GGCAAGCCTTTCTCTGCAAGCATGTGAAAAACGAGCCACTCAGATTTCGCTCCCCTTGTGACGTAGGAAGGGGATTTTATTATAATATTACTGCCCCTTAATCTGCTCATTTCCACCACCATTTTGTTTTTGCAAGTGAAAATGGTTTACCACCCTGCATCCCATTTGGTATACTATCCACCCTATCTGCCCTAAATAGTATTGAATATTACTAATGTCACAAACTATTTAGGATGGATAGTATGCACATTGAGATGCAGGCCCAGTTCTAAGGCCATGGCAAAAGTTCGAGCAAAGCATGCTAACTGTTCTGTCGTTGGCTGCACAGCTGATCACAGAACACTATTTAGAGTCTCGTTAGATTGGATAGCCTGCAAGTTGACCCTGGCATGCTGGCAAGCTTGCTAAAAAAGGAACGTTTCTGTCTGAGCGATATTTTGGAAAAAATATTAGACCATTCACAGCATTTGATAGCAACCATAAACCTTAGCCTGGTGTGTATGGCTCTGTTTGGCAAACAGGTACGCTATGTCTAGTGGGCGTCCATGCGGGTTTTGCACAAAAGATTAACATGACGGCACATGTCGATGAGTTGAATCAACTCCTCAGCAACTACATAAATCTATCCACTTACCATTCAGAAACATCCAGATGCATTCTAAAAGTTGTAACTTCTTCCTGAGTCTCTCAATCAGTGTCCAACTCCGTTTTGAATAATGCAAGGCTGAACACTGTTACTGACAATCGTCATTTTGGCTGCGTGAGATTCTCCATCTTTGTTGTTGTTGAGCAACCGAAGTGCGAGCTGTTAAAGCTCCACCCTCTTTTGGAAAGTGGGCAGTAAACAGTCATATTTATAATTGCTAAAGTTACCAAAGATTAATAAATACTGTAACGAATGTATTGCTCATTGTTAGTTAATATTATCCAGTAGATTATTTTCAGGAATGTTTTGGTATGCAGTATATATGCTGGTTTAGAAATGATTTAGTGTTGTGTGACCTCCTTAAAAGTAAGTGAGTAATTAGGTTTTCTTCGTTCATTAGCTAAGTCATTGATATTTTGAAACTGAATGCAGGGACGATCAACATTTGTGCAAGAGATGAGCTGCTCAGCCTGACTTGATCTCACAGGTGTCCTGACTCTTTGCACCATATGGCCACCCTTTAGCCATGTTCTACTGCCACTGTACTGCCACCTAGACCCTTCCATCAACATGATTAACGACCTTGTCTGTCTAATGGGAGCCGGACCAGAGTTTAGTTTCACATGTCCTTTCTCTTTTCCCTTTCCCTCTTTCTCTTTCTCCTGTTCTTTGCTCAGATGGATCCTGTTCAGAAGGCAGTGATCAACCACACCTTTGGAGTCCCACTGGTGAAGACCAAACGGCCAATCATTTCCTGTAATGTCTGCCAGATCCGTTTCAACTCTGAGGTAAGGTATCTGATATAAAACTGTTTGAAATTTGGTGACTTACTCAAATGGCTTGTGTTATTAAAGACATGAAATCATATATAGATTTCTTAGAGTGAGTTTTCTATGTAATATGAGTGTTATGTTTATGTTGCTGAGATACTTTGCACACTCTACTTTCTAGTCCGGAAATAGCCAATGGCAAATCCTCTTTGAAGTACTGTATCTGCATAGCATGTCAGAGTGAATGCTTACAGCATGAAGCGTTTTTCTTTCTTTCTACAATTAAAAAGAGTTTTAATAAAATCTCTTTCAACATACAGTCTCAATTATAAGATTGATTATTATTTCCACCAGGAAATCCTACAGAAACCTTCCTACATCCTTCCTACAAAAACAACGTTCAAATTTTCCATTTTAGACTTGCCACAGTCATTTATTGCAAGATCCGTATCGCACATTTTGCCGTTCCAATATTCCTCGCACATCAATGAAAGCAATTATGTTAGTTGTTTATGCACCAAATTGCTGCTACGCTTGTTTGGGGGGAAACTTAAGCCTGAAATATTCTGGGCTGAATTCAGTTGCAGCTGTGGCAGACATTGTGACATGTGTGAGATTAGTAACAGTGCAGGACCTGGGAGTGCCCCACTAGCCTGCGCTATTTTTACGGACAAGAACTGTAATCATGGGCAGAAAGTGGCTTTCTTGGTGTGAGCCTGTAATCTTGGGCCTCCAGTCGAGCAGATGTATAGCCTTCTTTAAACCGCATCCACAGACAATGAAAGACAGGGAGAAGATGGAGAGGCCAAGCCTGCATGTGAAGACCTGCGAAAATAGCAGTTAGCCCAGCTCCCTTTTAATGATTTATGGGGTGAGACTTTGAGACAACTCAGCAGTTCTGTGAAACAACTGGACTTAAGAGTTGTGGTAGGTTCATTAGAGGTGATATTTCATGGAGGTGAAGATTAGATTGAGGTTATGTACTACAGTTATTTCCATCATCTTATGTTCCCTTATTTTGGTTCACAGTAAATATCCTAGACGGTTGTTAGTTAGGCTATAAATTCTCCCAAAGAGCCACCCAAAGATGCCTTTAGTTTACAACCCAGTTCACGACCCTCAAGTCAAACGAGCTTGACACATACAAGTGTGCTTGTAAATAATAATGCTGTTCAATAAACGTTAAGCACTTGACTACTGATTGGACATCTCTGACATCTGCAGCTGTCCTGGTTTGTAAAAGATAGGCATATAATTTCAACACCCCTGTTTTTGCAGCGTCTCCCTGCTTGCCATGATTGCATTTTACTACACGCAGACACATACGCACACACTTAACCACATGGCACACAAAAAGGATACAAAATAGGGCCTGCTTTTGTCTTTCTATTAATAATTTTTACATTTTGCATAAATGGAAAAAATATTTTGATAATATTTTTGAATTAACACGGGTAAGGGCTGATGGTTAATAAATACAAATAATATTACTCAAATCAGTTTATCCGATTATGTGAAAAGTATTTTTTTCTCTTATTTATATAANAATATAATATATATATATATATATATATAATCATATTTTTAAATAGCATGGGTAGGCACATTATATGAAAATTATGACATTGTTGCAGGATTTTATTTATTCAGCTGAGAAGGTCAAAACCTTTGAAATGACACAGGCAAAAATCTGCATTTTAAGGGGATACATTTAAAACTAGCTACTTTTCATGCTAGATTAATTTTATATTAGATTATATAGTTCTCATAACATATAAAAAACGTCATTTGTTTTTTTTTTCTTTTAAGTGTGCTGTATCCATGGAAAGTGCCATATGCACACGCTCGTACAAACTCAAAAAAAATTTGTCATTGTCCTAACTATTTAAACTCTTATTTATTTTTAAAGTTGTCAGGCATCAAGTGTTCACGCCGTCAAATCAGTTGCGAGCAAAAAACAGATAGATCAAAGGCAATACATCAAACAATTGCAAGTTTGTATGTTTTATTAGAAATTTTGATACTTCTTTCATGCATTTTTGCACTGGAAATGATTCAGTTACATAAGGAGATTAAATTATACCATGCCATATTTCATTAAAGGGTTACACAGAGCAACTAGTCTACATTTTCTTCCTCTACTATGCTGAATGACGCAATGCATTTGTTCCTTGAAAATATCTATTCCCTCGCCTCCTTCCCATCATCATTTCACGCTCCATTATGGATTCATAGATTCCAAACCCCCCAGTGCCGATAACTGAGGACATTTGTAGTGGAAAAAGCAGACTATTGGCTGCCAGCAAGTGTTATCTGATGCATTCATCAAACTATGAGAGTTGTGTTATGCTGTGCTGCCAGTGTCCCTCTGTCCCTTTCACTCTAGCGCAAGATGGAGGTATAACCTTGCCGCGCTGCAGAAGTGATGTCACCATATTGTGTCACTGTTGCTGCAGGACAGGGTTGAATGCGTGTCCCTCCCCCTGCCAGAGCTGCAGTGGCCCACTGATGTCGCACAATTTCCGTCATTCACTGGCTGTTTTTTCCATCACTAGGGCAAATTAACCTTCCATGTGCGAGTTGAGCTTCGGGAATAGCCACAGCTGTCAATCCTCCTCATGCAGCCCTTTACCATTTTGTTGTGGTAATTGTATTTATGTTGGCGTATGTTGCGTTACATACTGTTCACATGTGATTTGATGAGACTGGGACAGTTGTGTCATAATTTGTCCTTGGAAAAGTTCTTCATGCTCATGCTCCCTGTTTTTCCATCGTTGTGCTTAGAAGAATTAATCTTCTGCTCTCAAAACCAACTCATCTCTCTTATGTAAAACTCTGTGCCATCTGGGCAAGAACTTCTCATTTCCTTATTCTATAGATAGCGCTGCATTCATACGAGCACTTCATTCTCATTGGCACATTACTTGATTTTTATTCATATCTAATGGTTGAGGTATTCTTCACACATAATGCGTGCCCTCTCTTGTAAGTCACTTCATTAAGAAAGCATTCACTGAGAATTTCAATGAATTAATTTTGTAGGCTATGTGGGTTCAAAGAGTTCATGAAAATTGGATTAGTATTGCTAATAGCTGAATTCGAGTTAGGAGCTGGCTGAAACAGTTTAGCTACAAACTGATTGTTAAAAACAAGTGTTTCTAAAGGATGATACTGTCATTTCATCAGTTTTATAGCACCAAAAATGAATGACGCTCACTTCCATTAACGATTCTCGCACATGCATTCTTCCGCCAATGCGAGAGAACCACGGTACATACAAAAATACTCAGACAGAGAACTGTAATACTATTCTGTGTCAACGCAACAGCGCTACTGAATCTACGGCATGAAATGGACAACATGAGTGATCTTGTCCGATTCCCGAATGAATGACTCTTACTAACCTGGGTTGGGTTTCCCAAAAGCTTCGTAAGTCGTTGATCGTAGAGACCGTTGGTGGCAATTGTTCTATGATCAACTTAGGCTTATGATGCTTTTGGGAAACGCAGCCCTGTTCTGTTTAGTGAATCAAAAATATGAAGTGCAACCAGTATAGTCTGACTCTCGAATGAATGACTTTAATGAATCGGTTGTTTTTAGTGAATCAAAAACATACAGTGTAGACTGATTCCTGAATTAATGATTCTAATAAGCAGTTTCTTTTTAGTGAATCAAACAAATACAGCTTACAAATAGCTGTGAGAATTCAGTGTAGTTTCTGACTGGCTGTTCATTTGACAGTGTGTAAAAATGCACATTATGAGAAATATGTTTTTAATGTTTTGATTGTCTAGTATTTTTGTTTAATATATAGTTAAAGCCACCTCTAAAAGACGGTCTGTGTAAATGTATTATTCAAGAATTTAAAAAAATCTTTTAGCAATGACATTGAATTTTTTTTTTCTAACAAATATTTAGTCCTTACTAAAAAGAATGATTAGGAGGAATTGGAACTAGAAAAACCATTACATTCTTTATGATTCCCATTCCTAGTCACAGATGGTTTAAAAAAAATGCTTGGATTCTCCCGTATTGACATCTCTGTAACTCATGGTTGTGATTACTGCTCTAGACTGTTTGAGTCTTTTGCTTGCACATGGCAATGGCATGAACTGTGTTTCTCATTTGTTTTTGGATGTGCATTCTTTCTTCTGCATTTTTTCTTCACTCTGTTGCAAGTCTGATCAGTTTTATATTCATAAACTCATGTATGTTGTTTTACATTACATTTTTTTGTCTGTGTGACCTCTGTCTACAAAACATATATGGAGCACCTGTGCTTTAGCCGCATATCCACTGAGCTCTCTGAGGGTTTCTGCCAGAACCACATTGCTATCTTCTCCTCTTTCCTCCTTAATCCCAGGGATCGCTGCTCTTTTATGCTTCTTTCCCACATCCTGCTCAGTTTCCTGCGTTCTTTAGACAGGCAGCTCCTTCAAACCCCCGAAGGCTTCGATTACAGACCACCAGCTATATAAGGCTCTGTCATCACCAATTACAGCCCACAACCTGCCACAACAGACAGGAAGGGCCAACCTAATGCCATTCCCTCACTGCAAGCGTACCCTAACAGTCTCTAAGGACTTGTCCTAACTGTCTTAATCTCTTCTGTTCCCATGAGTCTCTGCGCGGTTTCCACGCCTCTTTTAATGTTGTGAGCATCTGAGCCCTCAATCACACTCTGGTATGAGTCTTTTGGTATTGCTCCCAGTTTCTGCAGCAACGGTTGTCAACTCATTCTCAGTTTCACACAACAGATAATCCAGCCACTTAATAATCATCATGTTTGTCCTTATGGGATTGATTCAGAGGCCATGGCTGTTTTGGGAAGCCGCTGATAGGTGATCTCTTTGAAGCGTGCTGCTGGGAGGCGCGACAGATACACGTTGTGCCACGTGGCGGTCCCGCTCCCCTGTAACGAGGATGCAGACCACAGGCGACAGCTCCTGTGTGAGCATTTCTGGAAATATCTCACCGTGTGTTCCTGCTAGAGGTCAAGTCAGCATGATCGATGAGTGGACTAGATTGTGCCACATCAGAGAAGTGGAATTGTTTATGTAGATTAGAGCTTTCACAGTAGTCAACTGTTTTGTGTTTCCTTTGGTTATGCTCTATTTATGCACTGGCCGCTGAGATGGCTAAATATATCCTTTCACTTAACGTCTCATTTTCTCTACTTATACAGTGTTGATAATGAAATCATGGAAAAGACCTCATATTCTTTGTTATGTCTAATGGTATAAATCATTTTATGTAATTGATTTTATTATTATTAATAAATTAAATATAATTA
>RJVU01036174.1:2893676-3009377 GCA_003731715.1 Anabarilius grahami | reverse complement strand
TACATTTAAATATTATAAATAATACAAATTATTAATATAACTTTATTATTTTATTATTATAATAGAATTTTATATTTTCAGAATACATGGTTAATTTTGAATGGTCGTCATTGGAGAAATATTCATTTTAGAACAACCAGGCTAACTATACCAAAGACTATAGAATAACACAAGACATGTCACTCATATTGTTTTGAATGGGAGAAAGTGCAACGCACAATATGGCGGTATAAGTCCCGCCTTCTAAATAAGAGCCAATCGCCGATTGGTAAAGTCATCACGTCACTGCAGCGGTTGTTGGAAGCTCTGGTTCCTATGGAAACAGTCAGACGTGCACTTCCTATAGAGACGCGCACTTAGGACTGCACATGCGCATTAGCTTGATCCAGCCAGTTTCACACTCACAGAAAATGGATGCCATGTGGCATCAGCGTCCTGGGTCAAGCATGAAGGTATAAGCCCATGTTATGACTCCTGGATGGTACATTCAGTACCAGATATCAAATATGGCCTGTGAGCATTCAAAAATTATTGTAACTCTACACCTGTTTTGTTGGTGTGCAGCTCCTTGTGGATTTTGAAAGGTGCGCTCATAGAATGTTTAAGCAGCATCACCTGTGTGTTCATTTCAGAGTCAGGCAGAAGCCCACTACAAGGGGAACCGTCATGCTAGGAGAGTCAAAGGCATCGAGACCTCCAAGAGCCGCCCACAAGAGAGTGACAAACCTCCTCCTGGGCCCGTCTCGTCCCCCTCACCTACGGGACCCTTGTCGGCCGTCTCAGACACTGAGCCCAACAAAACAGGTAAGAGCTTGAGAATAAGTGGCTTTGCACAATATAGTGATTGTAAAACATGCACATCTGGTCTTCTATACTAAACTTTTGGGAAAAAATTGTGTAAAGACATTAATTTGAAGAATAATAAGCAAAACATTGTATTCTGCTTCATAATTGTCAAAAGAGATGACTGGAAAGCGAAGATACTCTAATTCACCCTATGAATCAAAACTAGGACATGAAGACGCCACAAATATTCAATCTGTGTGTGGTCTGACCTCACTCTTCAACAAGCAACCAATCGAACATTCCCAACGCTGAAGTTCTGGGGTCTGTCACAGGGCAATTACAGCCCCAACTGTACAATAACAGAAAGAGACAAAGACAACATCCCTCAGTCCAAGCACAAGATTTAAAATAGCTAGTTTATGAAATTTAAGATTGTGCATTCCTTGTTGAAACATCTTGAGGAAGTCTGGGTAAAGGTCTAGAACATGGACCATCTTATTTTAATCTGAGTCTAATTTTACTAGAGTGGCGTGACTTTGACCATCACCACTTGTTTTGCAGCTTTATTAGGAAGGCCTAGCTGATGTGTTTATGGAGCTGTGTGCAGGCTTATTAGGTATTAAAAGCCCATTTGTCTCTGCATCAGAATAAACTATAGGATTAGGAGGAATGGGTTAGAGCAGAGGATGAGCAGTGAGTGAGAGTTTGTGAGACACAGATTGTGGATATAAAAAAGTTCAGAGGTCTGAGGATTAGTTAAAAGGGAGAAGGGAAACATCACAGTTGATCTTGCTTTAATGAGAAGTGATTAAACACTGGCAGATCATAATGATGGTGAGATGAAATGGGGGCGCAGAGTTTATAAACTGCCAGAGGGTGGGTGACTCCCTCTTGTGCCTGTTATATGCTATAATATGTTATATTTTTTTCCCCTATGTCTTTGTCTACACTCCCTGCACTTTGCTATCAGCATTTCTCATTGAACAATTCTCATTGTTAAGAATGTTAACAGTTTTGCTGCTTATTGTTTTTGCGGAAATTCTGATATGTTTTTTCAGGATTCTTTGATGAATAGAAAGTTAAAAAGAACAGCACTTATTTGAAATGGAAATCTTTACCTAATTGTTAAAATAATGACAGGTTTTTAGTCATGACAACTTAACATTTTAAGTGAAGACAAGACATTTAAATGAGACAAGTAAATGAATAAAAATTTTTTTAAAAATACATGAAAACTGTTTTATGAACACCTACATTATATAATGTGACTTCCAGAATGACTGCTTTAATTCCCACCTCCCCCTCATCCTGCTCATCGTCTCTGTCACAGAGGATGAAGGAGGACAGTATAGCCGTGTCTCTCACTGAGGGATTTGCCTGTCCAGAGAAAACTGTCTACAGTCCTCAGGCCTAGAAAGAATTCCAGCGGGAGAGAGCCAAAACAAACCGGCCATGATCTAAATGTGAAACCAGATATATATGAAAGAATGCTGTTTTCCATCCAAAGCTCACTCCCGTGACCCCGACCCCTAGCGGGCCGGTGGCTCGCTTGTTTGTATATCCCGACAATCACTTTGTTTTAATGCCCGTAATACTAGTTTCACAACAGAGTCTTCATTGAGTTGCCAACCCCTAGAGTCCTGACAGCTGCAGTTCCATCTGGACATTGCAATCCCAGCGTGTGGAGAATGTGTGTGAGATTGTACAGTGTACATTTTTTTTTCAAAAGTTTAGAGCTTAGTTTAGTGTGTTTCTCTTCATCTCAGTTTCCCCCCCATTGTTTAAGTTTAAAAGCATGTGACAAGATATTGGGGATGCATCAGGGCTCGGTACTTGGGCCTGATCATTATATCTCACTTGTCTACACATCTTGCTTTCTGCTGTGTGTGTGTGGGGGTTTTTATGTGAAAGCTCAAGAGGAGAATTCCCACGCTTCATGAGAAACACTAAGCCGTGTTGGACCTCAACTGCCGGAGATGTAATTTATTGATGATTTTCTTTCACGCATCACTAGAGCCAGCATCTTCTCAGAGGTAGAAAGACAATACTCAGACCAATGTAGTCACCTTTTTAGTGGTTATAGAGTTTCAGCTGCCTTCTGGATGTTTTCTCGACTGTCTCCTGCACCATTGTTAATTTAAAAGGAAAGTTCACCCCACCGTTCAAAAGTTTGGGTTCAGTTAGATTTTTTTTTTTTTAAGAAATATATTTTTATTTCAAATAAATGCTGTTATTTTAATAAGAATAAGAAATATTTTTGAGCAGCAAAGAGCATATTAGAATGATTTCTGAAGGATCATGTGGCACTGAAGACTGGAGTAATGGCTGCTGAAAATACAGATTTTCCATCACTGGAATAAATTACATTTTAAAATACATTAAAATAGAAATTATATATATATATATATAAAAGGTTAGTTCACCCCAAAATAAAAATTGTCACTTTTTTTCTTTTTTTGAAAAGATTTCCTTCCTTTGACTACCTTTGTAACTACCACTTTGACGCTTCAAAAACTCCATAAAGAGATCGGAAAACTAATCCATATGAATCAAGCAGTTTAGTTGAAGCAGGTTAGGTTGAGCTTCTGCTTATGTTCACTGATCAATGTTTACATGCGAGTAAAAGCCTAAATTAAATCTGTTCATCATAACAAGCGATCGATTCTCTTCAGAAAGTTTGGACTCAACCGCTCGATTTATATGGATTAGTTTTCCAATCTCAAGTTTTTGAAGCGTCAAAGTGGTAGTTAAAAGGCAGTCAATGGAAGGAAATCTGACAGCATTCTGTCATTAAAAAGATCTTTATTTGTGTTCTGAAGATGAACGAAAGTCTTATGGGTGTGTAACGACATGAGGGTGAGTAATTTATTTACAGAATTTTCATTTTGGGGTGAACTAACCCTTTAATAGTATAGCATATTCATTTCACACCAATATAGTTTGTGCTTAGATACATTCTTAGCTCTTTTACAAGAATTTTCAGCTGTGGTTTTTCTAATTATGATGTTTGCTTATTCTATATATTTAACTTTTTACATTTCCTGTTGTAGGGACACTTTTATTCTAGTAAAGATTGGCTGTAAGGCTTGAACGCAGATAACAGGGCTTATAATAGCATGGAGATTTGGCAGGATGTGCGGGAAGTTTGGCATTGAACTGTCCTAGCACTCTGTTTGTCCCTTAAGATCCACTTCTGCACAGTCACTCTGTTTAATAAAGCCATACATCTCCAGCAGTCTTCTACACATCTGGAGATTGTATAGAGACAGAAGGCTGCACGACACTCGTCTGGGCCTCCATATTTCACAGCATAAGCTTGAAGTGCCATTAAATATCCAGCTTGATCTTTCTCCATCTCCAAAAGCATGGTTCAATTAAGGTACAGTGGCAGAATCTCCACTCTTACATGCAGACTCAATAAAAACGACGTGGATCGTTTGGTAAACAGGCCTGCTTTAACATGCATCTGGGAATCAGCGATCTGAGCGAGGCAAATTAATGCACCCAACTCCATAATTAATAAGTCCCAAAGCTCATTCAGGCATCTTGTTTCAGGGCTCATTAATCATTAATGATGGGCAGGGTAGGAGTGGGGTAAAGGCCAGCCTCTCTTCTACTTGACCCCTCGAACATCTGATCCACATGCACGGGTCACATCCAGACCCCTCCTTCATCACGTCACACAACATCTTCTCCGTTATTGCTCTGTCAGCGGCTGTGAAACCGGAGCAGCATTAATAGCAGGTTTAGTTTACTGTCTGGAAGCTGAGAGATTGTTCTCGAGGGTTCAGGTTCTGTATGTGGAGTCTGTAGCTAAGCTATCATAATTCTACTAAATGCAAAGGCATCATTTACACTTTCTGTCAAGGCCAATTTTGTCCTAACCAATAACTGGAATAGCTCACAGCATGATGTGACTAATAGACAAAGCTTTTTCCAATTGTCCTGCAGGTGTTTTCATGCTTTTGTGTGTTGTTATTAAGTTGCAGTCCAATAGAATTTATTATTATTTGTTATGTTTTATTTAGTGTTTGTTTTTTAGTGACAGCAGAAACAGCCCTGACATGCTCTCCACCTCCCATTGTACCTTGCTATCAGTTATGGTAAAATCAGAAAACAAAAATGTTTTCCTGCTGGTAAATTTTCATATCTATTTTGTATTACAAAAATGTATATTGGTAGGGTGGATTAGAACACTGAACAGCACATATTCAAAGCTAAACTGTTAAACCAAAAATAATGTATGGCAGATGTAAGGTTGAAGATATCTTGATTCATTATCATTAACGTTCATTTATTTGAAAGTTTAATTCTTCCCTACATTATTTTTTACATATATATTATATACTGTATGATTTGGAGATAAAGTCTGTAGTAGAGTGTTTGTTTGTTTGGCGTAAATATGGTTCAAAAGTTTGGGTTCGGTAAGACTTTTTTAAAGAAATCAATACTTTTATTCAGCAAGGATGCATTAAATTTATTAAAAGTGACAGAAAATGCGTTTATAATATTATAAAAGATTTCTATTTCAAATAAATGCTCTTATTTTCTATTCATCAAAGAAACCTGAAAAACATATCAGTTTCCACAAAAATATTAAAGGGTTAGTTCACCCAAAAATAAAAATAATGTCATTGATTACTCACCCTCATGCCGTTCCGCACCCGTAAGACCTTTGTTAATCTTCAGAACGCAAATTAAGATATTTTTGTTGAAATCCGATGGCTCCGTGAGGCCTGCATAGCCAGCAATGACATTTCCTCTCTCAAGATCCATTAGTGATGGCCGATTTCAAAACACTGCTTCAGGAAGCTTCGGAGCGTTATGAATCAGCGTATCGAATCATGATTCGGAAATCGGCCATTACTATATAAGTCGTTATTTTATTTTTTTGGCACACCAAAAATATTCTCGTCACTTTATAATATTAATATTGAACCACTGTACTCACATGAACTGATGTTTTTAGTACATTAATGGATCTTGAGAGAGGAAATGTCATTGCTGGCTATGGAGGCCTCACAGAGCCATCGGATTTCAACAAAAATATCTTAATTTGCGTTCCGAAGGTTAACGAAGGTCTTACGGGTGTGGAACGGCATGAGGGTGAGTAATAAATGACAGAATTTTAATTTTTGGGTGAACTAACCCTTTAAGCCGCACAACTGTTTTCAACATTGATAATAAAAAATGTTTCTTGAGAACAAAATCAGCAAGATTTTTGAAGGACATTTGACACTGAAGACTGGAGTAATGATGCTAAAAATTCAGCTTTGCCATCACGTGAAAATAAAAATTACATTTTAAAATGTATCAAAATGGAAAACTCTTTATTTTAAATGTTAATAATATTTAACTGTTTTTACTGTATTTTTTTTATCAAATAAATGCAGCCTTGGTGAGCATAAATGACTTTTTAAAGAAAAATTTAAAATCTTACTGACCCTAATAAGCTTTTGAGTGGTAGTGTATAACATTAATCAAAACAGTAAAAATAAAAAATTGTGACATCCCAACCAGCACTATCACCGCCTCTTTGTAATACAAAGTGATGCCCATGATTCCATGCCGACTGTTGATTTGCAACAGTTACATGTTTAAAGAAATATTAAACAATATTTCTGGGTTCTGTTGGACCTCTGAACTTTCATGAAAATATTTACATCATTACTAGCTTGTGTTTACAGCGGTTGACTCCTTCAGCAGTTGAAGGAAGGCGAGTGTTAATTTAAGCATTATATATGAGTCCTCTGAGAGTGCATGTTGTGTAACCGCACTTTCAAATATGCAGAGCAAGAATAAATGGAGGGCAGACGGACGCACATTGCAGCGAACATGGAGGGCATGTCAGTGATAGTGGTGGATGGCAACCGTCCAGAGGATGGAGGATTCTGAAATCCCCCATTACACACTCTCCTCCACCCCTGAACCACGATCTGATAACACAAACCACATGTGCACGGCCAAACCCACATTTTTCACTACACACGCATAGTGTGTGAGTGTGTGTGATTGTTAGAGGGTGGGGCCTTGTAAGGGAATGGGGTGTGTTTTGGAAAAGGAGCACTGGGAATATTTGCTCAGAGTCAAACATTTTGGATATTCAGAACCACACCTGCACCAAGTACAAGCCACATGGTTCGGTCCGTCCATTGTTATGCTGTAATAGCTATTGCACGAAGCGTTGATCTATATTTGGTGTTTTTTAAGGGTCATGGGGTTTGCTGTAACATCCTGCATCTTTCAAGAGAGCAGTATGTCATCAACCCGTGCTTTGATCCAGATGATCTTTATAAGGCTCTGAGAGGAGCTCAAGTCCAAAAGAAATATAGCACAGACTCTCATCTGCTCCGCAAACAGAGAAAGCAAAGAGAAATCTGCCTGGAAACTTCCAATGTAGAGAGAGAGAGAGAACTGTTTCCTGTTAAACGAGGGATCTGGTTGCCTCTAACCAACTCTTATCCACCTGCCATTCAGGATTTGCCACCACAGCAGAGGCTGTTGAACTTCAAATGTCATGGTGAATAAAACTTGAACAGTGTGTTTCTTAAGGAGAGAGACACTGAGTTGGAATGACTAAGAGTTTATGTAAGACGTCGTGGTCAAATGTTTGTAAAATGACAAAAACACAGATTATCCTGAGTAGTGAAGTCACTGCTTACTTTTTGCCCCAAGAGATACTTTCTAAAGCCATAATCTGTGGGCTTTATGTTTACCATTTAGCTATCTCATATAATGGGGTAAGATAACTCACTTTTTATCTTTTTGAACTGTGTAACACCCCGCTCCCATTTAGGTTTTTTTACTCAATGTAGGGTGAATGACAAAGCTATTTGCACATGTTTTTGATGTCGTGAGTTTGATTTTCAGTGTCACGTGGACTGACAAAAGGTATTGTTTAAGTGCATTATCAGTTTTTTGTGATTTAAAAATGTTTGACAAATGCATTTATTCAGCAATTGATCAAAAGTGACAGTAAAATACATTTATAATGTTACAGAAGATTTCTATTTTAAATAAATGCTGTAGAACTTCTATACATTATAGCCTTATCTGAGGCAGTTATTATGAGTTTTGCTTGTTCTTCTTAAGGCCTGTTCACACCAAGTACAATTACTGTAAAGATAACGATAAAGATATAGTTCTAAAAATTGTTCTAAATATAAAAAATAGCATTGTCCACAGCACAGCTATAACGATAAGAATACAGAGAAACGATATAGTTGGGATCACTTTCAGAAAAATTTTTTTTCCAGCTGTTGAACGATAAAGCACTGACAGCCAATCAGAATCCATTATAATTACGGTCTTGCGCATTTAAAATGGCAGATGACATTGCGGAGAAGTTCATCGCCGAGGTCCAGTAAAAGCCACCACTGTTTGACAAGTAAAACCTTTTCAAGGATAATTTAAAGAAAATGGATATGGAAAACAATCGGTCATATCCTCGGAATAAATGGTGAGAAGTATTAACGATATATGCCAGGCTAGCAAACAGTGTAAAATAAAATTACCTCAGGTATCCAACGCTAGTTTCGACAACATTGTCTTGCTTCCTTTGAAGTTGCAGTGAAAAATACTAGGCGCTGTTTTTATTCCACTATTGACTTCGTCATCTAAATTCACTGTTAGGTTAGATCGATTACACTAGCTATTCACTTGAAACATAGCATACTGAGGACATCTGCTGGTTAAACCCGTGTAAATGCAACAAGAACACCAAAAATATGTCATACACTGCAGTGCGTGATCTTACAATAAACAGACCGTTATTGTTCACTGGTGTGGACGCAAATATAGTTATAGTTATTTATTTATAGTTATCATTCTATGTGTGAACGGGCCTTTATTTTCCGTGTCAACAGAAACATATTTCAATAAGGAAAGACTGCTATTTCATATCCTGAATGCTGTAAACGGTATGGTTACATATTTCTCAGCATCATTTTACTTCAGAAATTAAACTAAACAATATGTGCGCCACATAAAAAATACAAACATATGTAAATAATTTCATTTGATGAAGTCAATTTTTTGCAAACTTGTTTTTATGTGGTCTATAAAAGCTGGGGTTGCACACTTTAAGACGAGGTATTTGAAGTACACCTGGTTTGAGGTTTACAGGAAAAAACACATTTCTGTGGCATGAAGTGAAAGCTCTTGAATTCTTGCGTAGCAGCTTTGTTATTTTCAAAGATGTAACAGCAGAGCCCATTAACTTCCATAAATACTCCATTTAATTAAATGTCATTTTGTTGTTTGCTTTGCTTTGCAGATGAGACACGGCCAGCGCCACAGTTAAACGGACCCGCGGTGGTCCCGGGGCCCTTGGCCATTTCTGCTCCCCCTACCCCAGAATCCCCTGGTCCTTCTGCATGCCCTCTTCTGCCCACCCCCACTACCCCTCAACCACCTCCAGCCACCTCCTCATCCCCCGGCTGTGGCTCTTCTAACCCAGAGCAGGCTGGCACCGGAGCCCCAGGGGCGCCATCAGTCACTCCCAGCAACCCTGAGACCGAAGAGGATAAAGCCAAGAAGCTGCTTTACTGCTCACTGTGCAAAGTGGCCGTCAATTCGCTCTCCCAGTTGGAGGCCCACAATAAAGGTGAACATTCATTTAGCAACAGCTCATCTAAACTCAATAACTTACCCTGCTGACTGATAACACAAAACATTATTCATTGGAATAAAGAGTCTCCAATGGGTGCTTAGAGGTGGATAGATTGTACATAATCACACTTGCGCCCTGTGTATTTTCTGGTTCGAGGGTTTCACCAGTCTGTATACCTGTGACTTTGTACTGTTATTTTACATTTTGAGACTCCACAGTATCATATGCAGCAACAATATGATGCTGCGATCACTTTTCATGACAGAAAAACAGAAAAAGCAAATGCAAAGGTGTACTATAGTGTTTCTCTGGTTGGTTAATGTTACTTTTATGGGCCAAAATTAACATTTACAAGCCATAAATATTTTCCATTTTCCTCTGTTTCCAAAAAATATGTATCCTAGATACAATCCTGATTGTAGAAGACGCAAAGGTTAAGACTAATACTTTTTTATTATTATGTGAATCTCAGAGTCAGACTATCTTTCAATTGGATTACAACCATGTATTATGTTGCAATTCCTAATCAATTTGCTGACAAACTGGGAAATAACGTACTTAACAGGATTTGTATAGTCCTTGTTTAGATTTTACTTGCACTTTTGCACTTGGCAAATGTTAAATTTGGACCTTCTGGTCGTCTTCCTCAATACTTGCACAAATTACCTAAGAAGACATAATTATTTTAAGAATAGTTTGCGAGATTTATCTTATTCTGTGTGCAGCAGAAATATGCTTTGCGTAGCTCAAGGCAGCTCACAGAGGAACACTAGCAATTATGTCCATCACAGAAAAACCGCTTTAAACTTCTAAAACAGGCATCTTTAGAAGCTTTCACTTGCTCATGATTTATACACAACTTTACAGCGCCACTTGTCCTCTTGGTTTGGCCCAAAGGTTTGCATGAAAACGAATGAAGTAGACCAGTTTTTGAATTGCAGTGCAGCTTGTAGTATTTAGGGGAGTGTTTGATTTCTCGTGGTATATCGAATGCCTGAGCAGATCTCTTTCTGCTCTATTATTCAGTTTGTGTCAACACAAACAACCCTGTTTGAAGAGACGAAGGTGGATGTTGAGGAGACTTTGCTGCAGTGGCACACACAACTCTATTTATTATTGATCTCCTCTTTTATTTATCAGGAAAAACTGCAGTCATAGTTTCAGTGTTTATACCGTCTGATTGGGAATTTCTCATGTTGAGATTGTTGATTAAATGGTCTGTTTTTACCCAGGCCAAAAAAATGAATGCCTTTACATAAAGTAAAATTGTTTATGTGGTCTGAAAATTAAACGTTCACACTTTGATGCTTGAAAGCCACATGGAAGTTGTTCCTCTTGGAACACGGCCATGTTTTAAAGTAAACATTACAAGTTATGAGTGATATCAGGGCGTTGTTGCTGATGGAAAGGCAAATTTATAATCATGGCCTGGGTTAAGGAAATCTATCTGGAATCAATACAGTCCATTCCCTAAATTAAACTCCAAACCATGGCCAAAAATCAAATCATATGTTGTGCAGACAGCCACAGATATAAGTTATTTCTGCAGCTCTATGTCCAGACAGAGCTGTCAATTCTTGTTTTATCTGTTTATTTCCCAGATGGCATTTACAAATGACCGTTACACAGTGAAACTAGCAACGCTTATTGTCTGCAACAAATATTTTGTGTAAATATTGCAAGAGTGCATTTTTAGCACAAAGGTCATTTGTGCTAGTTTCTTGCTTTGTCTGCTCAAACCCAAAGTTAAGGTGAACTTTTGGTCAAAGGGAGAAAATAAAGTCTGCTTTTGATTTGGCAAGAGAATGTGTCGACATTCCCAATGTTTTCTTGGTTGAGAACAAAACAAAGACATTAGTTCTTAGGAACCCAAGCATGTGGACATCACGTGTTTTTTTTAGTCCATATAGCTTAGCTGTGTTTTCATTGACATTGTGAGGCCAGGAACATGACGGCGAAACATTTAAAGAGAACCATGTGTTGTATGGCTCCAAACACAGGAAATGGGAAAATTGATGAGCTTCGTTGTAATGAGGACAGCCAAAATGAACAAATCTCGAAGAATTGAAGAATTCAGTTTTGCAACAAAGTTTTGAAATTGAAAGTCAGGCAATTTATCTTGATTTATGAACACGAACAGCCCTGTAAAATAATGTAACCTGAATAAAATTCAAAAAGGATGTGATTCACAAATGCACAACATTCCAATAAAAGAATGGTGTGACTGCCTATTAGACATGTGGACAGGAATAAGAATCATCCCTGGCATGAGCAGCTGCATTCAAGGATAATTCAAAGTGGAAGATTCAGGAAGCCCTCTAGTGGTCACAACTGGGTATTACACTGCTGCCTGCAGTTCATAATATATTTATAGATAAATACATTTCATCTATTTACTTACCTTTTATTATATCATAATATTCTACTTTTATTCTGCTTTGTTATTATTGCATTTTTTAAAATTATTTTATTATTATTTTGTGTGTGTGTGTGTGTGCGTGCGTGCGTGCTTGCGTGTGTGTCTTTGTGTGTGTGTGTATGTACACAACTGTTCAAAAGTTTGGGGTCAGTAAAATTATTTTAAAGAATCCTGAAAAAATGTATCACGATTTACTCAAAAAATATTAAGCAGCACAACCGTTTTAAACATTGATGATAATAAGAAATGTTTCTTGAGCAGCAAATCATCATATTAGAATGATTTCTGAAGGATCATGTGACACTGAAGACTGGAGTAATGATGCTGAAACTTCAGCTTTGCCATCACAGGAATAAATTACATTTTTAAATATATTAAAATACAAAACAGTTATTTTAAATTGAAATAATATTTCACAATGTTATTGTATTTTTGTTTAAACAAATGCAGCCTTGGTGAGCATAAGAGACATTAAAAAAAGGTCTCATCAAGCCCAAACTTTTGAACCATGGTTTAAATGCATTTATACAGTATGCACATGTGTTTTATATATAATTACAGTCTTTTCTAAAACAACCTTTGTATTTCTCTGTGCTCCTCAGGCACTAAACACAAAACCATTCTGGAAGCCCGCAGCGGACTGGGCCCCATTAAGGCATACCCTCGTTTGGGCCCGAAGCCCAGCGGGGAGCAGGGAGGCGGGGCCTCAGACCCCAATACTCAGGAACGCACCTTCCACTGTGAGATCTGCAATGTGCGGGTCAACTCAGAACTGCAGCTCAAACAGGTGAGCGAGGGTTATGGTGTTCATATTTCTTGAAATGACATTAGTCTATGTGCTTTTATATGCTCGCCATTTTGCTTATACAAACTAAAATTTTCATCTACAGACTGTTTGTATGTTTGGTTTGTTTGCAGCACATATCCAGTCGACGGCACCGGGACGGAGTGGCAGGAAAGCCAAACCCCCTCCTGAGCCGACACAAGAAGCACAGGGCAGCTGACCTTGCGGTAAGTGGTAACCAATTCTGATACTAGTTACAATCCTAATTTAAATGTGCTAACAAGTAATATTCAATAACTGGATGTCAAGTTACAGTATGATATCGCTGAGTCATAACATTGTTATCTTATATATAGGATCTCACCAAAGCGTTAGGCGCCGGCCTCCTGCCGAGTCCTTTGGCCGTTGCTGCAGCAATGGCAGCGGCCGCCTCCTCCAATCCGCTGGCTCTCCGCGCAGCAGGTCCCGCCCCTCATCCACATCATCACCTCCTGCAGGGTCCGCCCCTCAGTCACGCCATCTTGAGACCAGCTCCGGGGCCCATTCGCACCTCACACGGTCCGATCCTGTTCTCACCGTACTGACTCCGCCCACACCCCCCTTAGCCAATCACAGCCAGTCCGGAGCCTCACCTCCAAAAGCACACTGTGAAGAAGAAAAAATAATGACTAGAATCGGCTCATCAACAATAACGTCAATCATCAAACCAAGCAGAAGGGGGCGCAAAGTGGGATCAATCACGAAGGAGGGTGCAACTGGCGTTCCAACTCTCTTTCCATCACCCTTAACTGCCTCCTCCATCTCTGTTCGTTTGGTTTGAGTGATTTATTTGTTGGTGGATGAATGGACAAATGCAGGGATTGTTGGAATAGAGCAATATTGTATGTATCTGACATCCTTGTTCCTTCCCTCTATTTATACTCATACTGTGAGGTAGCAGAAGTCACATCGTAGCCAGACATGCTGGAATGAGTTAGGCAACTCTCTAGAGACCCCAAAACACACAAATCAACACACAAAGACTACAGTTAAATGTTTCTGTTGTTCTGAATAAATGCACCCTCAACCCTATGCACCTTGAGAAACCTACAGAAACCATGTTACATCAGAACGCTTCTCGTAGTATTTGCTGTATTCAAATTGTCCTGTCTGGCTTTGGCATCTTTGCTAGAGGAAAACGCCACAATCTCAGTCACAGTTCCACCATGTCAAGACTCACAGCAGGGGATTGTGGGGAAGGTCTAAGGATGCCCGACTCTTTCCGAATGCTGGTTCGAAATGAGCGTAAGAAGCTTAGCGTCGTCGAAAAGCCCGACTTCATACAGTCGCATCTCTCTAGGGAAACAGAGAGATGCAGAAGAGATACTCGAAATCTCTTTTGTGTCACTTTTACATCCGTTAGCGCCAAGAGCGGTTGACTGAAAAACCCCAGACCTCTGTCTTAGATCTTAGAAAATCAGTAGATGTCTATTTATTCTATTGCGTAGCGTAGTTTAGATCAGAACATCCAAGCCGGTTGACTTTAGAAAAAGATTCAGAAGTGAAATATGTGCGCAGAGAATGATGTAACTGCTGGTAGATGCTGAAATAAGATGGACGGGTACTTTGATTCTCAGAGAAAGGCAACAAACCTAAGCACACACTTGGACTAACAGTACATACAGGCTCCTCTGTTCATTTTGTCTCTGTTTGTTCGGTGGACATTATGCAACCCCCTAGCAATACGCCCCCACTTCTGTCTGACTTCTGCGTTCAGTCTCACGAGTCAGCCTGCATCCCGGCAAGGACTGACACCGCAGGTCAGCCACTCCAGCCGAACCCCAAGAGTCTAGAAAAATGAACAGAGTGAAGATGCAGAGGAGGTCACTAAGGACACGACTGTGCAATCTCTCCTTTTTTTGGTATGAACTTCCTGTCTTGAATCTAAAGCCATGCAATGCATATTATTTTGTTTTTGTTTTTAATATGATCAATTAATTGTTTTGATGTTGTTTTTTTGGTTCGTTTTCATAGTACACTGTTACGTTGAACAAATATTGTTGTGGAAATTCTGACAAAAAAACAAAAAAAAACAGTCATTGAACAAAAGAAAAAAACAAGAATATTTTTCTATGGAAGATTGAAAACCTGCACTCGGATGGGATCGAGATGTGGCTTACCCGTCGTAGAAAGCATATCTGGAGGAAGTGAAGTACAAATAATACAGATAAACATCAAACTAGAGCCTGTCGTGTTGGTGGAACTTTGCGGCAGTCTTCCATTGATAATTCAAGTGTGACAATGTCTTACTGTTGTTTGGATAAGCAAAGTGTGACAATGTCTTACTGTTGTTTGGATATTGCAATGCAATAAGCAATTGAATTATGTCATTTGTTGTAGAAGATCATTTATAAATGGTTCTGTACGGCTGCTAATAGGCCTCCATGTTCTTCCACAGAGATAAATTAGCCTTTCCAGTACAAAAGCTGGGAGTTTAAAAAGTAAGAAAGGGGCACCCACAGGGACGGGCCCTTCATATTAAAGGGTCTTTTCTCATCTCTGAGTGGGGGGACAGGGTATATCTGAACACAAACAATGTGTAGTCAGCCATAGCCTTTGCGTATGTAGCTTAGTTTACCTTTTTGTTTCTTCGTGGCATTGTTTGCATTGTGTGGAAAGCGTCATGATAATGCCATTACTTCATGCTAACTGTGGTTAGCATCCACCATTGTGCTTTGAGGAAACTTTACCTCTGTTTCTCATTAGTTACCGAGGCACTAGTATTTCATGTCGGTGTGTATCGTGTAGTGTCATGTGCGTACGGATAGAATCCGGTTCTAGAAAACTTGCGATGAGCAGAATCTGCTTTTAATGGATTGTTCACTAAAAGATTAATCTTCTGCTGTCATTTACTCACCCTTTATGTAATTTCAAACCCATATGCTGTTATTTTATTTTTTTTAATTTTGTGGAAAACAGAAGGAGATATTTATGAAGAATCACAGTACAACAACAGTTTATAGTGGCCAAGGGGTGTCAAGTGTAACCCCTCCTGTTCAAACCGGCCACTCTAAGTGGGACTTGAACCCGAGTCCGCCGGCATGGAAGTCGGGCGCTCTAACAAGGAGGCTAAAGACCGCAGTCTCTAGCGCACCTCTTGAGATCAGGGGAGTGAGGTTTACATGCACAGCTCTTACCGGCCTACGTCTGTTACACTCACCCCCCTAAACCTCACTCCCATCTGGGTCACGGCACCAATGTAACCACTCCTGTTCAAACCGGCCACTCTAAGCGGGACTCGAACCCGGGTCCACCGGCATGGGAGTCGGGCACTCTAACAAGGAGGCTAAAGACCACAGTCTCCAGCGTCAGTTGCTAGAGCACCTCTTGAGATCAGGGGAGTGAGGTTTACATGCACAGCTCTTACCGGCCTACGTCTGTTACACTCACCCCCCTAAACCTCACTCCCATCTGGGTCACGGCACCAATGTAACCACTCCTGTTCGAACCGCTTGCTCTAAGCGGGACTCGAACCCGGGTCCACCGGCATGGGAGTCGGGCACTCTAACAAGGAGGCTAAAGACCACAGTCTCCAGCATCAGTTGCTAGAGCACCTCTTGAGATCAGGTTTACACGCACAGCTCTTACCGGCCAACGTCCGTTACACTTGCACCAAAGGAAAAAAAAAAACACCATAATGTGTCCAAAAATAGTCTTTTGTGGTGATAAATACAATAATCATACCTGCAAACTCATTGTCTTTTGGCAAATTTGTCATTCTGACATTGAAATTAAAGCCACCTACTGTCCGAAAGTGATTTTGCATTTTAATCCAACCCGTAACCAATTATATACAGCATAGACTTTATGTGGAATATGCGCCAGAAAAACAAGTGCACTGCTTTTGTGTTTGAACTTCCGTTTTTGCAGTAGCTCTATATATTTCTATTGTATCCCTGTCAATGAGTAATTAGTGGATTTACTTATTGTTGAGTAAACAAAAGTTATCATGAGGATTGTAATGTTTAAAGCGGATGTCATAAAAAATGTCAGTAAACCGGGAAGATTTCAAAACGAGCGGTTCATTCATAAATCCGTAACATTTTACCTTCATGCTGTGGAAATATACAAACTGTAAGACAGAACACAAAGCGCAGTGCTGGAAGGGGTCGTGGCTACATATGGTCTATAAGATACATGCATTGTTTATTATATTTATCATATTCTAAAACTTTTATTTTTGTCAAAACCTACATTATTTAAACAGTAAAGTTGTTTGAATCTTAGTTTTTACAGTACAGATCACTGACATTGGTGTTGTTTCAACGCAACATTGCTACCCTGCTTTTATTGTAATATCGGAATATGGGAAAAAAACAACAGCCTGTGGGTTTGGACCAACATGAGGTTGAGTAAATAATGACAGTGTTTTAATTTTTGGGGTGACCTATTCCTTTAAACGACACATTTGCAATCAGCTGTTTCTATCCCAAACTTAAAATTATTAAAACAATCAGTGGGCGGAGAATTCGGCTGATTTCAGATGAGCATTTTGTGGTAACACTAATATGTGCACTGACACATGCTGTAGTTTGAAACCAGGTGTCCAGTGCCCCATTGAAACCATGTGAGGTGGTAAAGCCATCACAGCTAACACACTCCACAGGCTTGAGACAGACTCGCTTAGTCCCATCCGTCAACACTGTAAAGACCATGTTCATCCTGTAGTGAGAACTATGTCATCACTGTACAGAATTGTCTTTGGTAGATTTATTCAACCTTTCAGGGCAGGTGTAATGTTAGTTGGTGAAATCTATTTTAGCCTTAGCCTTATTCCACCCCAGGCCTCTCCAGGAGCAGACGCAGACGGAGAAGCTTCGGTCAAACCTCGTCTTGCCAATAAAGTTATTTTTGAATTAAACTGTCAGATGGGAAAACAGTATGTGTGATTGAACGTAGCAATATTCAACTCATACTGGCTACTCTTGTTTATTGCAATAAGGAAATCAACCAATAGATGCATATGTGAGTAAAATATTATAGATGTAATTTAAATCAAACAGAAAATTATGGAAATACTTGGTATCAGAGAAACTTTGAGTTACCACAGGGGGAAAAAAGAAAAAAAAATCAATGTCTATAAATCAATAAAGAATATTAAAACTCATGTCTCATGCTTATTTTTTCACTTTTTTATAAAAGGTTCTAATTATAGTTTAAGGTTAAAAGTCCCTCTCACATTATTTAAAACATCAAGACACTGGATAAATTATTGTTTTATAGAAAAAATTGGCAGCTGTGGTTGCAAATCATTCTGTAAAAATAAAAAATGTAAACACATTTACTGAACAACCTCTACAGTTTAAAACTGCAATTTACAAAAACAAAATTACATTTTAAACCTGTAAATACAACAGCCCTTTTGTGGCTAAAATCTACAAAAGTTTTGTACCTTTAACATGTACCGACAACCACCATAACACAGGTGGTAAAGAGAAAGAGAAATCCACATGAGGAATTAAATTTTCTTTACAAGTAGCCTTAAATATCAATATATAGAAGGTGCAAGACGTCATACACACAAATACAAAACACACAACACTACAATAATGCAATAAACATCAATTAAAAAAACTAAAGTTGTAACATAGAGCCCTATAACATAGATAACTAATAACAAAAACTATTGAGAAACACAATTATATAAATGAAATATCAAATGTGAAGACTCACACTGACAGGAAATTTTGGGAATGTCAGTTTAAGGTTTTTCACTGTAAATTATAAGATGACAAAAATTTTACATTTAACAGTATTTTACTGTAAAAATACATCAAATGAAAGATTAAATCAATAGTTTTAATGAAACATACCGTTAACAAATAAACGGGTTTTTACTCCAGCATTTTTACAGTCATTTACAGTTTAAATGCATTTTTACAGTGCAGAAACTGTAAAGTAAACCCCACGTTTTGTTTGTTCTTTCAAGAGTACATTGCGCAGGAAGTTACTAAATTTAAGCAGCTTTGCCTCCCAGCTCACTTTTGTGTAAATTCTTATTTTGCGTCACAAGATGGCGCTGTAGGACTGATATGCTCCCAATGCATCAGGCGCACAAAAGTAGGCGAACTGGCGCGCTGATTTTATACAGTAACTGCTGCTGTAAGGAATTCAAACAAATATTGAGTTAATAGCGTATAAATACATGCTTTATATAAACTTCTGTGATGTGTGTTCATGTTTTGGTTGTAAACTGCACGTTTAAATTGTTAATGTTGAACTCTTTAGTATGCTTATATATATTGTCACAAAAAATATGGAGGCTGTGTCTGTCTGAACTTTATATTTAGGCTACCCCTCTCCTCATAGCTTTGTGAACACATTTCAGTCCATAGCATGTTGCTGTTGCCTGACAGACTGAATGTTAAAGGGTTAGTTCCCCCAAAAATGAAAATTCTGTCATTAATTACTCACCCTCATGTCGTTCCACACCCGTAAGACATTCGTTCATCTTACAAAATTACAAATCACAAATTAAGATATTTTTGATTAATTCAGATGGCTCAGTGAGGCATGCATAGACAGCAATGGTACTTCCTCTCTCAAGAGCCATAAAGGTACTAAAAATTACATATTTAAATCAGTTCATGTGAGTTCAGTAGTTCTACCTTAATATTACAAAGCGACGAGAAAATTTTTTGTGCGCCAAAAAAACAAAATAACTTTTTAACAATATCTAGTGATGGCCGATTTCAAAACACTGCTTCAAGAAGCTTCGGAGCATTACGAATCGAATCAGTGGTTCGGAGCGCCAAAGTCACGTGATTTCAGCAGTTTGGCCGTTTGATACGCGATCCGAATCACTGATTCGACTCAAAAAATTCATAACGCTCCGAAGCAGTGTTTTGAAATCGCCCATCACTAGATATTGTTAAAAAGTCATTATTTTGTTTTTTTGGCTCACAAAAATATTCTCGTCACTTTATAATATTAAGGTAGAACCACAGTACTCACATGAACTGATTTAAATATGTTTTTAGTACATTAATGGATCTTGAGAGAGGAAGTACCATTGCTGGCGATGTTGGCCTCACTGAGCCATCGGATTTAATCAAAAATATCTTAATTTGTGTTCCGAAGATGAACGAAGGTCTTACGGGTGTAGAACGACATGAGGGTGAGTAATAAATGACATTATTTTTATTTTTTGGTGAACTAACCCTTTAAGGTAAAAAACCCTTTTGCCTTTATAGATTTGAACTTTGATCTCTGACCTTGCATGTTACTGTTTTTATTAGAAACATCATTCAAAATGATTATATAAAGTAGTTTTGCACACACCATGTGCAATTTCCTAATATGATATATTATATAATACTGAGTGTAGAAATGTTTATATGATATATTATATATATATATATATATTGGGAGAGAGACACTGACCATATAAAATAGAGACCTATAATGAATGTCATCTGCTGTAAAGTGTGCAGCAATGATAATGTTTTTTATTAATGTCTATCAATCCACATTCCAATATCAACAAACTGCAAGGACTTCTAATCTAGAATCCAATGGCATGTTTTTTTGTTTTTCAGGGCTGTACGCACTAAGTAACTGCCTTTTAATGGGACTGCTAACAGAGAGCTCTCTCCAGATTTTGGCATGTAAATTTCTGCAGTCATGCTGTGTTAATGAATTTACATCAGCAATCCAAGGGTTTAGAAGCACAACTTTTTTGCAGCATATAGTTGCAATAAATGTTCTTTTTGGATGTTTTTCATAATATGCACACTTTTAAGTTTTGTTCCCTAAAGTTTTTAAGGAAGGAGTAGTTCTGCACTGACATCTGAGCATAATTAGAGCTATAATCCTCTCCATAACACTTGAGAGCAGGATGGAGCACAGCTGAAGTACACATACTGGGGTAGAGAGGATGGGGAAAGGAAGAACCGGCAGGAGAGCTGTGGCAGACATGTATCTCATAAGGACACAGTGTCAAAGTTTGAAAGGTTCACACGTCGCACTCTGCAAATGGAGGACTCCATTAGCTGAAATATATGTGCCTGTGCTTTTACCAAGGATTTTTGCACTTACCTAACAGAGCTGTGGGGATAATTACACAGCAAATAACACATACATCCAACAACAGCAAATCATTAAAGCTGAAAGACGTGCAAAGAAGACAAAAAGAAAAGGTTAATGCACTGTTATATACTTGACACCTATGAAATATACTAATGCTGACAACAAAACACACTAGTGATAGAGCAGACCTTGACAAGTTCTTTGTGTACGCCTTGAGATTATTCACAAAGAATAATGAGAATTAAATTTCTTCTTTATGATAATGTCTCAAGGAAAGGATTTTTATAGTTTGTTCTCAAATCATTGCACATTCAATAATTGAGAAAATTGAGCCCTCATATTGTGGCATTGTAAAAAGCTTATAAAAACTGATTTTATGTATTACTGTGGTCCACTGTGGCCCTTAATTGAATTTACAGTATAAACACACACACACACATACAGGTGCTGGTCATATAATTAGAATATCATCAAAAAGTTGATTTATTTCACTAATTCCATTCAAAAAGTGAAACTTGTATATTATATTCATTCATTACACACAGACTGATATATTTCAAATGTTTATTTCTTTTAATTTTGATGATTATAACTGACAACTAAGGAAAATCCCAAATTCAGTATCTCAGAAAATTAGAATATTACTTAAGACCAATACAAAGAAAGGATTTTTAGAAATCTTGGCCAACTGAAAAGTATGAACATGAAAAGTATGAGCATGTACAGCACTCAATACTTAGTTGGGGCTCCTTTTGCCTGAATTACTGCAGCAATGCGGCGTGGCATGGAGTCGATCAGTCTGTGGCACTGCTCAGGTGTTATGAGAGCCCAGGTTGCTCTGATAGTGGCCTTCAGCTCTTCTGCATTGTTGGGTCTGGCATATCGCATCTTCCTCTTCACAATACCCCATAGATTTTCTATGGGGTTAAGGTCAGGCGAGTTTGCTGGCCAATTAAGAACAGGGATACCATGGTCCTTAAACCAGGTACTGGTAGCTTTGGCACTGTGTGCAGGTGCCAAGTCCTGTTGGAAAATGAAATCTGCATCTCCATAAAGTTGGTCAGCAGCAGGAAGCATGAAGTGCTCTAAAACTTCCTGGTATACGGCTGCGTTGACCTTGGACCTCAGAAAACACAGTGGACCAACACCAGCAGATGACATGGCACCCCAAACCATCACTGACTGTGGAAACTTAACACTGGACCTCAAGCAACGTGGACTGTGTGCCTCTCCTCTCTTCCTCCAGACTCTGGGACCCTGATTTCCAAAGGAAATGCAAAATTTACTTTCATCAGAGAACATAACTTTGGACCACTCAGCAGCAGTCCAATCCTTTTTGTCTTTAGCCCAGGCGAGACGCTTCTGACGCTGTCTGTTGTTCAAGAGTGGCTTGACACAAGGAATGCGACAGCTGAAACCCATATCTTGCATACGTCTGTGCGTAGTGGTTCTTGAAGCACTGACTCCAGCTGCAGTCCACTCTTTGTGAATCTCCCCCACATTTTTGAATGGGGTTTGTTTCACAATCCTCTCCAGGATGCAGTTATCCCTATTGCTTGTACACTTTTCTCTATCACATCTTTTCCTTCCCTTCGCCTCTCTATTAATGTGCTTGGACACAGAGCTCTGTGAACAGCCAGCCTCTTTTGCAATGACCTTTTGTGTCTTGCCCTCCTTGTGCAAAGTGTCAATGGTCGTCTTTTGGACAACTGTCAAGTCAGCAGTCTTCCCCATGATTGTGTAGCCTACAGAACTAGACTGAGAGACCATTTAAAGGCCTTTGCAGGTGTTTTGAGTTAATTAGCTGATTAGAGTGTGGCACCAGGTGTCTTCAATATTGAACCTTTTCACAATATTCAAATTTTCTGAGATACTGAATTTGGGATTTTCCTTAGTTGTCAGTTATAATCATCAAAATTAAAATAAATAAGCATTTGAAATATATCAGTCTGTGTGTAATGAATTAATATAATATACAAGTTTCACTTTTTGAATGGAATAAGTGAAATAAATCAACTTATATATATAATCAATATATATATATATATACACTAGACAAAAGTTTGGAATAATTGTGATTTTTATAAATTTGAAAGACAAATCTAATGTTCACCAAGGATGGATTTGATCAAAAACAGTTAAAACTGTAATATAGTGTTTAAAATAACTGTTTAAAATAATAAACTGTTTTCAATTTGAATATGTTTTAAAATGTATTTCATTCCTGTGCTGGCAAAAAAAATCAACAGCCATTACTCCATTACTAAATCAATAATGCTGATTTAGTTTCCAAGAAACATTTCTTATTAAATTAATGTTGCAAATGTTGTGCTGCTTAATATTTTTGTGGAAACTGTGATACATTACCGTTCAAAAGTTTGAGGTAAGTAAGATTAAAAAAGAAGAAATTCATAATTTTACTCAGCAAGGATGCATTAAATTGGTCAAAAGTGACAGTAAAGACATTTATAATGTTATAAAAAAAAATCTATTTCAAATAAATGCTGTTCTTTTGAACTTTCTATTCATCAAAGAATCTTAAAAAATGGTGTCCACAACAATATTAAACAGCAAACTGTTTACAATATTGTTAATAATAAATATAACCATTATTAAATATTGAGCATGCAAAATTGATAATTACTGAGCACCAAATCAGCACGATTTCTGAAGACTGCAATGGCTGCTGAAATTACTCCACTAAACAACATTTTAAAATATATTCAAACAGAAAACAGTTATTTTTACATTATGCACAAAAGCTTCTTCCATTATTTGTGCAGTTCACTATGCTCTCTAACCGCCTAAATACTAACATATTGATTTTTCCACCCCCTTCAACCGCACCTCTCATCATTCCCATAGAGGTGTGCTTCCCTCTGCCATGATGCTCCTGTTGCTTGCCTCTGTGTGAGAGAGCATGGCTTTATGAACCCCATCCGCATCCCAGCAGTGGCATCACACATGTAGAGTGAATGCTGGAGGCAACACTTCTCTGAGGCTTTCAAGCTCTCTGTGTGACACTCATCTCAGAGAGCGAGCAACAATACTGAGATAACTCACGTCCCTGAGGGGATGGGGGTGTTCTGATGGCTGTATGAAAGGACATTTGACAGCATTTTTTTTCTCCAGTCACGATTATGGACACTACATCAGACATCAATTTGGATCGTGTGTGTATCTTGCAATCCGACTTCAAAGGAAAGCGAACAATCATGATAATTGGAGAGGGTGTAATTTGTTATATAATGAAAAAGGTTCATTATAATATAACAACTCTAATCCTCTAAACGAATTAATATCCCAGACTTGCGCTGCCTCAAGTGGCCACTGCATGAGGGTCACATATAAATGATTAACACAAATGTAGGCTCTTTATTAATTAAATGCTCATGGTGTTTCATCCCTTCATGTAAACTCAACTGAGTAAAATTTTCAGTGCCTCAGGAAAGAAAAAAAAACACAGAAGTGACATTACAAAATAAATATTTTAAAATAATTGAAAATATATGTATAAATTACTAATTTCTGTAAAGTAACACTGTTCAAAAGTGAATAATAAAGCTCTAGCTCTTTTGCCTTCCTAAAGCTCATCGTGTTCTACATGTTGAAATACATGTAAAGTCACATGAGAGGAGGCAGCGCCTCCACGTCGCTGTGATTGGCTGATTACCCTGTCAATGCGATTATGCCAACCCGATCTCACGGCAATTCGTACGTAGGTGGCTAATTCGTATGAATTCATACGACCTCACTCGTACGAATTCATACGTTTTTTCTGCTAACTCGTACATATTTTACGAGTTGACAAATTCGTATGAATTCATACGAATAACCTACCCCAAACCCCGCCCCTAAACCTACCCGTCACTGGGGTTTAGACAAATCGTACGAATTCGTACGAGCGAGGTCGTATGAATTCATCCGAATTAGTCACCTCGTAAAATACGTACGTATTGGTCGTGAGATAGCGTTGATTATGCCTACCTTTCATGTCAAACTGGTGAAAATGGACAGACTTATTGCAAATTGAGGGTACACACACCAATGCTGGGTTAAAAGCAACCCATGTTGGGTTGAAAATGGACAAACCCAGCGGTTCGGTTAAAGGGTTAGTTCACCCAAAAATGAAAATGATGTCATTAATGACTCACCCTCATGTCGTTCCAAACCCGTAAGACCTCCGTTCATCTTCGGAACACAGTTTAAGATATTTTAGATTTAGTCCGAGAGCTTTCTGTCCCTCCATTGAAAGTGTATGTACGGTGCACTGTCCATGTCCAGAAAGGTAATAAAAACATCATCAAAGTAGTCCATGTGACATCAGTGGGTTACTTAGAAGTTTTTGAAGCATCTTAAATACATTTTGGTCCAAAAATAACAAAAACTACGACTTTATTCAGCATTGTCTTCTCTTCCGGGTCTGAGTATATCCACAGTGACGCTGCTTCTTCTTCTACGCCGGTTGGCACCCAGCTTATTGGTGCATTACCACCCCCTTCTGCTCCGGACAGTGACGCTGATGACGTGTTATGTAGTGCGCCCGAGCTTCGTTTACAGTCTGAGGGAGACGCACGCTGTATTCGAGCTATTCTACATTGTTTGTATTTTGGTATTGCTATATTTTTTAAAATGGTGCGTAGGTGTGCATGTCGCGGATGTCCTAATCGCGTCACTGTCCGGAGCAGAAGGGGGCGGTAATGCACCAATAAGCTGGATGCCAACCGCCGTAGAAGAAGTAGCGTCACTGTGGATTGAAAGCGGATATACACAGACCCGGAAGAGAAGACAATGCTGAATAAAGTCGTAGTTTTTTGTTATTTTTGGACCAAAATGTATTTTCGATGCTTCAAAAACTTCTAACTAACCCACTGATGTCACATGGACTACTTTGATGATGTTTTTATTACCTTTCTGGACATGGACAGTATACCGTACATACATTTTCATTGGAGGGACAGAAAGCTCTCGGACTAAATCTAAAATATCTTAAACTGTGTTCCAAAGATGAACGGAGGGTTTGGAACGACATGAGGGTGAGTCATTAATGACATAATTTTCATTTTTGGGTGAACTAACCCTTTAAATGTTTGTCCAACGTGCTGGGCAGTTTTATCCAACTATTGTTGAAAAATAACTATATAGCTGGCTTAAAATGAACACCAAAATTAAAAATCAGACACATGGGCAACAATAATAATCAAAAGGTGAACATTTATTAATAAGCAATTTACTTATTAATAAATTAAATTAAACTAATTAATAAATGTCCATTTATTAAAGATATTATTAAAGTTTAATTTCAAACATACTTTGGGTTCATTTTAAGCAAGCAATACAGTAATTTTTAAACAATAGTTTAGTTAAATAAAACTACCCAGCAGGTTGGGAAAAATTTAACCCAACCGCTAGGTTAAAACAACCCATTCGCTGGTTTGCTCAACCCAACTTGGGTTGTTTTTAACCCAGCATTTTTTAGAGTGTACATTTACACATCAAAGATGTACTAAAAATTGAAAAAAATTTCCTTTGCATTTTTCGCGTACATATGACAATGATGTCAAAACTATCCCCGTTCACACAGATCCACCAAAATGATTCAAAACGCTGTATTATTCATGCCAGGCCAGTAGTTGGCGATGTCACTGTAAAGAAACACTACACGCCTATACAGTTGCATGAGAAAGTATGAGAAGGGTCTGTCTGCAGACCATGGGCGAGTGGAGCTCCACTCTCGAACAGGAAATACGTCACCTCCACTTGAATAATTTTGTCTCAGCATAACAATTGATAAAATTACTACTTAGCAGATTGTTTTACTAACGTCTACATCTACCCCAACCCTAAACCTAACCTTACAATAATGCAAATACAGTAATTAAATGATGCAATATTGATGTACGCATGCCCAGTGGCCATAGCTGTAGCTAGCTCCACTAGTGTAGGTGACATATTTCCTGTTCAAGAGTGGAGCTCCACTCGCCCCTTAAGTCTGCAGTCAGACCCTACTGGAAAGTATGTGAACCACTTGCAGAATCTGTGAAAATGTGAGTTTTAACAAAATAAGAGAGATCATACAAAATGCATGTTATTGTTTATTTAGTACTGTCATGAGTAAGATATTTTACATTAAAGATGTTTACATATAGTCCACAAGACAAAAAAATAGCTGAATTGATTAAAATGGCCCCTTTCAAAAGTTTGGGAACCCTTGATTCTTAATACTGTGTGTGGTTACCTGGATGATCTCTTTTTTTTTGTTTTGTTTTTTGTGATGGTTGTTCATGAGTCCCTTGTTTGTTCTGAGCAGTTAAACTGAACTCTGTTCTTCAGAAAAATCCTCCAGGTCCTGCAGATTCTTCAGTTTTCAAGCATTTTTGAATATTTGAACCCTTTACAGCAGTGACTGAATGATTTTGAGATCCATCTTTTCACACTGAGGACAATTGAGGGACTCAAACACAACTATTACAAAAGGTTCAAACATTCACTGATGCTCCAGAAGGAAACACGATGCATTAAGACCCGGGGGGTGAAAACTTTCTGAATTTGAAGATCAAGGTAAATTGTACTTAATTTGTTTTCCGGGAAACATGCAAGTATCTTCTGTTGCTTCCGAAGGGCAGTACTATATGAAAAAAAATTATATTTCAACAAAATAAGAAAAATTTGGACATCTTCATCCTGTTCAAAAGTTTTCATCCCCTGGAAAAAAGGATTACAATGTAAAAGATTATTATTGTGTGCATAAAGATAAAAATGCTTTGGTGGAATCCGACTTGTCCCGTAGATGGTCTGCTCGTGCTTTTAACCTCACGCACGAGCAGATTTGTTTCCTCACTAAAGAAGCATTCAGTTTTTCCGCTTGCAAATTCCGCCATGTAAATAGCGAATCCACAATGGTGCGAGCGCAACTGGCTTTTAAAAGGAATGGGAGATGAGTCTCTGATTGGTTTATTGCATGTTACGCCCAAAACACACCCATTACTCATTAAGAGAATAGGGACAACCATTTTAGACCATGCGCCAGGCGAGCCGACCATTTTTCCCGTTGTTAAACTAGCAAAAGTGGATTCGGACACTTGCGCTGTGCGCTTCCAACCATGCACTTGGATCATTAAAATAGTGCTCATAATAGCATACGCATAATATGCATACACTGTTTTTACAAATTTTGTGTTTTTGTAGTTTGCATAGAGACGATAACTTTGATAGTACTTTGAAACCCATTTTCAAAAGTTTGCATTTTCAGACCCCCAAAACGCTGTTGTATTGTAAATGAATGGCAAAAACACATAAAAAGTTTTTCATTTGAGTTGAAAACAGTTAGAAGTATCTAATAAAGCTAGATAAATGCTTTTAATGAATCACTGTTAATATTTTTGAAGTAATATTAAAAATCTTCATAAGACTTGGTTATGTAATTCTGTAAACATCATTTAAAGCTGGTAGGAACTTACATTGGACTAAACAACTAAATGTAGAGAGGTGATTTTGTACACGCACATTTGTGTGCTTCCAGATGTCTCTAATAGAGAAGACATTATAATCTCTATCAGCTTCCCCAGGATGCTCCAGCTAAACAAAAGCTGGCAGGTTCAGGTGTGAACCCATCATACTGATAATTAGAACAATCTCCCTATACGCATCCTGTCACAAGAGAAGCTATAGATGGACACAAACAGTTGTTGTCCTTTTCTTCCCAAAGCCTCCAATGAATCAGCCTGTAATAGACTCATTTGCAGGCAGAATTATCTATTTCATTCTCAACAACTGGTGGAGACAATGCACTACAATACAAGTGGGGCTTAAATGGAAAAATTGATAGATGCAGACATGGATAGCTAGAGGGATGTAATCGCATACTGATAGATTTGCTTTAGAAACTATAGATTGCAATGTGTTGCTTGCAACAATGGACTTGGATCCCACTGCAAACATTTTAATCACAGGACTTACTGTAAAACCAGTTATTGAAAGAAATGCAATTTCTAAGAGAAGAGGTGAGTTGATTTGGTACCGTACACATCTCAAGGACATTCAGCTTTCTACCCAGCATTCACTGTGGATGAAACCACAACAGCACACATAAGCAGGCATAGAGTTTCTCATATAGATGCTACCTTTTTGTTGAGGCTTAAAAAATGACATCAGACTTGAGGTCTGTTGAAACTCTATAATTACATGTGATATGTATGTACTGTATATGAATTACGAATTTGAAACAAACATGGTTGATTCCTTATAAAGTGGACAGAAATGCAAACTATTTATGAACTATGAAAAAATTAAATATAATAAACTCAGTATTCACGAAATAGCAAATATTAAAAGGGATAGTTCACCCAAAAATGAAAATTATCCCATGATATACTCACCCTCAAGCCATCCTAGGTGTATATGACCATCTTCTTTCAGACGAACACAATCAGAGAAAAAAATATCCTTAGTCCTCCAAGGTTTATAATGGTTGTGAATGGGGGGCCACGTTTTGAAGTAAAAAATAATGCATCCATCCATAAAACAAAGTAATCCATACGACTCCAGTGGGTTTATAAAGGCTTTCTGAAGCGAAGGGATGCGTTTTTGTACGAAAAATATCCATATTTAAAACTTTATAAATTCAAATAACTAGCTTCCAGCGGATGACCGTACGCATACTGCTCAAGTCGACTTGCGCTAAATGAGTAATCCTCTGACGCGATGTATGACGCAGGATGTAGGAGTATTGTAAGCTTTGATGCTTCTCGTGGTTCAAACAAATAGGGCTGTGCAACAAATTTGAGCTCCTCCTCTTATATCAAAATCCTCCAAAATTTGTCTTTAAAAATTATCGATTTATTATTGAATTATCGATTTATTATCGAATGATCGACTTATAATCCATGACCGGTGATTTGTTTTGCTCGATCCTCTGCTCCTCCGCGTTCGTCATTACGTTGTGCGTCAGGATACTCTTCCGCCGCAAATTGACCTGCACATTTTGAGTATGCTCGTCCACCGGAAGCTAGTTATTTGTATTTAAAAAGTTTTAAATATGGATATTTTTCTTACAAACATGCATTGCTTCGCTCAGAAGGCCTTTATTAACCCCATTGAGTCATATGGATTACTTTATTTTTATGGATAGATGCATTATTTTTTACTTCAAAACGCGGCCCCCATTCACCATTATAAACCTTGTGTTCATCTGAAAGACGATTGTCATATACACCGAGGATGGCTTGAGGGTGAGTAAATCATGGGATAATTTTCATTTTTGGGTGAACTATCCCTTTAAAATTACATAACATTAGCCATTTTCCATGGAAGAGTTACATTTTTATTTTACATGACTTGTAAGAATTTGAGTTTTTGTAGAGCGAAAGTATCAAACAATAGAAAAATAAATATTTTAAATAATTGTATCAATTTAAAAATATGATTAGTATACCAACTAGCCAAAATCCAACCCAAACTAATTAGCACCAGTAAGGAATTTAGTCTAACTCTTGCTTGCAACCTTAAGATTCTGGTCAAATTATTTTATTATTTGGGTAAAAATTGGTATTTTTTTTATTTAATGTGGGTTGAAATTACCAAAAAAATATTTTAATCTGTATTTAGATGCATCCTCCATTTGGTGAGAGGGTTGCAAACATTAGATAAATGTATAAAACAGCATTCACACTCATATGATATAATATCCAGATTGACTTTTTAGGTACCCCGTTTCACAGCTGACTTTTCACTAAAAAGGTCTTTTTTTTTTCTTTCTTGTCTTTTACTGACAATACTTGGATGTTCTAGGTGGTCTCTGATGGATGGATAGAGGAAAGGCTATATACTATGATTGTGTGTTATGACAATAATCAAATCATCATGCACTGGGAAGCTTGGATGGCAGTTGTCTATTATAGAGGGACAACCATTTGGGAAGCCTATAGTCATCAATCTTGTCTATGCATTTGTGTATTGTATCTGCGTATGCATGTGCGTGTGGAGTGTAGGCGTTGGGTCTGATGGGATGATGCCATCAACATCTTGTCAGCGTTTCCTCTGGAACATTCTAAGAAAACACATATAGGGATAAACAAAGACTCCACACATATGCAACGCATCGATAAAGATCTAGAACAATGAACGTGTGTGCTTAAGCATATCGTAGCAAGTAACGAATAATGCGAGAGCTGCAAATGCGCGTGAGATAATATAGAGCTGTCATCATCTCTCATGTACAGTAATATGAAGTGACATGGAAGACATCGTCAGCTACATCTCTAATTGAAAATTTAACTCAGCTAATGAGGCAGAGGACAATCAGATACGGAGTGAATTTGTTTCTTTCTGTTTGCACAGACAACTTAATGAGACATTTTCAGTGCACTTACAAATAAAACAAGATGTATAATATATATTAGAAAATTACTGTGAAGACATTTCATTCAGTCCATGGTAACACATCATCGCTGCGATGTTACCTTTAAACCGAGGGACCTTATTTATGTCAAGGCTGTTGAAAAACTATATTCCCCATGTTTTTTTCCATCTTTCTCAACCAGCGTGACCCTGCAAGTGAAAGACATCAATTAAACTTGCATTTAGCCGAAAGCATCAATATCTGCAGCCCTACAAGGGCAACTATTCACACGCTGGGCATCACAGAACATCTTTATCCTAACTGACAGGCCTCCAACCAGCTAATACAAAAACAACAGCGAAGCCAAGACAGATCACAGCCACTTCGGCCTTTCTAGAAAAAGACTTGCAATTCTTGTTTGGCAAACTTCACGGTTTCCTAGCACAGTAAATATACAAAGAATATAAAGAGCAGAGCTTTGCGTCAAGCCATAGATATTTGCAGTAAGGTAAACAGACAGATCTCTTAATGGTGTATTTATGGAAAACTTTATTATGACAACTCCCTTGGTGGGCAATAACTCACCTGATATCTGTATGAGAAATATGACCCCTGCGTCATTGCAAAAGCTTAATGAGAGATTTCAAGGGCAGAGCGCAAGGAGAAGTTCTCCACTGTGTTCTGTCCGAAACCATTAAGCAACATCTCCGAACGTTTTCAAAGCAATAATCATACCTACGTGTCTATAATGGATCTAGAGTCCATAGAGCTGCATGAATAATGTCTTTAATAGGCACTCAATTTTTTGTCATCTTCCAAAAAGGAAACAAAAGAGAAAAATGTCAAAAGTAATGAGCAGGTGAAAGCTGTATTATTGCTTTGGAAATTACTTTTACACCAATGGCCTTTACCCCTAGAGAAGCCGTGTGTTGCCATGGCAATAAATCACCTTCTGGAGAGCCGCAGGGCCTACTGGTTATTCACAAGTCCGACCACGTTGTTTATTGGTGCATTCATCCTTCAGTCTCAAAGACACATTAAACTCCCGTATCCAAAGCCAACATGAACATAGAACAGTGGTGATCATTACAAAATGGAGCTTTGGGCCAGTTTTTTGCAGCTTGGAAGCCATCAGTCATGAATAATTGCAGGATTGAGAGACATCTTAATATTTAATGGATGTCGTTGGCTGCCACCAATTGAGCGCTGAAAGAATTGTGGCCTATAGGTGTCAAACAATGTGCAACATCAGTGCTGGAGCAGATTGAGTACGCTGATAAGGGACAAGAACAAATCTGGTAAAGATTGATCCCCCCTCTTGCAATCAGTGAATGCATAATGGCAGTCAGACAAGTTTAATCCTTTCCAATCTGACTTTCAGTTATTGCTTGGCCTATCCTGATCCCTGTCGTATTGCAATTTCCTTTAAACATTTTAGGGGAGCGCCAAAGGAATGAGGCAGAGGAGTTGAGAGCACAGAGGCCCTTATCTGTGGGCTGGTTGTGAAAGGATTGGTCAGTCACGGATGGTGTGATATCACTGGAATAAGCCACTAGGCTATTTGGCATCATAAGAGCAGATGTATTCATCACATTCTGCTCCACATTGATTGAGCTACAACACCATTTCCTGTCCAAAGGGCTGAGACGTGTACCGAAATGGCCGTTTCAGCATCCACAGAAAAGAAACACTCTTTGCAAATATAATAGAGCTGAAGAAAAAAAATAATCACCTGATGAATGAGTAGCCTCATCAGTAGCCTAATATACCAATAGACCTGAGTCGAGAGAGTTGGTATCAAAGGACGCTGCCTTCATTATGACACCGAGACTTTGAAACATTTATACATCTAATGGGTTACATAGGCGATACACAGGTCCGTATATTTTTTAAGGTGTTAATTACAGCAAGATCTGACGGAACTGTTTAATGAGACAAGGGAGGTCAAGGGGAAGGATTCAATTTCAATGGATTCCTTAGACTCCTCAACCAGGCTATTGTCTTGCTAAAACATGATGCGTATGCAGAGGACTTTGAAGGAAGAACAATTATGGTAGCCATGTTGAAGAATATTTCACTACTCAAGAGCTCAAAAATAAAAACATCAATGTGCCCTTCAAAATCAACTTAACTTGCAAAATGCTTTACATCTATCAATGTGTAAATTAAACCATATGCACCGACAATACACACTCTTTAAATAAAAAGCTGTGAAAACATTTTTATTTCTACTCATCAGCCACTTTATTATTAGGTACACCAAATATCAAATCAGCCAATCACATGGCAGAAACTTAATGCATTTAGGCATGCAGACATGGTCAAGTCGATTTTCCGTAGTTCAAACTGAGCATCAGAATGGGTGATTTAAGTGACTTTGAACATGGCGTGGTTGCTGGTGCCAGATGGGCTGGTCTGAGTATTTCAAAAATCTACTGGGATTTTCACGCACAGTTATCGCTAGGGTTTACAGAGAATGAAAAAAGAGAAAATATCCAGTGAGCAGCAGTTCTGTGGGTGAAAATGCCTTGTTGATGCCAGAGATCAGAGGAGAGGGCCAGACTGGTTCGAGCTGATAAAATGGTAACAGTAACTCAAATAACTTCTTGTTACAACCGAGGTCTGCAGAAGAGTGGGGTCCAACACTGTACTAGCAAGGTGTACCTAATAAAGTGGCAGGTGACAATAGTACAATATTTGTTTTTTAAAATAAAATAAATAAAACAATATTGATTTTTAAAATGACAAATTCAAAGTTTCTTTCTAAAATCCAACAATTTCAAATCTCTTTTTGTTTACATTTTAAAGGTGGTTATTAGTGCAGCCAAATCATGTGTATTAAATTAGGTTTATTTATTCATTAATCAACGGATGTTCATTAATGCCAGCCATGCATTGTGCAACAGTAACAGCTGCTCCTTTGGCGAGGAAAGATGATGTAAAAGTGCATTTTTTAAATGATTGTTAAAAAAGATTCCTTCACACTTCACTGTTTCAAAAGCCCTCACTGTGAAGCAAGAAGGAAACATGGCATAGGAATTATCTTTTCTGAACAGAATGCAGCCTTAATATTAATAATAAAAAAGTTGGCAATTGAGAATCAAGCAATGGGTATTGCTATAAGCAAACTTAGTGAACAAGACTATGAAAAGTGTCAATTGAACTCCAGGATAATGGCATAGAAACCTCTTAAAGGTGAAGTGTACAATTTCATCATTAGCTGTACAGAAGAAAGACTGTTTCCAAACAAAGACTTCAATTGCCTGTCATATTGTAAGCAAAAAACGTCGTTACGTACACAGAGGTACATAGGCCCAAGCAGTAAGCACTAAAATGCAAATGTGTAAAAGTTTTATTCGTGTTAGAATGCGGTTAGAATAATTAAAGAATTCATAATTTAAGGGAAAAAAAGAAAGAAAAAGAAAAAACAGGCTTCACATTTCTGCTTTCAAACCCTCCAACACATTAGCCTGGTGTTCTTCCATTCTAAGCGCATTCCTGAAGCACAAGTCAAAGTTATTTCCTGTGGTAATCAACATGCCAGTATTACAAAAGCTTTCAGAGCATAAAGGAGTAGTTCACTCAAAATTAAAATTCTTTCAGCATTTACTCACCCTAATGTTCTTCTAAACTCATTTGATTTTCTTTCTTCTGATAAACACAAAAAGAGAAGTTTAGCACAATGTCCGAGCTGCTCTCTTCAATACAATGCAAATAAACCTAAAGAGTAAATGCTAAAATTAAGTGTTATTTTGTGCAAGATTAATGATAAGTGGGAGATTTAGTGTTTAATGTTTTGCGATGCTAATTTAGAAGAGTTTCTGTTATGTTGGGCTTTTTGGGAGGTTACCATCATGGTAATATCTGCCATACTCTTTTAGCAATTGCTATGCTAATCAAAACATTGTGTTACCAATTAGCATGTTAGCATTTACTGGATTAGCTAGTTTTAGCTATACATGCACACAGGTATTGGAAAAAATAATGTGAACTCCTGGGAAATGGGCAATATTTCTTTATTAAGGTCTTTAATCACCTTTTGCCTTTAATACAGCTTTCAATGTTCTTAGAATAGATTCATACAAATTTTTTAATAGTCTCCAGTGGATTGTTGTCAATCAGCACATTTGCTAATTACTTAAGAGATATTGGAGGGGGGAATCGCCTTCTGATTCTTCTCTCCAAAACAATAATTTGATAATGTTGAAGTCAGGTGATCGAGCTGGCCAGTGCAGATGTTGAATTTCATCTTAGTGCTTCAACTGTCCAGGTTTTATGATCATGACACCATCATTTTCACATTTATCATTGGTGTCTGTCATTAACGTTTTAGCAATTGCAGCTCTTTCATGGAAGTTGACTTCAAGTTCTCCATGTTCGGCTTTTATGGAAACAAGATTTTCAAGGTGAATATCGACGTTTACTGTCACTTTGCTGAAGTAGTTCTGTGTTGTTTGGACAAAATCCTTTTTGGTGTTTGACAGTCCCTATCAATTAATTTGTTTTTGACAATTCCGAATGGGAAAAAACAATTCCCGCCCTGCTTTTCTTTCTGATTCTGATTCGTTTCACTCGGATATGTCACAATAGGGAAGAAAAGATGAATGCAACTTCCGTTTTATGCAGACTTTAATGCACTTTTTGCCCCTGGTCAAAGTCCACTTGCAGAAAATATCAGAAATTTCAGAAAATGAAAACTTTTTGGTTCGAGAAAACATCCTCAAAGTATATGGGTAGTAGTGAATGAATGAAATTCAGATGTACTACCTCTGCCATGTTGTCACTGTCACCTATGGCGTCAGTTGCGTCGCTTCACCGCCATTCACAAATCCTCTCCCATGGCATCATGGGATAAAGTGTCCAGTGGATGTGCACTTCAGAATCTGGCCAGAAGTAGTAGGTCATTCAGGTACTTTTCACCTACTGTTTTATGAATACTATTAATTCAAAAATACTACTCGGCTCACATACTGTTTTTCGCCTACTATATAGTATGGAAGGCGTATACAGACACAGGGAGAGTGTTCTTTTTAAAACTAAACTTCCAAACTTTACATGCACATCAAAAATTTTGGGCTCATCTATTATACATTAGAACATTCTCATCTCTCTTAAACCCATGTCTGATGTATTTATAGAGTATTGCACCCATGTGACACCTGGATTCTGTGAAAAAGAGGAGCCTGGCTCAATACACAGGATCTGTTTACTGTGACAATCACTGTCACTGAGCCTGTCCCTGCTGCTCTAATCAACACCTAAATACCTTAATTACAGACCAATGAAAAGAACAGAATCCAAAGGGCACTGCCATCAAAAGCCAGTATGATAGATCTGTGCAAAATAATGTTACTCGTGTCTCTAATTTTGGATTGTGATATAGTTTTGGTACAATAACTACCAGCTTACCACAATAATCACCAGTTTACCATTACAGAACTTGGATAAGAATGGAAAAGTACAGCTCGAATAGACAGAGACACTCTGATTACGGAAGAGCCAAATGTCCATAAACTCTGCTCATCATATGCTGCTATCACGACATAGTTTTTTGTGACAGCATGAACAGACAATACAGTCTTAGCATTTTGACGGGTCAAATGAAAACACATGATTGCATTTCCACTTAAGTGCAAATACTGAATCCTTTTGTTCTGTGAAACACTGTGGCAAACCACTGATGAGGAGATATGTATGCAGCAGATGGGAGATGTGCCTTAACGACACGACACGCTGCCTAACAACCCTAAATGTCTCTAAGTGCAGAACATTCAACTCTTTCGATAAGAGGACGCAATCAGACTTAAATTAACATTTAGATGACCATAAAATCTTGAAAGCCGGGGTAAAAAAAAAAAGTGAGATAACAGTTTACACCGAAGACCTTTGTAGCAGGTCCTGTAGAAGCAGTTCAAAAGAGATATGACTAAGTCTCACAAGTTATTCCAGCTAATCAATCAAATTAGTGTAATGCGTGTGTGAGGTTACACATGCATGCAGGGGAAAGGACTGGGCTTCCTCTTGTCCGTTTTATTTATGGCTCTGTTGTGTCGCCTCTGGGTGACACAAGCAGCGGGGGATTCTGAGCTACATTGAGCTCACCTCACTGTCAGACACGTCCTTACACACACAGCCACCCCCAATGTCTCATTGGCTATCAACCCTTGGATGCCCCGCCGAAGCCTGTCTTCACATTTAACTCCCCTAAGCCTCGCCACTTCA
The DNA here is from genome assembly GCA_003731715.1 of Anabarilius grahami. Lineage (NCBI taxonomy): Eukaryota > Metazoa > Chordata > Actinopteri > Cypriniformes > Xenocyprididae > Anabarilius > Anabarilius grahami. Next base: position 2,972,149 of record RJVU01036174.1, on the reverse strand, counting down.
CTGACCCTCCTCCAGCCTGGCTTTTAATAACTCTTGAGTTTTATCAGCTTTCTGCGACACTCTCCTGCATCTTCCACCCTCTTTCTGAAACAAGCTACTTTGCTGCTTTTCCTCCTCTGTCCATAAAAGCCAGAACAAACCTGTGAGGGAAAGTGAGATAGAGGACAGCATAAGTATCATTCTGTCCTTGAGCTCAAGTCCATTCTTATGCTTTAATCGACACAAGGCTTTGAACTGTAATGTGAAAAGTCTAATACAAAGTTGCAGATATAGGGGTTTCGTGGCCTTCCGTAGCCCCTGCCAACACAGCAGAGGTGAGGAACAACAGCCTCCTGCCTCTGTAATTTGCTACATTATAGACATGATCTGCACATATACGTGGAGGTCATAATGTTGCTTTATTTGCGACAGTCATTTCTTCAATTTTATGGAGGCTGCAGTTGATTCAGACCGCTTATATAAAATGGTCTTTAACAGATTTAGCTTCAGCGCAGTTTCAACAGCATTTTATCGTAAGATGTAAGGCAAGCCTGAAAAATCCAGCATAAACCAGCATGAATTCAATGTTGGTTCAGGCTGGTATCCCTTGCGAAAAAGAAGTATACTTCAAGTTCATTTTATGAAGTATACTTAATATTTTTAAGTATACTTTATGTAGTAAGTATACTAATATCAATGTACTAGTAGTAAACTTCTAAGTGTACTATTTCAATACTGCTATTGGTGCTATTACACATCTTCTGAAAGAGTTCAGAATCTCCAGATCAAAACACAGGGGAAGAAGAAGCTGAAACAAGTGATAGAAGATTGTTGAAAAATAATGCAATGAAAAATAATGCGATCATTGCAATCAGCAGTATTGAAATAGTACACTTGCAAGTTTGCTACTAGTACATTGATATTAGTATACTATAAAGTATACTTAAAAATATACTTGAACATTACTTAAGTATACAATACCTCATAAAATTAACTTTAATTATACTTCTTTTTCATAAGGGAGGCCACTCAATCAAAAGATTGAACACAAATAATACTTAGAATAATTAACTACTTTTAAGTATATCTCGATCAAAAGATTGAGTAAAAGTATAGGCCAAATATACTGTCAGTATAAGTCAAGTATACTTAAGTGCAATTTTAAGTATATTTCTGAGGAGTACATGAAGTATATTTCTTATTTTTTTATATTTCTTATTATATTACTTTCTTATTTTTAGTTTAAATGAAGTATACTAATAGCACACTTCAATAAAAAAAATCTTCGTAAGGACTATGCTGTTTAGAGCTGGTATAGTGCAGATATAGCTAGTGGACCAACATTGTCATGCTGTACTCAAGCAAAACTGTGCTAGTGTAGCTGGTCCACCTGCACTCCCGCTTCCCATGCGGGGTACCCGTTCCAGGCATTGGGCAAGGCCCAGTGCGAGGTAGTGGGGCTCCAGACTAACATTTGAGAGCAGTAGCACTGATGCCACTAAGTTCTACAGATGGTGGCACAGCATCTAATTTTTAATCATAAAGTTAATTTAATCATAAAATTACTGTTGTTTTACATTAATAAGTGCAGTTACTAATTATATTACGTTTGTTTATTGGAAATTTGACAGTAAAGCACTGAAAATTTAAATATTTTACTCTTATTAAATGTACCATTTTCCCCTTGGTCCGTTTGCCACAGGGGCCCGGTGCGGTCGCACAGGCTGCACCTTAAGGACGGCCCTGCAACCAGCAACAACCAGCATCCCGTGCTGGTCTTAGCGTGCAAATCATACCTTACGGTGGTGACCAGCAATGCTGGATTTTTCAGCATGGAACAACCACAAAAAAGTTTAAACTGCTTAAATTCATTTGAATACATTTTTAAGAAATTATTCAAGACTCAATTCCAAGGACACCACTGTGCACTGTGCATGGCATTTAACAGCAGTTGGTGAGACAGCATTAACTTATTAACAGGTATGCTTCATCCCATGCTGCAGACCCTGTTCGTTTTTGCTCCCTGCCTCTCTTATGCCTGATCCATTCGGGAGCCTGGCTGCAGGGAGGCAATCGAAGGAACGGTGCTGGTGTAAGGGGATGTTTACAAACAGCTCATAGCGTCATTCTAGACCAAGAGTTTTCAAACTTTTTCATGCCAAGGACCCACAAATATGATGAATAAATAAAATATAAGGGACCCTCATAGAATATAAAAGCAGGTATATTTGTTTGTATATATGTATAGCAATCCATTTATACTGTAAAAGAAAAATATTGAGAGTGATTTTATAAAGACAATACAATTACATAAAATTAAAAATTAAGATTTTTATTACTTTATTTATTAGTTTTTTCCCTGATTAAATAATTGGCTTCAATAATGTTATTGTACTGATACAAATTGTTAAATATTATCTGGAAAATATTTATACTTCACATAACCATATGATTTCCCGATGATTCTTCCCTATGATTAGATTAGAAGTCATTTAGTTTTTATGCTTTTATGTAGTTGTAATGTGGATCAGATGGTTGCTGATACAGCTACAAATCACTATTGAGCAAATATGAAAATTATTATTATTTTTTTTTTGCTACTGTTAAAATTATGTAATGTCAATGAGCGCTTTAGCGTAAGATCTACCAGGAAGACTCTAATGCCACTTCATTCATTCATAATACATCTGGCTAATCACTGCTTGACACCTGGAGTATAGAAGCACTGAACTTTCTGTTTCACATTTGCAGTTGATGATGCTGACGTTCCCTTCCATCCTCCAAACCACAAGGTTGGCCCCTGTCCATCCATCGGGGGTAGGCTCCGGCCCTGCCTTCGTCTTGAGGCATCTGAATCTGCATCCCCCAGGATTCGGACTAAGGACGGGGCCTAGGCCAAAGTACTTTTCTATACAACTAAACATGAATCATTGTAGCTCACTACCATCTGTTAATACTTTATGGAATAAATACCATGTAAACATTCACCTGCCCTCTAAATCTTTCTAGTCGAAATACAATAATACAATTATAGCTGCAAGCAGCATTGAAAGGGCCCTCGCACCCGGTGGCCTAAGGAAAACAGTGAACAGTGGGCGACATGCATTTAAGCGGGTAAATATAGGAGAAATGTGGCAAAGTCATTTTGACGTGCCACACTTCCTGCTGCCAGCAGGTGGAGCTTTGACTATAACTGAATATTGCCAAGTAGATGTCTTCAGGACAGGACTATTATCAAACATGTGAATTTTGGGGCAGATCGGACATTGTATGCCTGATTTACATCGAACTTTGTCAGGCCGCCACGCACACGCTCTTCAGCGTAAACTCTAGATCTTCGCCATTTAGCGTCACAAAGGCCTTTAGATTAGACTGACCAAATATGATGTTGATCTGATTAAAGCTCTAGGAGGAAATGGCAAAAACTGCACAAATTTTGCAAAGAAAATTCAAAATATTTGACTTCATGTTGGTTTTTGTAGGTATTGGGCTGTTACATTTGTCTACTGAATTTCTATTGCGCTATCGAGCCATTTTGCCACACCAAATTCTAAAACCCATATCAGATGAAAATTTTCACCACTTCTGATGCCTTTGCAAAGTTTCATGAGTTTTCGAGCATGTTTAGGCCCTCAAAAATGCAATTCATTTTGGAGAATAATAACGGAGCAATTCCAATAGGTTCCTCACACCATCGGTGCTCGGCCTTAATAATACTATGACATAATTACTGACCAGTCTTTAGAAAGCAGATTGAAACAGTAATATCAAATTTGGTGAAAGTGACCACTTGCATCTCTTTGCAGTGGACTCCAAAGGCTGAGATTTTGCCATACTTTGCAATTTGTAACTGTATCAGCAACCATCATTAAAACTACAGCATAAAAATTGAATGACTGCTAATTCAATCATAGGTAAGAATCATAGGGAAATCAAATTTCATCCAAGTATGTAAGTTCAATAGAGATTATTAGTTCTTAAAAGTCACCCTGTTCTGGTCTCCAGTTAACATCCTATGGATCTTTGAAGCTGTATTTGTCTTCAGTCTGCACAACGCTGTTGCCAACACCCTGCTGTTCCTGAGCATGGCTGCGACCAGTTATCTGACTTGTCAGTAAATATTCCATCATGTGTCAAATCTCATTTACTTCTCTCTCCATGGACGGACAAACACAACGTCATGGACACAATTACACAAGAAAAATCCTGGAAGTTATGCAAAATCCTTGACAGTGACCAAACAGAAAAACCGGAGCTTTTGAAAAGAATGTGACCCTGAGGAAGATGTTTCTAGGTGCAGTATAGGGAATAAACTTTTGTGGTCACCTGATTTCTTAGTAGTGCAAACGTCGCTCACTGTGAGCCATTACTAATAAGTTAAAACAAACAACTCATGCTGTACAAAAAGTGTGAAGGGCTCATGACAATAGCAGGGACAGATAAGATGATTTTCAAACACCAGCTGCCACTAAATGCAACTACTCCATTTAAGCAGCTCTGTCTCGCAGGAAATCAATAGAAACGTGAACATCAGGACTGATTTTGGCTGCACCGATTCATGTTTTCTCATGCGCATCCTTCGGTAAACATATACTTTAGATGACAACCAGAGATAATTGCAGTAAATTATCCTTCCTCGGCAGCAGTATATGGCTCCCTCTCACGTTTTGAGTGCACTAAATGATATCTAATGCTGATAGCAACATTGTCACGAGTTTACCACTAAGGCATCCTCTTCCTGTCGTCATCCTCTCAGCGGCAGGGGCCCTCCACCCTAGCATGCTCCAAATAAACAGCCCTATGGTGTTCTCATTGATACTCCCAGGATGTGGCTGTTTGATTAAGGGAAAGAAGAAGTCATTAATTATGGAAGAATGCAATTAATTTGTTTTTCTTCCCCTACTGCTGTTAGATCTGTCTCCCATCCATCCACATATCCTTAATCTGACCTGCTGCGAGATCCATGCAGAGCAGGAAGAGACATATATGGGTTGGGACTCATTACTAAAACATCAGAATGCTAATCTGCTAACCTTTGGGAAAACCAGCCATTTGGAACTTCGACCTGCCCTTTGTTGTAGGCGACATGTCCCCGCAAGTCATAGTTCGGTCTGCATAGAACATTGGCAGTGACTGTGTCCTGTGGATCAACACAGCCAGTGATGGAGTCCAAACATCTGCATCAAAAGCATTATGAAACACACATGGTTTGCATAGCAGAGGTACAGCATATTCACCAACATCCCTTGCAGTGAGAAATAACTGGCCTGCTGCGGGTAGAGTACTGGCTCCATTGTTTGTTGAAATGCTTTATAAGCTTCAAGCAAGCACAAACAGAATGTGAAATTTAAAAATATGGGCTCTGAACATTATTTATATTTAGAACATTATTTTCAACATATTTTTGCCATACTCCCAATCAACAGTTGTTCTTGACTATCATTTGTAACATGCCCTCTATTTGCAAAGTAATTTGCATCCAGATATTTATTCTCCCCTATCAACACTAGAAAAATATTATGCATTTTCATGTCTCATTTAATACAGAGCAAGGGTCCTTTCTGTATAGTGACATGAAAGTGAGGCCAAGTATTGTGTCCCATACTCAGAACTTTTGCTCTGCCTTTCACCCATTCAAGTGCACACATACAGCATTGAGTATTGAACACACACCTGGAGCAGTGGGCAGCGACTGGGGCTCAAGAGCTGTTCATTCACTCCCCCACCTACATTTCCTGCCAGTACTGAGACTCGAACCCACAACCTTCGAGTTATAAGTCAGACTCTCTAACCATTAAGCCACAACTGCCCCAAAGACAAATCGAACCCCGGTCTTCTGCGTGACAGATGGAGATACTGTCCACTATACTAACGAGGAGCTAAAATTAAAACATTGAAGATGAGCTGCTAACCCTTTACACCAATGCACTTACACACTTATACAAAAAAAAAATTCTCTGCATTTCTCCTCTTTTCTAGTGTGCATCCTTATCTTGTTGTCCAATAAACATTGTATTTGTATGCATTGTAATAATATGAATACTGTTGGCTCTTTGACTAATTGTTTTTGTTCCTTTAAGTTGTTTTGGATAAAAGCATCTTTTGCATAATGTAAATGTCCTCATTGTTTAAAGACAAAGTATGAAATTAATAGTTCAGTCTTTAATGTCACAACCATTTGTGTCAACATTCTCAAGGCATATTTATGCATTTGGAAGATGCTTTAATCCAAAGCATATTGCATTCAAGCTATACATTCATTTTCAAATCATGCATTCCTTGGGACTTGAATCAAAGTCCCTTTCAAGGAAAGTCTGTTCACTCTGCGGCCATATTTGCAACACCTCCGGGCAGCTATTTTAGGCATCCAAGACCAAAACTGCGTCTGAAATCGTGTACTGTTGAGTAGGTAATACATTTGAATTTAAATTGACTTCACAACCGATGTAAAAGTATGTTCTATATAGGACGAATGCATGTAGTATGAATGAATTCGGACGTACTACATCTGCCATGTTGTCAGTTATGTCCCTTCAACTCCATTCATAAATCCTCTCCTGTGGCCTCATGGGATAGTAAAGTGTCCATTATATGCGCACTTCAGAATCTCACCGGAAGTAGTAAGTCATCTGGGTACTTTTCGCCTACTGTTTTTCGAATACTATGAATTCGGACATACTACTCTGTTCGCATACTGTTTTTCACATACTAGTAGAGAAGTATTCGATTTCTGATGCAGCGGAAGTCCTATCTATTTGAATGGGGGAATCCTGAAATCTCATAAACTGCTTGGCGAACTCACTATTAATTAATATATTTCAAATCAGCAACAAAATCTGACATGAACTGTCCTGTAAATGTTTATTCTTATGCACAAACAGCATTTAAAAAAAGCTTATTTTTTCAGGCTAGACAAGCAAATGCGCATGTGCAGTCCTAAGCAGGAGTCTCAGGTTTCTATGGGAACCGGAGCTTAACGGCTCTGCTTTTAACGGCAGCTGGAGTGACGCAATAGGTGCGTCCCAATTCGCATACTTATGCACTATTCTATGACGTTTTTAAGTATAAATAGTCCGAGTAGTGCGTTCACACAGAAAATTCCAAAAAGAAAAAGTGCACTTTAAATACCCGGATGATGCACTAAATTAACGGAAAAAACGAAGTGTGGAATGTTGGACACTTCGTGCACTCAACCGTCGCAGCTTTAATTACGTAGTGGAGGGGAAGGGAGGATCGGACTCCGTTGTTAAATGACAAAATAACCTTATATAATTCACGCACTACATGTATAAGTGCATAGTGCACAAGTACATAGTGTATAAGTGCATAGTGTATAGTGCGTCATTTGGGACGCAACTAATGACTTTATCAATCAGCGATTGGCTCTTTTATTTAGAAGGCAGGAAGTATTCCGCCATATTGTGCGTTGCAGTTTCTCCCATTCATAACTAATAGGACTGACCTGTCTTTCTGTATCTATAGTCTTTGCTTGAACCCATGACATTTCTAGCGCCATGCACTGTTTTAGTTACAGCTGACATTCATTCACTAAAAACATGTCCTACTTGTGATAATCACCATAACCAGAGGAAAATATAGGTAGAATATTCTATTTGGACACACACGCACACACGTTTGTTTTTGTGAAATGTGGGGACTTTCCATAGGCGTAATGGTTTTTATACTGTACAAACCGTATTTTTTATCCCCCTACACTACCCCTACCCCTAAACCTAACCATCACAGGAAACTGTGCACACTTTTACTTTCCCACAAAAACTCATTCTGTATGATTTATAAGCCTTTTGAAAAGTGGGGACATGGGGAATGTCCTCATAAATCACCCTCTCCTTGTAATACCTATGTCATACCCATGTCATTATACACATTTGTGTCCTGATATTTCACAAAAACATGCCCACACACACACACAGTTAATTCATGAATTACTCTGAATTTCAATTCATTATAATTCTGCTTTGTAACATTTAATGTAATATTCAATGTTTGAATTTCAATTTAAATTGGAATTTAAAAGGCATTGTCAATCCAGTTTAAATGGTGCACATTCTCCACACTCAACAAGGTCAACATGCCAAAGTTTTCATTTAGATAACGTCAGAGATGACGATGACAAAAATAATCAAGTCGACAACAATGATGAAAATTATTATAATGACACTGACGAATGTGCCGGTGTCTCACAGGTTTTATTATGTTGATGTGAAAGTGGGTTAGTGCTGCCTGGGCTGTTGCTATCATTGGATTCTGTTGATGAACTGATCAAATCTGTTCTCCAAAAGGAACTTCAAAGTACAGCTGCCCTTTGCACGAGTGTGGGCAGCAACTAATGGATGTTCCCACTAATCAACCCTGCATGTCGCCAGGCCAGTTAGATGCCCCCTCAAGATGTCCACAGAGTCCGTGAGACACCGTTCTCATCATCCACCGCTCCATCTGTGTAATTGCTTCCTTGAGAGATTACATTCCCGCCAGTGACAGCACCAATTAGGCAGTCAGGAGGAAAATACGACAATAAGGCCCTACTTAGCAGAGAAAAGTAGCATTCGGATAGATATCAGTATAATCTTAATGAGTCAACAAACATGACATTTAGATGTGCTCTCATGCAAATGCTTGAGTTTGGCCCGCATATGCGGGAGACCCGGTTTCCTTCAAGGATGGTACTCAGTGACCTTGAAGGGGAGGACAAATTTGGCAAAGTTACAGATATGAGTTGCAAGATTTCAAATCTGAGTAATTGATGATAAGGTTTAGACAAAAGGGTTTATGGTTTGTCCTTTTAAGGAATGTCTCACGCCTCTGATGTCAGGATCCCAATTGCATGGTCACTGCTGATGCAGACTACAAACCCTTAAACCACACCTACACTGCGACATCTGATTGGACTTACGCACATGTTGCTATCATTTAACAATCAGACAGGAGTGAATCCCTGTCTCTGTGTCTCTTGTCTGATAGTCCATCACAAAAGGATTTAAGTCCTTGATCAGAAACTTTAACTCAGCTTCTACAGACCATTATCCTCAGCTCAGGTAAGTACAATACCTGTAAAATGTTCTTTAAAATGTTACCTATTTCAAATTACAATTTTACATTATTGTATTAGTTTTTATTATTATTTCTTAAAAAATCTATTTAACAAAGGTTTCCCCTCCTGATGGTTTAGTGTTAAGTTATACTGAATGCTAGTGATTAAACAAAGCAATCAAGAATGGCTGCAATTAGGATTGGAGAGGGGAAACTTTGTGTTTTCATTTCTGATGTAAATGTTACTGAGTTTTGCAAAGAAAATGACGCTGTGAAATGTAGCATCTTGTCATATTTTGTCCTCAGACTGATCTGTAAAGATGTACCGTGGACTAGTGTTACTGTTCTTGGTTCTGGTGCTGGAAACCCGATGGAGTGAATCGAGCTGTCAGCAGTCTCAAGAGTCTCAAAGATCAGATTCAAGCGTAAGTGGCAGATAATGATCAACTAATAGCTATAAATATATAAGTTTACCCGAGTTTTATAATAAAAATGTAATTTCATGCACAGGAGACTCCAAGTTTCCGGCTGTCGGCTCATAACCTGCTGAAGAGGTATAATGACATAGATTATGACAGTTTCGTCGGATTAATGGGGCGCAGAAACGCCGGTGAGTGAACAGATTTTTTTTTATTTTTATCAGATTCTCTTTTTTTAAAACCTTTGAGACATGTTTCAAATGTTTGTACGAATGTTTTTTTTTTTTTTTTTCAGACACAGACGATATACCACCCCAACGTAAAAGTAAGACATTTTGGTGTTGTGCTTTCAGAATATATCCTCTATTTAAAAAATAATCTAAGAAAACTGAATATATGTTATCTTTCAGGGGAAATGCACGATATCTTTGTTGGACTCATGGGTCGACGAAGCGCTGACCCTGGTAACATCCTTTCTCTTCAATTCACTGACGTGTGTGAAAAACAGCTTTAGACATAGGCGTAATTTGGGGGTTGGACATGTTCCCACCACTTTTTGCCAGGTCCGATATTGTCTCCATCACTTTTTGAAACATCTCGCGGCTCGGATGTAGGCTACCTAATACAAATGAAATGTCTCTAGTTGACTAGCAGAGTATTAATTTAGTTCGTTTGTTAAATAAGAGTCGTTCTGGCGCTGGAATGTGTTGTTTTTGAAATCATACTGAGTGTTCGTTGCCAGTGTTATCAGTGGAGGAAGCCAACAGTGTTCTCTTGTGGCTCGCGCAGTCTTTACATTGACGAGCGCTTCAATCTTACTTTTTGCCACTGTATCCCTGATATACAATCAGTGAAGAACATCTTTGGTTTTAATGAGAAAAAATAAATAAACAACGAAGGAGAATTAGAACCCAGAACTTCTGACTCTCATAACAAAAGTTTTACTACCAGACCATTAGGACACTAATTATTCCAGATCTATTTATTTATTCACTGACGTGAAGAATCTCAGGATTATCAATACGTAGTATTATAGTAGCCTAAGGATAAAACTATCACGTTAAACATGACTTCTATTACCAATATGACTCACTTACTGAACTTTGTATGTATTACTTTAAGCGAAGTCCTCGAAATGAAGCAAATCGTGTACTTAGGGCTCGTGCAACTCAAATCAGTATCTGATTGGTTGGTCATATGACATATTGACTACGTTTAAATTACAAATTTGCAAACATTGTGTCTTTAGATATACGACAAAGTAGCCAAATATTGTCGTTTTAACGCATCAGTTTATCAAGCCTCTCAGACTTACTGTATTTGTGTTGACAGAAACTGGGCGTCCATGGAGGAAAGATTATCCAGAAACAAGCAGAGGCATTTTCTTCAACAAATGCAAACTGAGGTGAGTAATTCAGCGAGGCTGTTCTGCCACCTGCAGGCTTTCTTAAGATATTACAACATGTATCTTCCTAACACCACCGCATTTGTTCTTATTGCATGTCTACAGTATAATGCTTTTTCATGTAAATATATATCTTCTCGGCTATAATTTGTCTTTTTTCCCCCCTCAATTTGTTGCAGATTTCGTCGTGGGTTATAGGCAAATGAATTATTTCATATCCGGTAAATCGTCTGTACCACCCTGTCATGACAGCTTCTTTTCAAGACATTTCTTTGGAGCAAAATAATTTATTTTACAAAAGTAATAGAGCAAAAGAAAATATTTATATAAAATGAATCAAATAAACATGATTTCCTATGGTGTGATTTGTTTCATTGTACTGCAAATTTTACATTTACCTACATTATATATTATCAAATTTAAATCTCCACTTACATCCCCTGCATTCCGTATATGTATAAAACATGATTTTTGTAAATAAAAATACTATGATCTCACAATGTTTTATTACTTAAACGTTCAGTAATGCATAAAATGTAGTGACTTCGACCAAGCAAAAAAAAATACACAACAATTTGCTACATTTGCCAAAGCACAGGCTTTCTCACTGCCAACTGCATACCACTGCATATATAATTATGTATACCAAATCTATATGTATTATAACTTGGTGTCAGCTTAATCATACTAAAGAAAGATGATTGTGGCCTCTAGCTGCAAGCCTAATACACAACAAAAAGGACATCTGAACTTTCCAAGTTAAGAGATGTTAAAGAAACCCCAAAGAATCATTGGTTATTATATGAAATGTAGCTTTTCATTTTCATTTTTGTCTCATTGTTGAAATACAAAACTATTGAAGCACTTTATGTTCTTGGTCTATGATGAAAAATGGCTTGTGAATCGGACACTTTTACTGCACTTAGACCAGAGGGCAGCAAAACAATTCAATAATCAAATAGCAGGACCTTATCACCAAATCCATAGTAAGTAGCAAATACTTTTCTAAAGTGACTTCCAGTTCTCTTAATACTGGGTACAACTGGCCAAGTTACTTGATCAAAAGCAATAATGGCAAAATGTGTTCTTTGTTGAGGTTTGAACTTACAGATTTTGGTTATTAGCCCAGATCTGTAACCGCTACACCACACCATTCCATCTGCACAGGACACTGGATGATCTAAAACGCTCATCACATTCACATTAGTCATTTTGGATTTACATAATGCAATATTTTCTGCAATATTATCATATTCACAATCATCCTGTGCTTCTGTCTGTTATATTTATCCCCTGGGCAGCATTTGTGACTTTGTGACTTGTTTCAGTACTCTTCATGTTCTCCGCTCTGGGATTTATGGTGTATGTTGAAACTGACTTTTCTTTAAAACGCTCTAATCTCTGAGCTTCTGTGGTGGATTTCACAATGTGGGAAGCCAAAAACAGTACAGCAGGCACTGGAGGCTGGTAGCGGTGTTGGTAGCCATAGGGCCTCAGACGGTAAGTGTAGTACTCAAGCGTGTACATTAGCACAGGGTCTACATAGTGGAAAGACACAGCCAGGTCAGAGCAGCACTGTGGGCCCTGTAGAGGAAAAACACACCTAAGAGATGCTGGGTTTGTACATTTCAACATGATCATAGACAGGTTGCATTAAAGGAATATTACGGGTTCCTTAAAATTTAAGTTCAATCAACAGCATTAGTCATAATGTTGTTTAACACAAATAATTATTTCAACTAGTCCCTCCTTTTCTTTTAAAAAGCAAAAATCTGGATTACAGTGTTGCACTTTCAATAAAAGTGAATGGGGCCAATCTGTAAACATAAAATACAGCCATGACAATACACTGCTCAAAAAAATTAAAGGAACACTTTTTAATCAGAGAATAGCATCAAGTCAGTTAAACTCCTGGGATATTGATCTGGTCAGTTAAGTAGCAGAGGGGGTTAATCAGTTTCAGCTGATTTGGTGACAGTGAAATTAACAACATTTGCACTATGGGCAACAATGAGACGACCCCCAAAACAGGAATGGTTTTACAGGTGAAGGCCACTGACATGTTTTTCCCTACTCATCTTCTCTGACTGTTTTTCACTAGTTTTGCATTTGGCTAGGGTAGGGTGACCATATGTGCCATTTTCCCAGGACGCGTCCTGTCCAGGATTTCTAAATTGCCTAAAATGGCTTGAGCCCTTGCCTCTTTAATTGTGAAAGTGGTCATATCGATGTGCCCCCAGAACGCGATTTAGGAGCGCGATTTCTACACGGAGGTCTGTGCAAGCCACTGTTCTTATTGACAGTCTTCATGCAATGCATTAAAATGTTGTCGTATTTGCAATTCTTTGACCATTCTCTGTAGATCCAGCCTTCTCGCAAGCCACGATTGGTTGATTATGTATAATGCATGCTATTGGTCAAATTATTTTTCAGTCGTTACCCTCCGCAAATATGAAAACAAAAAAACTGGGACATTTTATGCAACTTAGAAATCCTGGACAGGACGCGTCCTGGGAAAATGGCACATATGGTCACCCTAGGCTAGGGTAAGTGTCACTACTGGTAGCATGAGGCGATAACCTGGACCCTACAGAGGTTGCACAGGCAAGTTCAACTCCTCCAGGATGGCACATCAATAAGTGCCATTGCCAGAAGGTTTGCTGTGTCTCCCAGCACAGTCTCAAGAGCATGGAGGAGATTCCAGGAGACAGGCAGTTACTCTAGGAGAGCTGGACAGGGCCATAGAAGGTCCTTTACCTATCAGCAGGACCGGTATCTGCTCCTTTGTGCAAGGGGGAACAGGATGAGCACTGCCAGAACACTACAAAATGACCTCCAGCAGGCCACTGGTGTGAATGTCTCTGACCAAACAATCAGAAACAGACTTCATGAGGGTGGCCTGAGGGCCCGACGTCCTCTATAGTGGGCCCTGTGCTCACTGCCCAGCACCGTGGAGCTCGACTGGCATTTGCCATTTAACACCAGAATTGGCAGTTACTCCACTAGCGCCCTGTGCTTTTCAGCATGACCAGTTTGGTGGTGGGTCAGTGATGGTCTGGGGAGGCATATCCATGGAGGGACGCACAGACCTAGACAATAGCAGTCAGGGTATTGGGATGAAAATCCTTTGACCCATTGTCAGACTCTATACTGGTGCAGTGGGTCCTGGGTTCCTCCTGGTGCACGACAATGCACGGCCTCATGTGGCGAGAGTATGCAGGCAGTTCCTGGAGGATCAGTTACCAATGAATGGCCCCTACGCTCGTCGCTCGCATGACCTAAATCCAATAGAACACCTCTGGGAAATTATGTTTCGGTCCATCCGACGCCGCCAGGTTGCACCTCAGACTGTCCAGGAGCTCAGTAATGCCCTGGTCCAGATCTGGGAGGAAATACCCCAGGACACCATCCGTTGTCTCATTAGGAGCATGTCCCGACATTGTCAGGCATGCATACAAGCATGTGGGAGCCATATAAACTACTGAGTACCACTTTGAGTTGCTGCAATGAAATTTCAGCAAAATTAGCATTCAGCATCATTTTTTCACTTTGATTTTCAGGGTGTCTTTGAATTCAGTCCTCTGTAGGTTGCTAATTTTCATTTCCATCAAACGATGTGGCATCCTTTCATTCCTAACACATTACCCAGTCCATATCAGTATAGATATCCAGCATGATATTTTTCCCCTTTGAAATCTGATGTTTTCAAAGTGTTCTTTTAATTTTTTTGAGCGGTGTATGTTTTAGTATCATATCACTTGCTAACATTTTCTATGTCCAGTTAAAGTATACAATTTAGTTGCTAAAACCTTAAAACGACCACAAAAAAAGTACTCTTAATCATATTAGTTTTTAAACTCACTTTATAAACGCTGAAAAGGCATTTGTATCCTTTTTTGTTGCCATTTTGATTACCATGACAAGACAAAATTGTGTTTATTTCTTGGGTTTTGTATTGTTAGTCATTAGCTGTCTATAGTCACGAATCACATCATCATATACATGAAAGTGCGACAAATGCGGTCCCCATCTACGGAGCCCCTAAAGGGACATGGTGGTGGGAAAAAAATTTGGGATGGGAGGATTTTTTTTTTTCAAATCTTTTGCATTCCCTTGCAAAACTTTTGCGTTCCCCCGAGAAACTTTGTGTTCCCTCGCAAAACTTTTGCGTTCCCACGCAAAGATATTTGCGTTCCCACGCAAAGATATTTGCGTTCCCTCGCAAAACTTTTGCATTTCAAATAGAAATGCAGTCAGTGCCTAACTCAAGCAGTTCAGTAAAGTTGGCAATATTTTCACAGATTCGAGCTTCCCGGATTAATAACTTGTGAGCTAAACGTTGTTAAAGCACAAATGCAGCTACTTCCAATCATAGTAACCAAGACAACGAGCTACAACAACCCAATTTTCCTCAAATGTGCTTTATAATAAATTGGTCTCTATGAACAGGCGGCGGAGAAAAACGTCTGAAGGGACCGTGTGAAAAGTGCAAAACCCAAAACCCTTTTGCTCATTTTAAATTATGTAAAATACTCAATAACTTCATTGTAACACACTGTACTGTCACCAAATTTAGTTCATACATCACTGCTCTCCTGCTGGTTATAGGTACTACAACACTTAGTTTGGCAAGTAGCACATAAAGGCCTTCTTTACACAAATGATGTTGGTACACAGCTTACATACTTACAACAGCTTTTGCATGATAATTGCTTACTGGATTTGATGGCATTACAATTTATTTAATATTTTTCTCAACAGTGAAGTTTCTGATTTTATTTATTAATTAATAATCATCACCTGCATTTTTTATCAAACTTAGTGTTCCAGTACAACCAGCAGGAGAGCAGTGATGTTTGAACTAAATTTGGTGTCATAGTGTGTTACAGTGAAGTTATTGAGTATTTTTCATAATATAAAATGAGCAAAAGGGTTTTGGGTTTTGCACTTTTCAGACGGTCTCTTCAGGCGTGTATCTCTGCCGCCTGCTCATAGAGACCAATTTATTATAAAGCACATTTGAGAAAAATTGGGTTGTTGTAGCTCGTTGTCTAGGTTACTATGATTGGCATTTGTGTTTTAACAACATTTAGCTCACGAGTTATTAACCCGGGAAGCTCGAATCTGTGAATATATTGCAACTTTACTGAACTGCTTGACATAAGCACTGACTGCATTTCTTTATATTTGAGTCCAACAAGTTTTAAGAGCTGCGCATTATTTGTGTGCATTATTAACGTATGTTCCTAACTGAAACACTACTGCCAGCCAGCGGGACATTAAAGAGGAAGTGTTTGTCCGAGCTCACAGCAAGGGAACGATTATAACTTTGTGTGGGAACGCAAAGTTTCTCGGGGGAACGCAAAAGTTTTGTTTTGAACGCAAAAAAATTTTTTTTTTTCCACCAGCACTTAAAATTTCCTCCCTTCCTATTTTTTTTTCTACCACCATGTCCCTTTAGGGGCTCCATACCCCATCAAACCTATCCATTGTTAGTTTCACTTGCAATCACCTGAAGGACTTGCTAGTTCAGTGTGGCATTTGAAAAAATTAGAAAGCTAAAATTATGAGAGAATTTCATTTTCAAATATATTTCTCAAACAATGTTGATTTTTATTCATTCCTAAAATACTACTGTACACCTTGAATGGAAAATTACTTTTGACACTTTAATTGTTTTCTTCTCTCAGGCAAAGATTGTAGTCAAGTTCTTAAAGCTTTTCATAAAAATAAGTTTAACTTCTTTCAAAACCAAAGTAATAATAATTATCTTGCTGTGCGTAGGAGACGGAAGCTGTGGAATGTAGAGAAATGTCATTTTAATGTCCTCAGGGAGGACATTAAAATATCTTGGAAAAAATGACAATGATTTTAAAATGCATATTTTATCTTACAGTACCATTCAAAAGTTTGGGGACACAGACAGTATGTTTTTTAATACTTTATAATTAATACTTTTAATTCAGTAAGGATGCATTAAATTGATTAAAAGTGACAGCAAAGAAATTCATAATGCTACAAAAGACTTCTATTTCAAATAAATGCTGTTCTTTAAAACATTCTATTCATTAAAAAATCCTGAAAAAAATGTATCATGGTTTCCACAAAAATATTAAGCAGCAAACTTTTTTCAACTTTGATAATGAGAACAAATGTTTCTTGAGTACCAAATCATCATATTAAAATGGTTTCTGAAGGATCATGTGACACGGAAGACAGGAGCAACGGCTGCTGAAAATTCAGCTTTGCCATTACAGAAATAAATGAAATTTTAAAATATATTAAAATAGAAAACAGTTATTTTGCATTGCAATACAATTTCAGAATATTACTGTTTTAACTCTATTTTTAATCAAATAAATGTCACTTGGTAGGCAGACTTACTTCAAAAATATTTTTAAAAATCTTACCGACCCCAAATGTTTGAAAGCTAGTCTAAGTGTTAAAAAAAAAATGAAAGTGTGTGACTTACTTCTACAATTGGGTAGAAGCAGTAATTCCAGTACCAGAAGGTCTTGGAGAACTTTCCAGTAAGATGGTGTTCAGGAATGAAAGGATGGAAGGTTTCCCGGTGCAGTGTGTCCCTGGAGTCTCCTGCTACCACTCCCATTTTCTCCAGACACTGACCCATCGCTAGATCTTCCACTGGGGTGGTATGAGTGCACACTTTAGTGTTAAAACCCTCCACAAACCTTCTCAGGGCCTCTTTGCTGAGTACATAACCTGCACCACCGCTCATGTAGCCTTGCTTGGTGTACGGCTTGAACCTCTTGCCAAAGTATATGGGCTGCTCTGCCGTGTAATTTGACAAGATCCAGCGCAAGTTGTCCACAACGACGAACGTGTCATCGTCTGCTTTGAGGAACCAGTCTGCCTCATCGCCGTGGTTCTTCAGAGCATAGTGGAAGGCACGAATAGTCTTCCAGTACAGCTGGTCACGGCCTTCTCCTGTGCCAAGGCCTACTGTGGGAAAGCTGCGGTCTTCTTCAGAGCTCATGAAAAGGAGTACGTTACAGTGACGACTCCATGTGGCCTTCACATGCCGAGCCTTTGACTGTAGATTACTAGGCCCTGTCATCACCCAGCACAGGATACGCACTTTCTTAAACAGCTCGTCTGCAATGTGACCGTCCTCTCCTGTGTATTTAAAGCAAATTCTATAGTTATGTTGCAATTTAATACAATCAAATCACATTTTGTTCATTAGAGACTTCTTTACAACTAAACTGTAGTAAGAGTTGTATTTTAAAGGCGTACTCTATCAATTTCCCCTAATTAAAAATGTTTTACACATACAGAAAAGAATAGTCCTTTTGAAAAATGTTATGTTAAATATGATGGACACTAACTAATCAGTAGCCTAATTAAAGTTATTTTATTTTACATGGAGGCAGACATAATGAGATCAAATTAGGTTCAATGACATAAGAATGTCCAGGATAAATAAAAGTTAAAATATGATAAAAATCAAGCTTAAATGGGACCTATAATGCCCCTTTTACAAGATTCTGGTGTCTCCAGAATGTGTCTGTGAAGTTTCAGCTCAAAATACCCCACAGATCATTTATTACAGCTTGTTAAATTTGCCTCTATTTGGGTGTGAGCAAAAACACGCCGTTTTTGTGTATCTTTAAATGCAAATGAGCTGCTGCTCCCGGGTGCTTTCCAGAAGAGGGCGGAGCTTTAACAGCTTCAGTTGCTCAACAACAAAGCTGGAGAATCTCACGCAGCCAAAATTATGATATCACCTAAAGGCTCTTTCACACAGGACGCGACGACACTACGCTATGAAACCCAATTATTTCAATGGCATGCGCTGTGTGAGAGCGGTTTGTTGCTGCATTGACCGAAGCGCAAGAGCTGCAGAGCGCACCATTGCCGAGCTTGCGTACGCGCCGCGGTCAAAGTTCAAAATAGTTCAACTTTCACCGCTGCGATCTGTGACAATTACCCGCGTGGCCAATACAAACGGGCCATCAAATGACTAGATGTATAGAACTCCCGCTAAAAGTTTTGAAAACTCTGCCTACTTTACTCTGGCAACTTTTAGAATGCAACTTGACGTTTCTGAACGGTTAGTGGATAAATGTATGTAGTTGCTGTGGAGTTGACTCAACTCATCATCTAGCATGTGCCGTCATGTTAATCTTTTGTGCAAATCCAGCGTTGAATTGACCCTCGTTTGTGAAGCAGTCTGCCGTAAAATGACGGCATGGTAAAAACTCTGTACTACAACAACTCTTCCACTTCTCTAAAGCAGCCCAACATGGCCTCACCCCCTTTGTTGCATGTTCTCGGAGGCAGGGTTTATGTAAATTTTGGGTTTGTGATGTCACCAAGCCGGGAAGAAGCTCATTGTAGTCCCTACCAGCCGTTTGTTGTAGTCCTTAAAAAGCGATTTCTGTAAAAGAAAATATCTCGCTTTGCATTGAACTTTGAGCATCGTAACTTTGCAGATGTTGTTTATGCTCTAACAGCAACATTACACACTAACGTAAAGTTAAAAAAGTAAAACCATAATCAAGAGCCACTTCAAACAACTTTTTTTTTTTACAACATAACAAATATCATTAAGCTTTACAAAACGTGTCAAGTCATAGACCCATGTCCAATACTTGCTTTAACTCAGTTACACCCCTTTTATAGAACACTTTTACTCGCATAATAAATAAATCATGGCTGACTGCAGATACAATGGCATCGGTAACTGAAATAATTGGTTTTGCATAACACTAATGTATAATCCAAGACTAAAAATTAGCTTGGTGCACTTTGAACATATTACTGTAGCTACAAAATACACTTTCATCCAAAGAAAACTCAATGAAGTGTTTAGAAAGTGAAAGCTTTGCACCAGTTATTAAGTTGCAGTATTTCATATCATGTTACGTGCATTCATAAATGATGCACTAGAGGGCGCTGCAGCACCTGACTGGTGAGGATGCTTGAGGTTGATCAGGGCAGATCCTTCCACTCTCCAGGTAAGGTTGGGGGTGTTTTGCTCTGACCCCAGTGACGCAAGGTTGCTTTTGCCATCATGCTGCCAGCTGAAGCTCTCCTCAAACCATACCTGTCTCAAGAAGACGTACAAAGTACAGCTGCCCACCAGGAAGCCCAGGGAGAAAGCACACTTTGAATTTCCTGCTTTCATGGTGACCACTCAGGGATCCTTCCCACATCAGTCACTGCGAGGCTAGAAAAATATTGGTTACATTAATTTGATTGTATTAATTTTCAGATTGTTTTAACCGTCTGGATACAAAGATCCTGATATACTAAGCTGCATTATAAAATGACAAAAATTCTAATTTAAAATTATTTTACTTAAAAGATTAGTTCACTTTCAAATTAAAATTTTCTGATAATTTACTCACCCCCATGTCATCCAAGATGTTATTGTCTTTCTTTCTTCAGTCGAAAAGAAATTAAGGTTTTTGATAAAAACATTCCAGGATTTTTCTCCATATAGTGGACTTCAATGGCCTCCAAATGGTTGAAGGTCAAAATTACAGTTTCATTGCAGCTTCAAAGCGTTCTACACAATCCCAGACGAGGAATAAGGGTCTTATCTAGAGAAACCATCGCTCATTTTCTAAAAAAAATTTAATATTATATATGTTTTAACCATAAATGCTCATCTTGAACTAGCTCTCTTCTTCTCTATTAGAATTCCGGCAGTGTAGACACTGCTAAGTGTATTACTGCCCTCCACAGGTCAAAGTTTGAAGTTATTGTTATATATTTGCACTAGCATATTGTCTATGACAATTTAGTTCAAACTTTGGGGGCAGTAATACACTCAGCAGTGTCTACACTGCCGGAATTCTAATAGAGAAGAAGAAGAGAGCTAGTTCAAGATGAGCATTTATGGTTAAAATGTATAAAATAAAAAATAAAAAATTAGAAAATGAGTGATGGTTTCGCTAGATAAGACCCTTATTTCTCATCTGGGATAGCGTAGAATGCTTTGAAGCTGCAATGAAACTGTAATCTTGACCTTCAACCGTTTGGAGGCCATTGAAGTCCACTATGTGGAGAAAAATCCTGGAATGTTTTCATCAAAAACCTTAATTTCTTTTCGACTGAAGAAAGAAAGACAATAACATCTTGGATGACATGGGGGTAAGTAAATTATCAGGAAATTTTCATTTGAAAGTGAACTAATCCTTTAATTATTTTATAACTACAACTATTATTACATTTCTGAATTTTTCATCTGAAAAACACCATGAGATTTCTGAATATTAGGGTTAAATACTGTCTGAATTGTAACATTATTTAATTGAATACACAAAGCATAAGCCATTTACTTTATGAGTTCTTATCGAGATCATTTCAAGCATGTTGATATCTAATAAGCCCATTTTCTATTTAGGATTCAGCTGCTCCCAGGTTAAATCTGAGGAATAGATTATAAACCGGTTACCTTGCGTGACTGATAAATCTTGGTTCTTACCCTCATTTCCAAGAATTAGGCACCTTCTGCTGTTGCCAGGCCTTAGTAGCTTATATTGCTAGTGTTTAAAAAGTTTAGTTAAGGCTATATAAAATGGTTTCATAAAATAGGCAAATTCATCCATCATACAAAAGGTTTACTGCAGTCAACCTTTTGTATGATAGATGAAATAGTCTACTTTATAAAACCATTTTTATATAGCCTAAACTAAATCTATATTATAACAGCTATCCTAATATTGTAATTTAATGAAAGTGTTCAAATCGAATGTTTACATAAAGAAAATCCTGCAAAGACCCTACAAATCCCAGTCTAAGCTGGTTTTATCCAAATTGGGTTAATAGACAGAATGCTGCACGGAATTTTATTACGTTTTTTAACATATCTTGTGCACGGATAAAAGAAATAACATTCTGTAATACTGTGTTATATAGTCTTTGTACAAGACAACCAAAATACACAAAGCATGCACTTGTATTGACATGAGAGGTGCATCAGAGATCTAGGACAAAGGCCCTTACCTTGCATTCTTTACCTCCCCTCTGCAAGCCTCTCACCATCCCAAACAATGTTGTGAGCTCCGGTCAGTTTCATGCCTTTATTCTTTCTTCCCCTCAGTATCCACGGGCTTACATGAGAGGAGCGCGTCAGGTTGCTTTTGAGTGCGTGATGTTACGTCTACACATAAACAGACGTTGAGAGTTTAATTCTTTAGTTAAAAGGCAGGGTGTGTGCCAGTCACCCGACTGACTTTGGCTCGTATTAGCATAGGGTTTGCCTTTAATCGTATGGTTATCAGGCCTCTTTGTGCGCTATTACCGGACAACAGATCCTCTGTCATGAGCGAGTACCGTGTCAGCATCACACACGGATCGCCGTATCGAGGTGTTTGATTGGAGGAAAGGCCGGTTTGTTGTCATGTGTGTCCCCGCCCACTAGGGGCGTTCGCTCATTTCAGGAATGACAAATTTGATGATAACATTTCATTGCAAAATGTAATAATATACTTTTATATTGTAAAATATGTTTAATAAAACATTCTTTAATTGATAGAGTAAATTTTGTTTACAGCACAATCAATAGGCTTATTTTTATTTTATTTAGGCTTTTCTTTTTTTTTTTTCAAAGCTAATTAACAAAAAAAGTGCCTGATATCCCTAAAATAGCTAAATATGACACAGTGGTGATAATGATACAACACAAATACAAATTAAACTATACTTAAATAAATATCCTTTTTTTATTTTACACAACCATACGCAGATTTGTATTTATTTCTTAATACAAAATAAATAAATAAATAAAAACTAGTGATACCAATAGAATAAATTTATTAAAAAATAACCTTATCATCTTAATTTCTCCTGGTATTCACTAGCATGTTGTTTTTACTTGGATGTAGCCACTAGATGTCTCCATTCACTTGCTGTACACAGGAAGGAAGCCTGATGGGTTGTGTTTTTGGTCAAATGTCTGGGTCAAATGGAAGGCAAACATTACATTATACCTTTGTTAAAAAATTAAACCAATTATGGTTGCAAACCATTAGGATTATTCAAAAGACGAAAGGGACCAGTATTCCTGGTGCAGTGTTGTGATTCAGAATCAGAATGAGCTTTATTCGCCAAGTGTTCGCAAACACGCATGAAATTTGTTGTGATTTCCAGGAGCTCTGGGTACACCCATCCATCCATAACACAAGAAGATAGTAAGAACATTTAAATAAGATTAAGAAAATAAAAATAAATATAAATATAAATAAAGTACTATACATCTAGATCAGAAGACTTATGTACAGATGTGTGCATTATGTGTATACAACTATATATATATATATATATATTTACATAGTAAGGATCTATTTATTCAGGTGGCATAAACACCATAAGAGTACTGAATTATGAATTATATATATAAAAAAGGTTTTAATTGGTGTTCTAGCTCTTTAAGGTGGAGACAGCCTGGGGAAAGAAACAGTGAGGTGCAAACAGGCTGTGGAATGCAGTCAGTATGGTTAACCTTTTGGTTCTGAGAAAACCTGAATATGTATTCCATATATTTAGGGCCCGAGCACTGGTGGTGTGAGGACCCTATTGTAATTGCTCGGTCAGTTATTCTTCTTCTCCAAAATGAATCGCATTTTTGAGGGCTTAAACATGCTCGAAAACTCATGAAACTTTGCACACGCGTCAGAAGTGATGAAAATTTACATCTGAAATGGGTTTTCTGAATTAGATGTGGCAAAATGGCTCGATAGCACCACCTACAAAATTTCAATTAAGTGCCCTTTCATACAAGTATGAAATTCCATAGACACATGTAACAGCCAAATACCTACAAAAAAGTCCCTGGGTGCAAAAACCAACAGGAAGTGAGATATTTTGAGTTTTCTCTGCAAAATATTTGCAGTTTTTGCCATTTCCAGATGTTGCATTTTAACAAACTCCTCCTGGAGCTTTAATCAGATCATCATCATATTTGGTCAGTCTAATCTAAAGACCTTTGCAACGTTAAATTGTGAAGATCTTGAGTTTTCGCAGAAGGGCGTGTCCGTGGCGGCCTGACAAAGTTTGATGTTTCGCCATGAAGCAGGAAGTTGTTTGAACCTGGGGCATACAATAGAGTGGTGCAGGTATGACATCACTTTGTAGGCCAAAATACAGAAGCGAGTTAGCATTTTAGCACTTCCGGTTCCATCGCCCCGAAGTCAATGGGTTTTTTGAAAGGGATTTTGGTTAAATGGCTGAAATAAGGTCTGTGGTCAACGCAAGCTCAAGACAGTTAGATGTTTTATTCTATGACATAAAATGCATCAGTATTACCCCACTTGTGATTTTTTTAAGCTGTTATGTGTCTTGAAAAAGGCGGTTGCTAACAAGTGGCTAAATGAGACTACACAGGCAGTCGGGGACATTAAATGTCATCACTCTGAGAAGGTAAGCTCAGTCTGCTTTTACAGCCTCATTATGCTCATAATTGTACTCTTATAAACTATTCTAACTCAAAGGTGCTGGGAAAATGTTTTTAGATAAAAACTGAAAGAGTTGTCGACTGAAGTCGAGCGACCGTGGTGTAGTTCGTTTATAGCCTACCTTTAGCTTTTTAAATCTGGCAACTGCATTTAGGCTTCAAACTTCATAAAAGTAATGTTCATCTGTGAAAATTATCTTGATGGACAAAACGTGTAAGTATCATAACCCTTTGTTAAACAAAGAGCTTATTTTTTGCGATTTTCCAAAAGTCTATGGGAAAAATGCATAGGCTTTCGATTGAGGGAACCCGTGCGCCGCTAACTTCAGGGTTGGCCTACAAAGTGACGTCATACCTGCATCACTCTATGTCCGATCTGCCCCAAACTTCACATGTTTTATAAGAGTCCTGCTCTGAACACAACTACATGACAATATTCAGTTATAGTAATAGCGCCACCCACTGGCAACAGGAAGTGACGTGTTTAACACTGTGATGCACTACAAGCAACTTACTAAACATGCTAGAAACATTCTAAAACATGCTAGCAACACTTAGCTGAGTGCTAAAGCATGTTATTATCGTCATGAAACAGGAAGTGGTTGTAACTCGAGCATACAATGTCCAATCTGCCTCAAACTTCACTTTTTTGATAAGTGCCCTGGCCTGAAGACATCTACATGCCAAAATTTAGTTATAGTCATAGCGCCACCAGCTGGTAGCAGGAAGTATGGCAAATACAAATGACTGATGTTGTCCTCCTATATTTATATACTAAATGCATATTGCCCACCATGAGGTGTAAGGTAATATCTTGCAATTCTGACTTTTTTCTTGCAATTCCGTGTTTAGGCTAATAATGTTTTAATAAATCTTACTATAAAATGTAGATAAATTTGCATTTCATTTTTGTGAATTTATTTACAGTTGAGCAGGATCTAAATGTAGCAATATCAAATCTATTGATAAAACTCAAACCAAAACACTTAGGGAAAACAGGAACAGAAAAACCAAACATAATAATGATGAGAACTGACAATGACAACTGAAAGAAGCAAGAACAAACAAACCAACCAATGAAACAAATAACAGGTGTGCAAATTAATCAATGAAAAACCATAAAAAACTGAAAACTAGGAGACAGAACTAAAACATGAAACAAACCCACACTGAACAGAAAGAAATCCAGATGATCCCTTACATTTCCTGACAAAAAGAGATCTATTGATCTATCGCCTGGCCCAGGAGATCCATCACGGCATCCAACAGATCAAGATCAAGACTCATGGACAGGTAAGCCTCGCTGGCAGACGGGTGGAAAGTAAAGCATAGATGTTTGACTGGGAGGCTCTTGCGGCGTCCGAAGGGAAAACAAGACTCACGGCATCGGATGGGTAAGCCTAGCTGGACAGAGAAAGAGAAAAGGTGGATACTGACCAGGAGGGCTCTCGCAGCATCCGATGGGAGATCAAGACTCGCAGCATCGGAAGGGTAAGCCTTGCCAGCAGTCAAAGAGATGGCTTTTTTTTTTTTTTTTGCCAATGAGGGTTTGATGGGCTTTTTTTATTTTTTTTGATGTGGAACCGGTTGGTCCTGATGTAGCTTTGGAAAGTGTCTGAAGATCATCTTCTGAGAGCTTGGATCTGCTGCCTTTTTGGGCTGCTAATGTTGCTGCCCCAATGCGGAAAGAGTGACTAGAAATATTTTGCGCTGAGATGCCTGATTGCTGGAAAATGGATTTGAGATGCTTTTGGAACCAGAAGCGTGTAATGGGTTTGTTGGAGGCATCTATGAAAAGAGGTTCAAAAGGAGATTTAGCCTGGGAGTTTCTAAATTGGAGGTACGCAAGAACAGTTTGGTATGGTTGGATTAGAGATGAGAGGTTGAAAATATAGATAAAGTGGCCTTTTTTGGCTTGGTCTGTTTTGCTTTGTTTGATCAAGTATGAGATTTTTTCGCTGTCAATTAGAATCAGAAAGAGCTTTATTGGCAGGTATGTTGTTTACACATACTAGGAATTTGTTTTAGTGACAGAAGCTCCACAGTGCAACAGAGTAACAGCGACAAGACACGACACATAATAAAAATAATAAAATAATAATATACAAATTTACAAGATAGACAAAGTGCAAAAAAAAAATATATATATATAATATAGACAATTGTATGTACAGTTATGTGTGCAAATTTGAAATATAAGTAAGTGTTTTAAGTAAATAATGTGTAATAGTGTTGTGTGTTCCATGTTTGTCAAGTGTTCATGAGATGGATTGCCTGAGGGAAGAAACTGTTCCTGTGTCTGGTCATTCTGGTGCTCAGGGCTCTGAAGCGTCGACCAAATGGCAACAGTTCAAAGAGGGAGTGTGCTGGATGTGAGGGGTCCAGAGTGATCTTCTTTGCCCTTTTTCTCACTCTGGATAAGTACAGTTCTTGGAGAGTGGGGAGGGTTGTGCCAATGATTCGCTCAGCAGACCGGACTACCCTCTGTAGTCTTCTGAGGTCAGATTTGGTAGCTGAGCTGAACCAGACGGTAATTGAAGTGCAGAGGATGGATTCAATGATGGCAGAGTAGAACTGTTTCAGCAGCTCCTGTGGTAGGTTGAACTTCCTCAGCTGGCAAAGGAAGTACAACCTCTGCTGGGCCTTTTTCACAATGGACTCGATGTGGTTGTCCCACTTCAGGTCCTGAGAGATGGTAAGTCTGAAATGGTGGGGTGGACTTTCGGGATGACTTTGAAGGTGATTGTGATTTACGAGCATCTGAGAAAACTGAAAAAGGCTCAAATAAACATTGTGTCAAGTGTGCGGGCTGGTAACCCGTGCAAAGGGTATGAATACATTTTGTGAAGGTGTTTAGCATTATGGGTTGTCTAGTGTCAGAACGGGTAGGCAGGGATCGTTGAATCCCTTTGATTGCATGTTATATGTGAAGAGGAATGCTTTGAAACATCCCCATGCTGTCACATAGAACTGGAGTTGGGAATTGGTCTGCCTCTGTAGCCAGCGTCCTCAATTTCTGCCAGAATCTGCACTCGGATGTTGTGGGCCACTGGGGGTGGCTCCGAGGCAACAGCGTTAGATGGATTGGGCATCGGTGTTGCTGTGAAGAGAGAGTATGGTGATTTGATTTGCAGGAGGGGGTTGAAAGAGATAGGAGCTGGGCTGTGGTTGTCGGCAGAGGCAGCCTCATGTTGAATCAGCCTCTGGGGCTTGGAAGGGGAGATTGATAGGAGCATGAAGATGAGAAATGTAGGCTTGAGCTGTTGGAGCTGCAAGCCACTTAAAAGGGGAGGAGTTAGAGATAGTAGGAGGGAACAGTTGAAAGTTTTAAGCCTGTGCCGCTAGCAACCTTGCGCTAGTGTCTGCAATGGGAGCTAGAGGCCATTGCAAAGGGAGAGGGTTAGAAACAACAGGAAGAAAAGACTGAAAGGCTGAGGGGAGTCTGGCTGGCCCGGCTGCATACTGCGCTGTGGCGGGAGAAGCCGTGGAGAAAGGCAGGGCCACAGTGGAAGGCGGGTGAGGTCTTGCAGCGGTGGAATCTGGGCTGCGGCCCAGGTTCGCTTCAGGCCTGTTGCTGCGGTCCGATGCTCGAACCGTGCCAGATCTTGTGCGGGACGAAGACAGTGGTGTTGAGCGAGGCAAACAATGCGCTCCTCTCGTGTTAATTAGGTTAATTCTCTGAACATGCTCCTCCCGAACTTTGTTAATAAAACATCATATATTTTTAAGGTAGAAAAATGTGGCTTAACAGATGCTAGAAATGTGGCTTTTAAATTAAAGATTGGTATCAAAGAGCACACCTAGGTTCTTAACTGAACACAAATACTTGACAGAGCAGCCATCAAGTTTAAGACAGTATTTTAGGTTTTTACGTGCAGAGGTTTTTGATTCAATAAATAAAACCTCTGTTTGTTTTTTTTTTCAAAATTAAGTAGTAGGAAATTACTAGTCATCCCATTTTTTAAATCAACTATGCATTCCGTTAATTTTTGTGAATTGCTATGTTTCATCTGGGTGCAAAGAAATATAGAGCTGAGTATCATCAGTGTAAGAGTGAAAACTAACGCCATGCTTCCTAATGATATCTCCCAAGGGTAGCATGTACAGGGTGAAAAGCAATGGTCCAAGTTTTGAGCCTTGCGGTACTCCATACTGAACTTTTGATTGATACGACACCTCTTCATTGACTGCTACAAACTGATACTGGTCAGATAAATATGATTTGAACCATGCCAATGCAATTCCACTAATGCCAACGCAATTTTCGTGTCTATTCAAAAGAATGTTGTGGTGAGCCATTGGCAGAGGCTATAAGATCAAATAATGAAATTTGTGGGTTAACGATAGCAAACAATCAACATAAGATTGCCTTATATGCCAATGATATTTTGATATTCATGGTGAATCCTGATACCTCTACCCCAGCTCTCTTAGACACAATTGACAAATTCGGTACATTTTCAGGATATAGAATTAATTATTGTAAGTCAATGGCAATGCCTATAGGTGGCCTGAAACAAATACCCCAAGGTTTACCATCCTTCCCTTTTAGATGGGCCCCTGAGGGTTTAATATATTTGGGCATTAATGTTACCCCCTCCTTTGAACAGATGTATAAAGCAAACTTTCTTCCACTTTTTGAACATATTCGGTTGGACTTAGAAAGGTGGAATGTCCTTCCTGTTTCTTGGTTGGGGCGGATCTCCCTCCTGAAGATGAATATTCTTCCAAGATTACTTTACCCCATTCAAATGATTCCAATAAATTTTACACATAAAACCATTAGGAAATTGAATGGCTGGTTTAGTTCCTTTATATGGGCCAAAAAAAGAGCACGTATAAAAATTTCAACTTTAATGCTTTCATCTTCAGTGGGAGGTCTTGACCTTCCAGATATTCGGAAATATCAGTTAAGTGTTCATTTGCGTTACATTTCTGACTGGGTACATAAAGGGTCCAGAACAGTGTGGTTTGATATTGAAAGTTCACTTAGTAAACTTCCCTTAGTAAATTTGCTTTTTCTTAAAATGTTTAAATCCTTGAAAGTCGTTTGTAGTAACCCCATCACAATTAGTGCTATCAAGGCATGGCAAGTTATTAGGCGTTTGGAGGGCCGGCTCCAACTCACCTCAATTTTTACTCCCATTTGTGATAACTATGACTTCTTGCCAGGGACTGTAGACCCAAATTTTCGAGCCTGGGCACATAAAGGTCTTGCCACTTTACGTGATCTATTTGAGGGAGGCACTTTGATGTCATTTGACCAATTAGTCATTAAGTATAGTGTAGCGCCTCCTTCAGGTCACCAGGATACCGCAACTGTATGGACACCCAGGTGAGTTAAACAAGAGGAAACGTGGACCAGTACCTCTAGGTTCTTNTTCAAATACGGATTCCTTGAAGGAGACATGGGAAAGGACACTTGATATACAAATCACAGACGATCAATGGGAGGAAGCATGGAAGAATGCTGGGACCTTAAGCATATGTAACAGAGTAAAAGCAATGCAGTTGAAAATTTTGCACCGAGCTCACATTTCTCCTTCACGGAGGCATAAGTTTAAAGAAGACTGTTCGCCAACGTGTCCAAAATGTAAAACCGAGGAAGGAGATCTTATTCACTGTCTCTGGTTCTGTAGGGAGATTCAGAAGTTTTGGATTATGGTTGAACAAGAACTTAATGCTATTTTATCTATTAATATTGGCTACGGTCCAAAACACTTGTTGCTTGGAATATACGATGACATTATCGTAGACAAACATAAAAAGGCACTTTGTAAATTCCTAACATTCTGTGCAAGAAAATGCATTCTTTTCAATTGGTTAGTTGATAAAGCCCCTTCTAGGTCCCTATGGCACAGGGTTACATTGGAATATGTATCATTAGACTACTTAACCTGTGCTTCTTATAATAAAGATGTCCTCTTTCATAGAAGGTGGGACCCATTTTTGGTATATATGGGCTTAGATATATCCTCTATTCTTATTAGAGGGTTTGTTTAATGAGGTTTAAATATGTGCGGCACATTGTAGCAAAAATGTCTAAGGTATGTTGTTTGTATGTTGATGTCATTCTCTATCTCATTTATTTCTTAAATTGATTTAATAAGGTGGTAAGCCCTTTTTTTTTTTTTTTTTTTTTTTTCTCCTCTTGTTCGATTTTAAATCTTGTTTTGAAATGTTTAAAAATTAATAAATATACTTATTAAAAAAAAAAAGAATGTTGTGGGCGATAGAATCAAACGCAGCACTAACATACAGTAACACTAATAGAGAAATGCAACCATGATCGGATGATAAGAGCAAATCATTGTAACTAATGAGAGCAGTCCAGTCTAAATTCTGACTGGAAATTCTTGCAGATACCATTTCTTTCTCTCTCTCCCTCTCTCTCTCTCTCTCTCTATATATATATATATATATATATGTGACCAATCACGGAAAGTAGGGACACAAGTCGGTTCTGGGGCATTTTGAGTTATTCATAGATTCTGAAAGTGTAGTCTCAAAGCTTTATAACGATGTGTAACACATGGAAATCTGATAATATTTGGAGAAGTTGTGGCCATTTGAAGGTAGGCACTCAAAAAAGCTCTAAAGAGAGAAACTGGCCTCTAAAGTTTCTGCAGTTCTCACCTGTTCTCATCTGCTGGGAGTGACAATAGGGCTCATTTACATCTCATTTAGATAAGCCATACCCCCTGTAAAGCTCCCCCCTGTAAAGCTGCATGGACCGCATACTATTAAAAATAAAAGATAATGTGCATTGTAAATGTCAGTAATTTATCTTTTTGACTTTCATAAAAATGATTTAGAGGCTGAAAATGATTTAGAGATAACATGTTGCAAGACACTCCTTTAAAATCTGGCCATCATTTTTAATGTTATTATTTTAATGTTTATGTAAAGAAAAAATACATATTGATGCTAATTTTATTTGTTATTTGCTGGTTTTCTACATAAAACTTGGTGAATTGATTTCATTGTGTAGCATTAGGACTTTTTGAACAGGATTCTGTGATAACCGTGATCATTTTGGTCACTATAATCATGAAATGAAATTTTCTCACCTGAGAAGACAAAAGAATCACATAATAATGACCTGAAATGACTTGCATAATAATGAGGCCTTTCAGTCAGGTAGGCTGTGAAAAAACCATCTGTGATGTGATCATGTCTCAAGCTCATCATGGTGTATATCAAACATACAGAAAAAACAGCAATACTGTGAAATATTATTACAATTTCAAATAATGGTATTACATACTTTAAAATATAGCCTAATGTATTTCTGTGATGCAAAGTGTCTGAACAATTATGTTACCTCTATGGTATTTCATATAGGCTTTTAGCTTAAAAGCATGCACATTTGGAGAAATATTGATGGATTCTCACGTTTATATAAATTTTCTATACAGAGGAGTAATATTTATTCAATATTTATTGTCATCACTATGAGTGCTGGATTCTGTGTTTTCAATTCATACTTGCAGCCGGAGGGCGCTATGTACACCTTTAGTCCAAAAATTAATCTAAAGAAGAACAGGAACCAGGAACTAACGGCATGTCTTCTAGAGGTCGCTAACCATGGCTTTAACATACAGATCAACACTTTTTAAGACAATAAATACACGAATGAGACGATGTATACATGTATTTGTGTCTGAATAGCGCTCCCTCCGTGGGCGTGGCCGCATTAGCGGGTAATGAGCTGAATCACGGACTTCTGACATGGCTCTCTTTTCATACAGATTACATAAACACAGAATGTTTGTTTTCGATTTGACTTACACGATTTAAAACCTGACATTTCAACGTGTCTTTAGACATAAGTCAAATTTTTTTGTGATTAGTATTCACTAAGTTACAGTTCATTTTCTGAGAACTATCAGATTGGAGTTCGTTCAGAGGGAGATGAGAGATCAAATGTTAGTTTTCTTTATTTTACAAAAAGCACAACATTTTGTTTTTACTCTGAGTGTACACAAATAAAAGAAGACATTCTATAGTTTCAATTGATATATTAATTATGTCTCTATGATGAAAAATGACGGAGTATTTTAAGTCTGTTTTGCTGCAATGTGCATAATAAGTAGCCACGCTTCCCTTGGAGGGCGGGGGCAATAACAAAAGAAACAAAAGCCGGCTTATCCAGTATGGAAATACACACAAACAATGACACGCCCCTACTGCGTGCAAGAATCTCCGAAAAACAAGCCGATTTCAACCTCAAAATGTACACTTTTAAATATACCAATACTGCTATCTCAAACACGGAGAGGCTTCTTCGTGATCTCAACTAACAGATTCTGCAAAAAAACGCTTCTTTCTCATTTTGCTCGATAGTTGTGCTGCCGACTTGTGTCCCTGGTTTCCGTGACGGGTCACATATATATATTGAAAGTTATGTGTGATGTTGTTTTGCACGTTGTGTGCATGTTTTGTGGTTTTGTGTGTAGACTTTTGAGAAATGGAGCCATAGTTTCAAAAACTGTGTAAGCAATTTGAAAAAACTGTAATTCCTAGATCCTGCAAGTGCAACCTAAACACAAGACAGCATCACATTATCACATTTTTTTTAAACAAAGAAAGAGTTTTCCAGGACAATTAATGTTTTCTCTCATTTTCCATGTGTGAAAATTAATTATTTTTCCAGGATTTCCAGGATTTCCAGGATGCGCGAGAAGTTATTCTTCAATGTGTTTGCTGATAACATCAGAACACGAGGAACATCCCAATCTGTTGGGCATTTCCTCTCTCATGGCGTACTGAAAACACAGAAGAGATGTAGGCTTCATTGTGGCCTAGTCTAATTTTTTTTAAAAGCTATTTACTTCCTTTCTTCCAAGAAGGAGGAGGGGCTGAGCATGTTTTTTTCATATTGAACATTAACAGAAAGGTAGTCATAACTGAAAGATTTAAAAAAACAAAAACTACAATCAATTGTTATATCAAACTATATATATACCCAGCAATAAGTTAAAGACAAAGGAAAGAAAGAAAGGGAAAAAAGTAGGGGAGTAGTTTGTTTATTTGATCTTTTTTTTTCATATTATAAAACCAAAATTTTCCAATAAGGAGTACAAAAATAGTGCTTTGGGACTTTTAATCCCTCATTAAAAACCAATAATCATGGAGGAATTTTGAAAAATGTACATTTGTGTATGTAAAATTTCAGCAAAAGCAACAAATTATTTTTTACATAAGATACCATTTTATAAACCACATAAATAAACCACATTTAACAGTTTCTCATGATATTATCAGTCTTGCAGGTATTCTTTGCTGCATCCAGCTGAATGCATCCTTCCAGAATGTTTACCAAATTGCACTGAAAAAAACAATCTCTCTCTAATTCTATCTCTAACTTGCATATTTGACATAAATTTGAATCCCCAACATTAAATTATATTTCTTAAAAATGATTTTGCAGGGTATATATGATTATAATTTTAAAGTGCACCTCTTTACATTTAGGGTTAACCGGAAATTAAAGGAGATTGGTCCTAATTTCACTCACTTCTTCTTCTCATAATGACGGAATATATAATTTCTCTTTACAGGTCCTGGGAAACATTGTACAAAACAATTCCTTAAAAATGTGTTACATTTTCTATCGTAAGATCTTGTATGTTAGGTATTATCGTTGACTATTTAAAATGTTCATAAACTATTTTAATCATCTGCATTGGAATATTTTTGCAATTTATTTTTCTCGTAATTTACAATTTTATAGAGTTGTGTTTTCTCGCCGTTCCCAGCAAACATTTGGGCGTTAATGATTGTTGAAAAGACTCCGACACGTCCTGTCATGGTTGAAAAACCAAAGTTATGAATAACTGACAAGTGCACAAGTGACAAGTTTTGCATGCAGTTTTCATACTCGATACGATTTGCCCACCCTGTTTTATGAAGGTCCACCCGTATGAACATTTCTAGCCTCGCCCCTGTTATGAAACGTATCTGAATGCATTTTTTCGAAATGTTCTGCGTTACATATTTTTAACGGTTTATGCCGTCCTACCGCGAATATTTTTGGCCAGGGACACGACGTTGCCGTCGGTCTAATGTTTGCTGGGTAAGTCTGAATAACTCGCTGCTGCACGCTCTGTCTTGTCTCTTGTTTCCTTTTCCTTACTGCGTGATAACGGAGTGCGTAAGACTGAGAACTTTCAGCCCTGCATGACAACACTACACTTCCCTTTTTTCATCTGCAACATATCTGGTTTAGTTACACTACTGAATTTGCGTAAGTTTAAAATGTTTTTGTTATTATTAAATGAGTAACCCATGTCTTTCATTGTATGCTAAATGTCTTAAGTGTTACTTTATTCTATTTGCAATTCGAGTTTCAAATCTTCATTCACTCTCTCCACGTGCGTCTTTCCACCTGAAGCAATTAAATGGATTTTGTAATTAATCCCATTTTTAGAGTAAGACATAATACTACAGATTATATTATTAAATGAATATGTCAAACTATACGTGATTGGGAAAAAAACAAACAAATGTGAAAGTCCTCGAAAGAAATCGTAAGTTTTAGCCTAATATTTCGCAGCCTGTTACATGCATGGTATTTCAAAGCTGGAAATGTATATGGGTCTGTTTAGTCTTTTCAAGAAATGTTTAGAAACTTAATTCTTATAGAAAAAAATATATATATTTTCAAAGTGTAAAAACTTTTGATTTGTCTTATTTGTTCTTGTTTGATGTTACTGATCCAGTTCCGACAACATGAAGATTAGCCTAGCTTATTTAAACGTTTCATTAGTGTCCATAAGCTATATTAGATGTTCGAATAGCCTAATTAAGCACAGAAGTAATAAAAACAAGAGGTGCTTTATTACATTACAGTATAATAAGCCTACATATTGCGGAAGTGCGTGTTGTTTAATAGAATTCAGTACATGACCCTGTAACATGCAACACTAAAGTTTAAAAATATGGTCGATTCCACTTTAATTTTAATTTGATGTTCAAAGGAATGAAATGTCTATATAATATTTAGAGTAAAAGCCAAATATCATTTACATTGGCCTAATTTATAAGTTGCAACACAGATAAGACTAGCAGAATATAAATATTCCACAATATTTAAAATAAAAGTCTAAGAAACACTTTCATTGGCTTCACTGTTTATGATTGGGTGATGGTATAGGCTACCTCAGGTGGTAATGTTTTACATATAGCCTAGATGAATTACAGCTAGTTATAAAATATTTAAAACATTGATTTTGTACTATGGCGTAGTCTACTTGTTCACTCAGTTTTCTGAAAAACCATTAAAAAGGGTGCGGTTCACTGTTCACATATAAAATATTGTGAAACAAGCTTCCAACCATCTGACCTTGCTAAAGTTTAGTCATTTTTTTTTTCTTTGTCATCTTTATGACAAATTTTAATTTTATTACCATCTATACAAAAGGGGAAACTTCTGCTATTGTTATGGAAGAATGAGTTGATTTGATCTGAGATACAGTATGTATGAAGAGTTATGGTAGTTTTAGTGCATTTTGAATGTGAAATTAACTGCTGTGCCAAGCTGAAAGTTGGTTAGGAGAAGTGTGAAGAGTTTTGAAAATAAAAATAAAAATGTATTTTCAGTCAACTTTTTTGCACAAGATTTTGATTTCTCAACCCTCAGATTTGATAAATTTTGAATTTATTTCTTAAACTCATTATTTATATGTGTGTACATGGGTTTGGTTGTACTTGTGAGGGCTAAAGTAAACTAGCTTGTGTGCTGTTCAGTCTTAGAGGTATGGTTAAAAACTAGAACTCTCTCTCTCTCTCTCTCTCTCTCTCTCTGTTTCTGTGTGTGTGTGGGTGGGTGTGTGGGTGGGTGGTTTCCTTCCTTTTTCTTTTGGAGCCTGCATGACCAGTTTTTAGTCCGTTTTTAACATGCCTTGACTGTCGTACAATCTGACATAAATGACAGCTGAGATCCCACAGTGTGACATGAGGATCATGTTCGTACAGTCTGTTTTTCAGCTGCAGGGACAGGACGACTGGTTGCATTCGAGGGAAAGATGAATGCGGCCAAGTACAGGGATATCCTGGACGAAAACCTTCTCCAGAGTGCTCAGGACCTCAGACTGGGCCGAAGGTTTACCTTCCAACAAGACTAGTAAAGGACTAATATAAAATCGCACAGTGTGAACCCGGCTTTAGTTTCTATTTGATCGTCATAGATTAGTTTCACTTGGCATTTGGCTCTTGACATGAAATATAGTTTCTAGGCCGCTAGAAGGTGAGCTAACATTGTTTACACTGTGCAGAGGCAGATTGAAAACACACCTCTCACTCACTGGACTGATACTTCACCACAAATATACAGAATATACAGTTTGTACAGTATAAAAACCATTGTGCCTATGGAGAGTCTACAGCAGTGTTTTAGTGAGGGTGCAGGAACAGAGGCAATGGCACGGGTGCAGAGTACAATGAGTTTTAATTGGCAAAAAATAAACAAAACAAAACAAACTGAAGCAAGGCTGGGGTTAACTCATTTCATTTAAGTTTAAAAAACAATATACAGTGGGTACGGAAAGTATTCAGACCCCCTTAAATTTCTCACTCTTTATTATATTGCAGCCATTTGCTAAAATCATTTAAGTTCATTTTTTTTCCTCATTAATGTACACACAGCACCCCATATTGACAGAAAAACACAGAATTGACATTTTTGCAGATTTATTAAAAAAGAAAAACTGAAATATCACATGGTCTTAAGTATTCAGACCCTTTGCTCAGTATTTAGTAGAAGCACCCTTTTGATCTAATACAGCCATGAGTCTTTTTGGGAAAGAAGCAACAAGTTTTTCACACCTGGATTTGGGGATCCTCTGCCATTCCTCCTTGCAGATCCTCTCCAGTTCTGTCAGGTTGGATGGTAAACGTTGGTGGACAGCCATTTTTAGGTGTCTCAAGAGATGCTCAATTGGGTTTAAGTCAGGGCTCTGGCTGGGCCATTCAAGAACAGTCACGGAGTTGTTGTGAAGCCACTCCTTCGTTATTTTAGCTGTGTGCTTAGGGTCATTGTCTTGTTGGAAGGTAAACCTTCGGCCCAGTCTGAGGTCCTGAGCACTCTGGAGAAGGTTTTCGTCCAGGATATCCCTGTACTTGGCCGCATTCATCTTTCCCTCGATTGCAACCAGTCGTCCTGTCCCTGCAGCTGAAAAACACCCCCACAGCATGATGCTGCCACCACCATGCTTCACTGTTGGGACTGTATTGGACAGGTGATGAGCAGTGCCTGGTTTTCTCCACACATACCGCTTAGAATTAAGGCCAAAAAGTTCTATCTTGGTCTTATCAGACCAGAGAATCTTATTTCTCACCATCTTGGCAAACTCCATGTGGGCTTTCATGTGTCTTGCACTGAGGAGAGGCTTCCGTCGGGCCACTCTGCCATAAAGCCCCGACTGGTGGAGGGCTGCAGTGATGGTTGACTTTCTACAACTTTCTCCCATCCCCCAACTGCATCTCTGCAGCTCAGCCACAGTGATCTTTGGGTTCTTCTTTACCTCTCTCACCAAGGCTCTTCTCCCCTGATAGCTCAGTTTAGCCAGACGGCCAGCTCTAGGAAGGGTTCTGGGCATCCCAAACATCTTCCATTTAAGGATTATGGAGGCCACTGTGCTCTTAGGAACCTTAAGTGCAGCAGAAATGTTTTTGTAACCTTGGCCAGATCTTTGCCTTGCCACAATTCTGTCTGTGAGCTCTTCAGGCAGTTCCTTTGACCTCATGATTCTCATTTGCTCTGACATGCACTGTGAGCTGTAAGGTCTTATATAGACAGGTGTGTGGCTTTCCTAATCAAGTCCGAATCAGTATAATCAAACACAGCTGGACTCAAATGAAGGTGTAGAACCATCTCAAGGATGATCAGAAGAAATGGACAGCAGGGTCTGAATACTTAGGACCATGTGATATTTCAGTTTTTCTTTTTTAATAAATCTGCAAAAATATCAACAATTCTGTGTTTTTCTGTCAATATGGGGTGCTGTGTGTACATTAATGAGGAAAAAAAATGAACTTAAATGATTTTAGCAAATGGCTGCAATATAACAAAGAGTGAAAAATTTAAGGGGGTCTGAATACTTTCCGTACCCACTGTATATGAGTTCTGTGAAAGTTAAGTCATAAGCGTCTTATGTTTTATGCTTTAAATGTATATTTGTATTGTGGGTTATTTTTTTATTTTGGTCATAGATTTGAGTTTTGGTACAGACAATGAATAGATGGATTTGAGCTTGGCAACCGCTGAATTCTTTTTTTAGAAAATATGTGCTACAGCACTTTCCACTGACTAATAACACTGAAGAGAAAAACAAATGTAGGAAAACCCTTGTAACTGACAATCGGTTGGTTGCGTTTAATCTTCTGCTTTGATCAGAATTCTGTACTGACCAGTAAACAAAACTAATGCAAAGCAGTGACCAGACTGGTTAATTATTATAACTGTCATAAATATCAACCGTATCCTGAAGATAATGTGTATATGTAACACAGTTCGTAAATACGGGAAGAAGGAGGCGGGAACCGGCGAACATTCAACATAACTTTAATTCAAAATAAACAAAACGAAAGTAATACTGGCAGACCCTCGCGGACGTCTGCCGGCCACACAAACATAATAAAACATAATGTAATGTCCAGGCCTGGTCCTCTCTCATCCTTCACTGTCGTCGCTCCTCCTTTTATGCTTCCGGAGCTCCTCCGTGAGAGATTCAAGGCCGGTGCGCCTCCCAGGTGGAGCTCATTAACTCTCGCGCCACCGGCCTCGCGCCGTTCCCTCACGGCTCTCGCCCGCCCTGGTCGCCACAGTATGTTTTCAAAAGGACTCTAGCTCTAAATACATATGTGATACCTAATACCTCTCCTGTCTTTTTGTTCTTTAGGCAATTATGCGGTTCGCAAACAAGAAAGGAGTGTTGGTTTTGCTGGTGGTCTTGCCGCTCACAGCCATACTCTTTTACCACTGGAACTCAAACACCATTATGACGGTAGATGTGCTACAGGGATCAGACTCTTTAAAAGTGCTGCTGGAGAAAAGGGTACAAAACATGAACCGTGGACATGACCACATCCCTTACGATATCAAAGATAGCATGTCAAAGTAAGTAGAAATTGAGACACACACACTTGTGTGCCAGTGTAGCTTTGCATAGCTACACTACAAATTCACTTCCTTCCAGGATATACTGTAGATGTATTTTGGGATTCAGTGCCACTGGAAAAAGGGGTTTTGTTTTCAGGCTGGAAATTTACAACCACATTATTTGAAATGAAAATGTCCAATTTGACTAGTGGAACCTCTTCCACTTACAGTATACTCTTTTTTTGTTAGTGAATGGAATGAATGACATGATTTGTGACTGAATTTTCAAATATGTTTTTTACTTTTGACCAGGGTACTTGCTGTAAATGGGTGTGCTTGTGAAGGCGACAAACCGGGCATTAATTTCCCATTCGCTCAGCTGCTGTTTCCTCAAGTATCAGCTACACAGCTACATGCATCCTTCCAAGATTCAGACCTGCAAAAAGCAAAGCAATACAGAGATAAAGAGTATCGCAGTTTCTATAAGAGGTGGTGCATCATTTTACCATATTTCAGCTTTCAAAAAAAGGCCTTTGCTCATTTTGAGTAAAGATTTTCTTTAAGTGTAATAATGTAAAAAGATACAATTGTTTTGTGTTTTTCTTTGGCTTTGTCTCTCTTTACCCAC
This sequence comes from Anabarilius grahami, assembly GCA_003731715.1. NCBI lineage: Eukaryota > Metazoa > Chordata > Actinopteri > Cypriniformes > Xenocyprididae > Anabarilius > Anabarilius grahami. The sequence goes on along the minus strand of RJVU01036174.1, from coordinate 2,932,138 downwards.
TTAAAGGAAAAGTTCACTCAAATAGAGAAATTCCGTCATCCTTTACTCACCTTCATGCCATTCAAAACCAGTATGACCTTTTTTCTTCCGTAGAACACAAAAGAAGATATTTTGAAGAATGTTGGGGTCCAAACTACATTGGACGCCAATGACTTTTATTGTAAAGATTAAAAAAAACCTCCACATTTTTTAAAATATCTTTATAGTTCCACTGGAGAAAGACAGTCATACTGATTTGGAACAACATGAATAAATAATGACAGAATTTTTATTTTTGGGTGAACTATCCCAAGAAGTAGTAGGACGCCAACTTCACGAATGACCTTAGTGTTTTCTCTATTCAGGACGTATACAGCTGCAGATTCACTTATCTTAGCAGAAGCCAACAGTCCTCTTCAATATCCTACACAGGGTGTGGAAGTCAGACCAAAAAGGACCATTCTAATTCCTGGTAAAACAAGATGTTTTTATGATATTATAGACAGAAGAATTCCTCAGCTTGTCATAAGCTGGTTTCTATGGGTTTCCGCCACTAAATAAAAAATGTAAAAGGTAATTGCGACTTTTTATCTCACAATTCTGACTTTTTTTCTCTCAGAATACCGAGATTTAAACTCGCAATTACGAGTTAAGTTTTACCCCTGGTTTCACAGACAAGGCTTAAGCTAGTCCTAGACTAAAATGCATGTTTGAGCTGTTTTAACTGAAAGTAAAAAATCTTAAAATATGTCAGTGCCATTGTTTTGTCTCAAGATGCACACTATAGTAATGTGTTTTTTTTTTTCTAGTGAACGTTTATAAAAGCTACTTATATGCCCTAATTGAACTAAGGCCTAATCTTGGCTTAATTTAAGCCGTCTGTGAAACCAGGCCATTCTGACTTTTTTCCTCACAATTCTGACTTTTTTCTCAGAATTGCGAGTATTAAAGTCAGAACTGCAAGATATAAACTCGCAATTGCATTTTATAAAGTCAGAATTGTGAGAATTTTTTCTTTTTTTCTCAGAATTGCGAGGTTATATCTCGCAATTCACACTTTTTTGATATTTTTTTCACAATTCACATGCAATTGCGAGTTATAAAGTGAGAATTGTGAGATATAAACTTGGAATTCTGAGGAAAAACAGTCTTTTTTCCCTCACGATTGGACATTATAACACGCAATTGTGAGTTGAGATATAATTGTGACCCATAAAAGAAATATGAAAAAAAAAAAGTCAGAATTGTGAGATAAAAAGGCGCAATTACCTTTTTTATTTTTTATTTCATGGCGGTAACAAGCTTCCAAAGGTTTCACCATGTGGTTGCCATTAAGAAAAAAAAAATGTGTCATTTACAATCAGAGATCTGGACTTAAGTCAGATTTGTATCACCATTTTGAAGACTTGTATCTGTCTTGAACTGAATTACCTGAGAACTTAATTTCCATTCTACAGGAAACAAATAAAAATTGCAAATTTTAATATACATCTTTGACTTGCTTAATAGCAGTTTTAACACCTGCCTAGTTTGCAAAAATGTGCACCATCAAGGATTATTATCAGTAAAACTCTAAATACTTTTTTTTATTGCTAAGCATAAGCTTTATCTTTATGAGTTAAAACACATGAGCAAGATTACACATTAAGTCTATGTTATTGTGTTTTCAAGGTTTGAGTCTGAACCAAGAACACAAAATGGACCATTATTTCGTAAGTCCAACATTATTCTGTATGCTTCATAAATGGTAATTCGTTAAATTAATAGTTTAGCAAAATAACAATTTTGTCATCATTTACTCACCCTCATGTCATTCCAAACCTGTATTATTTTTTTTTCCTGTGGTACAGAAGAACCTTTACAGCTTTGTTTCATACAGTGGTGACCATGGGCTGTTAAGCTGCAAAAAGGAAGAAAAAAAAAAAAAGAATGTGTATACCTCACACCTGCAATTCAACTCCCCAGATTCCATATGATTTGTGTTTAGTTTGGATGTTGGTAGCTCCAAAGGTTCTCACATGTCTTGTGAACAAACATCATGGCATTAGAGCTGCCATATGCACCATATTTTGTTACAAAGATGCAAAATAATTGGCATGAATTACTTGAGAGTGAATAATGACTTTACATTTGGGTCTGTTTCTCCCACAAACCTATCATGTGACTTCAGATGAGTTGAAATGTATCACTAAAAATTGATTGGACTACTTTTTATGGATCTTATAGCCCATGGTCACTTAACTGTTGATGGATACAGCAGCATTATTCTTAATTCTTCTTTTGTTTTCCACACAATAAAATAACAGTATACAGGTTTGAAATGAGGATAAATATTTACAGAATTAAAGGTTTTGGGCTGAATTATCCCATTAATAGAGAGATGATTCAAAGAAAGCTACATGACTGAGGGAGTGAACTATTGCAATTTTTCATCATAGTACAAGAATTTTCTGCTTCGCTAGTCATTTTGGCCCTATTATTGCCCAGAAATCTGTTTTTCATACAATATCATTTGCAGGTAGATCTGAAAGCTACAATGGGAACATTCAATACGGCAGCGGTGGTGGATGAAGTGGAAGTCAAAGGGGAAGGAGAGATGCATATTAGTTTTATGAGCAGATCTCTGGCTTCACTAAACAGACAGCTTGAGTTTGTTACCTACACAAACACACTGTACCATCCCAACAAAGCAGATGTAGGTGAGACCCCAAAACACTTTCTTTTAATCTAATATGATTATTTAATGCGGCAACAATTAAAAATTGAACATCAGCAATTAGGTGTAATGAATGCAGATGTTTGTTATGCAAACAACATCAATGTATTCTCTCATTGGGTTTACTAAACAAAGAGTCTGCCCTCAGAAACATGTTCTCTGCTCCATCTACATCTACAGCGAACCTCAGCACTGAGCAAACAGCTTCATAATTGCTTTTATGACTGTACAGTTGCACTGCATAGAGAACTGTTTTGTCTAATCAAATATCCGGCCAGCTTGTGTTCCCTGTCGTCTTGTAGAACAGGTTCCCGTGATGATCTTGTAATGACACAGAGGATAGAGTCTATGTCTCATGTTTGAGCACCATTTGATATAAACACAATTAACTGACAGTTTAAGAAAGATCATTTGAGAGTGAATAATGACTTACATTTGGGTCTGTTACTCAAACAAACCTATTGTGTGAATTCAGATGGGTTCAAATATATCACAAAATTAGTTTGGGCTGTTGTATGCTGTTGTATGGATAGAGCTGCTATATACATTTTTGTAAAGAATTATTCTTAATTCTTCTTTTGTGTTCCACACAATAAAATAAAGACACAGCAAACAGTTTTGAAATGAGGGTAAATATTGACATAATTTACTTGTATTGATGTTGTAATGACACAGAGGATAAAGCCGTCTACATGGATTTATAGAAAATAATAATATTGGATTAAAAAAGCAATCCAAAGCACACAATTCAGTGAATAAGGCAGGATCATCAAGAAGATACATTTCAACAGAAAGACTCAGAAATGCAAAACAACTGTCAAAACTTTGGAGATTACACATTTTATATAATGTTATAAACTATGTGATAAACAAAATTTACTGACAATACATGTCATTTAGCATTTATTTATGCTGTAATGCATGTTTATCTCTATATTCAGAAGTCCGTTGTATCTTAACACTATTCCTTTGTCTATGGCAGTACGATTTAATGCAGGTAATAACCAGGCCACCTTCACCATTAAGATCAGACATCCACCAATGCCTAAATTATATACTCCTGGACCCAAGAAAGGTAAAACTGATATATTAAATAATTATAAATCCTTTTCAACTACATTTATTAGAAATTTCACAAAACTCATGTTTTGATATTGTCCTTCCCACAGAATACAATGTAAGCACGCTGGTCACCATTGCCACAAAAACATTTCTTCGTTATGATAAACTTCAGGATTTGATCAACAGCATTCGACAGTTCTACCCCACAATAACTATAGTGATAGCTGATGACACAAAGGAGCCTAAACCTGTAACTGGACCCTACATCGAACATTATATCATGCCCTTTGGCAAGGTATGGATGCTATATTACATACTATGTTTTCTCAGGACAAATGGATTGTTTAAAGTGCTGTCTGCTCCTCATTACAGGGCTGGTTTGCTGGCCGTAATCTGGCAGTCTCTCAGGTAACAACCAAATACGTGCTTTGGGTGGATGATGACTTTATTTTCACCTCAAACACCAAACTGGAAAAAATGTTGGATATTTTGGAGAGAACGACTTTGGACCTGGTGAGAGAGCCTTTTGCTGTTCTTCAATCATTCAATCACACTAAGACAAATGTTCATTATGAAAATGTGGTGCGATTTTGTTGGGTGTTGATTTTACATGAGAAAGCAGGAAGCGATGTATTGATTGTGAAATATTGGCAGACGAGCGGTCTCACAGTTGAAATTTCTCCCTCCCACATATGAAGCCAAAACAGGGAAGTCATTAGAAACTGCTTTACGAAATCTTGTGTGAATCATACATGTGGATTTGTGCCATCATGCTACTGTGGTTTTCAAAAATAAGGTGTTTGTCTTGCAGCTGGCTAAATTGTAATACAGTTTATTCATTTTATTCTCATAAAGTAACATATAAGTTAGCATATTACTACACTCTTAAACACATGCTACAGTGCACAAAGTCCAAACAAGGCCTTACATTTGGAGATAACTTCCTTATATTTCATATAACACAAAACCAAAGGTGACGTTTAGAAAAAAACATACTGCAATGCATTTATTTCTCATAACACAAAGCTTTTGAGTTGTTTGGTTAGTTGTGGCAAACAAATGAGATTCAAAGTTAACTTAAACAGAAAATTGTAAGATGCAAAAAAGCAGGGGTGTCATGCACCTGGGGCTGGTTCACCTGCCTCAACAAACACAAATATTTTAATGTTAAAGGCTGTTGGATGTAGTATGTTGAGAAACATTACTGCCGTTTTCACAATGCACAAACAATACATCTACATCAGTGTTATTCACCTATCATTTCCCTCTACTTGTAGGGATAACTTATGGTTAGGATTAGGTTTAGGGGTAGGGATATGGTTAGGACTTCATTTTGTTGACCCAGGAGTGTGTCTAACTCGGCAAAATCCGGATGTGCTGCTGCTTGAACATGCATGGTGCTTCTGGTAGTGAGTAATGCTTATAAAATTGCATGAGCAATAGTTTAAAAAGTTTAGTTACCGGGTGTGACTAATTTTTATTTAAAAAAGTCAGTACTTGTTACACAAAGACACTTTTTGATTGGCCAATTTGATACATGAACTTCCTGCACTATGAAGAATGCAGCTCTACTGGTTCTAACAGTTTATTTCGACATCCTGTTGACTATAAGAAATGTTGCAACTACATGTCATCTAACTGTCAGCAGAGTATTAGTAGAGTATTAGTAGACTGTCTGCTTAATTTCTGCAAACACTTTATTTTGATGGTCCCCCAACAGACAATCAACTGACTATAAGTCACTTTGCAGCTACATGTCAACTTATTTTACTAACCCTAACACCTAACTAATACTCAACTAATACTCTAATAAGTGTTAGTTGACATTTAGGTGCAACATTACTTATAGTCAACAGAATGTCTAAAGGGGATCATTAAAAAATAAAGTGTGACCCTACTGGCTAAAGGTATGATCATCGAAGACGTGCACTCATATTACTATGAATATGAGAAAATACAATGTGCAATATGGCGGAATAGTCCCGCCTTCTAAATTAAAGAGCCAATCGCTGATATGCCCATTGGCAGATCTAGCCTGAAAAATAAGCTTTTTTAATGCTATATGAGCATAAGAAATACAAAGTTCTGTCATGAAACTCTAGATGGCGCAGGCTAATAGGTCCTTAACTCAATCTGATTGGTTCCTGCTGTATCAGTAGCCAATGAGCTTGCATGCTCAACCCTTCAAATACTTGGTTAGCATTTGCTTAGCAGTGCAGCACACTTTCAGAAACTATCCACCTTCCCTAGCTCCACCTGTATAGATCTGCTACGGGCAGAATGTATGCTATATTGTAGAGTAGCAGCATGTCTTAGGCTACTTGTTCACAGCAGTGTGTTGTCTATATTTAGGCAGTAGCAAGTCCCATACTTACTCAGCAGCAGCAGCAATAACCAAGAGCAGCAGCATCATAGCAGATCTATTCCGCCAAGGCCAAACATATCAACATTGTCACATCCATTACCATGACAAACAATGTCATGACAGAAATAACATTTATGAGACAGTTGTTGTCAGATTTCAGTGGTGATTTCAAATATGAAATTTAAATGTAGTTCCAAACGTAGGTTCGGAAGGAGCCTAAACATTCAGTCCTGTCAATCATCATTACGAGCGTATATAAGCAGCAGTCACTGCGTCATCCCAGCGACAATTCTTCCAGCATTTGACCCCGGCCATGTCCCAACCAAGCGGCAACCTCCCCCCGTTTCTCTTGAAGCCAATACGGAAGTGTCTTAAACTGCAGTTCATCGACTGGCCGCTAGGGACAGGCTCCAAAACAGAGCAGAATCTCATTGAGCCCCAAGTTAAAATGCCCAACTTTACAGCAGAAAAAAACATGTTTACGGCCTGGTACAAATTGTGGTTTTGGTCTATATAGCTAATTTTGCCCTTCATGACAACTTTGAGGGGGGTGAGTTATTTTATAACTCATCTGTTTAAATTATATTAAGCCTTAAAATTCTGCATAATTAAGGGTGCGGTCACTTGAGTGACAGGTGGATTGCCGCTGCTGTCACCACTAGCTGTTTGTCTGCAAATTTGTTCAGGCGCGGCCATTTAAACCCGCTTCTCCCGCCCTTGGCTAGGCGTCTGCGCACCCCAGCTCAGCTGTTTCCATCCAGTCAAGTGATTTGCCACAGTGAACATTTTATTTCCCACAAAGACGGACAAAAATCCCAGCTCTCTTTTCTTCGATTCACAAACTGTCCAATTTATCCGTCGCTCCTCACGCTCCCAGTCTCTTCCACATGATTTTCCCCGAGGATTTTAATGATTTCATGCCTAAACGGTATACCTATGATTAGACCTTATGGACCGCTCATTGCGTTCTGTCTTCTGGGTTGTATTTCCACACACAGCATGAAGGTAATTAAGAGCTATGTTTTTTTATGAATGAACTGCTATGACATCTGCTCCAAACATTACAAAGCTCATGATAGCTTTCGTTAACTCTAAGTAATTTCACTTCACCATCCATTTACTCTTCAATAGTGGACTAGCCAACCTTTTTTCGAAAATACGTTTTCAACACTGCATCATCTTTGCAACGCGATCAGATCCCTGAAGTCCATGCATCATGTAATATTGTGCATAGGCTCGTTTGAATCAAGATCAACTGCTCTAAATATTTATAAGTTGGTCATATTCCCTATATTTACTGTAAAGCTAAGATTCTAAACCTGAAAATGACACCACCCTTTTTGCCTATTTGCTATATAAACAGACAGTGTTCTGAGAAGCATGAACTGCATTTGCTTATTGGCTCGTCCAGCCCAAAATATAAGCCTTTTTAACGCTATTTGAGCATAAGAAACAATATTTTTGGGATAGTTCATGTCAGATTTGTTGCTGAATTGAATCGTGTTATGGTTAATTTTTGAGATTTCAGGATTTCCTCATTCAAATAGATAGGACTTCTTCTTGGATGCCTGAAATAGATGCCTGGCGAAGTAGCCACATATGGCTGCCAAATGTGAAAAGAATTTCCTTGACTGAGTCTTCTCCTACCCACTGCTGATTTACTTAGCCTCACCCAAACACACCCATCTCCACTCCTCTCCATTTTCCTTCTGCCTTCTTCCCAGCCATCTCCAGAGTTGCCCCTAATGCATGGCTGCCTCCGCAACAAGGAACTGCTCTGGCTCCTCCTTGCCTCTCCTTTCTTCCTACAACTTTCCTTTCAGTAGCACTAAACCTAGCATGAGGCTGCCTTCGCAAACAGTGCCTGCCTCTGCTCTACCCTTTACTAGCTAACTACATCAACTCAAATGCCATCTTACACCCTCTTTACAGCTGGCCTAGTACCAACCTGACCCACAACACCGCTATGGAACTTCTGCTTGTCTCATTTTCAGGAGCCTAAGTATGGTTCACTGGATTTTTGGCCCATATGTTGAGCACTCCAAAGATCTCAGACCCTTCTAAAAGACAACCGGCTAATTCGGCTTGTGATCTGAATATAGTTTGCTTTTAGTTACTGGTATGGTTCACTAAAATGTTCATTGTGAATGCAAATCACTCTGGGCTGTCCTGACATTTTTCCATTTGTGATTTCCAACTGGTTCGCCCATCAGATGCTTCTGTACAAATCTTAATCTTCATGGCTTCTGCTTCTGACAGATCTCTACAAATTGTTCGTTAACAACGTGTGAGAGAGAGAGCGTTTACAACATGTGAGAGAGGTCAAGTTCCTCCTAACTAATGCCATTCCTCAGACGGCTTATCTGGTCATCCACTTGTAATGTTTATAAATAAAGTAGAACATATAGCAGAATTAAAAAATCTAATCGCTCTCTCTCAAATTCTGCCTTTTCAGAAATTTCGGACATTGGCTCCATATGCAAGCTCGTCATGCACCCCAGTGCCTCTATGTGGATCTGACATTCCAATAAATAATCTTCTTAATCATCTCCATTTTTCTACAAACTAATGTTTGCCAGCAGTACCATGCTATTAATGGCTCGCAAATTTCCCCCTTATCAAAAGCATTCAAATATCTGAACCAAGCCCTTTTTGATTCTACACTGCGTTCCAAATTATTATGCAAGTGACATATCAGTAAGATTTCAGTACAATAAACATTCAGATTTTAGTTTTTCTAAGAAAATGTTTGTTTGTTTATTTATCCATGTCTTTTTAGATAACTGGTATCAATCTCAGACAAAATAATTTGCCAGATCTATGGAAACCCTACTTAGAGGTTGTTCCACATTATTAAGCAAGTCACAGTTCTCATACAATATGGGGAGGAAGAAAGATCTTTCTGAAGATGAAAAGCATGAAATGGTGCAATGTTGTGCAAAAGGCATGAAAACAACTAATATTGTGTGAAACTGAATGGAGATTATCGAATTATCATAAGATTTGTGAGTGATTTAGAGCACAGTAGAACTCGGTCAGAGAAAGGCTTATTAATGAAAGTTCCTGTCAAAAAATGAATTGTTTTAAAAGGGCAGCTATAAAAAAAAGCCAGTGTTGAGCAGAAAACAGGTATTTGAAGCTTCTGGTGTCTCTGGAGTCTCAAGAAGCTCTCCACGCAATGCGTAAAGATGCATTTCAGCCACTCCAAACCAAACCTCACAAAGAGAAACATTTACAGTGGGTGTAGAAATACATGAAGACTCATTTTTAAATAATTGTATTCACTGACGAATGCCGTACTACAATGGATGGTCTAAATGGATGGATTTCTGGATGGTTGGTGAATGGCCACCACGTTCCAACAAGACTGCGACGTCAGCAAGGAGCTGGCGGGTGATGATTTGGACTGGAATATTGGGAAGTGAGATGGAGGGTATTTAAATGACTTTTGCAAGATATGTGGAGTTCATAACTGGCCATTTTCAGCTATGGTATAAAAAGGAGGATAGTGCATAGTACAATGCACTATTGTACAATGCACTATGCACTATCCCATGCTGCAAAAAAACACCACAGCAATAAAACTGTTTGAAAATGTATTTTTAAACCCATTGTAAATGTTTCTCTTTGTGAGGTTTGGTTAATGGTGGCTAAAATGCATCTTTGCATTCAACTGCCAGCCTGCATGGAGAGCTTCTTGAGACTACAGAGACACCAGCAGCTTCAAATACCTGTTTTCTGCTCAACACTGGCTTTTTTTTATAGCTGCCCTTTTAATACAATTAATTTTTTTGACAGGAACTTTCATTAATAAGCCTTTCTCTGACCGAGTTCTGCTGTGCCCTAAATCACTCACAAATTTTATAATTCGATAATCTCCATTCAGTTTCACACAATATGAGTTGTTTTCATGCCTTTTGCACAACATTGCACCATTTCATGCTTTTCATCTTCAGAAAGATCTTTCTTCCTCCCATACTGCATGAGAACTGTGATTTGCTTAATAATGTGGAACAACCTCTAAGTAGGGTTTCCATAGATCAGGCAAATTATTTTGTCTGAGATTGATACCAGTTATCTAAAAAGACATGGATAGATAAATAAACAAACATTTTCTTAGAAAAACTAAAATCTGAATGTTTATTGTACTGAAATCTTACTGATATGTCACTTGCATAATAATTTGGAACGCAGTGTAGTTTGTCACTTGTGAAGCATTAAGCAAATTCTTATTCATCACCAGAACAATCAACACTCTATTTATCCTCACGTTCTTTGGATTTTTCAGATGTTCCAAATCAACTTGAAATTCTAAATTTGATCCTCAGCACAGATCCATTTGTCTTTCTCCAATCTCCAAATATTATACAGCGACACTATCCGATTTAATATCAAGCATAGCAAAACTGATCAGTTAATGAGCAGCCATTCAATTTTCATTGTTAATTTACCCATACCCCTCCAACCTAACCAGTCTGTTTCCTTATTTTTAGCCAACAGAAGTTTAAAAAATTTATTTCCTGCCGATCACCTCTTAGTCAACGACAATAATACTCCCATCTCTTTTGAAAAATTGGTTCCAAAACACTTTCCCAACAGACTTCAGTTCAAACCTGTCACACACACAAGCTCATCAATTATTCATTCAACAATGTAGTTGCTGCGCACCTGTACTGCATGAATCAACAACTCCACCTGGTCTCCTCCTTTCCTCTGCAATTGCAGGATTTCCCCTTCCACCCTAAAAGCTCCATCAGCCTATCTCCATTCAAGTTCTGCAAGACCACCTGAAAGACCACCTAGCTTTTGCAACCGCTTTCAGATTAAACTTTATTCCCCACTGCCACAGCAGTGATTTCGTCCACCGCTCTCGCAACAGCCTTCAAACCAAAACTTTATTCCCCATTGCCCACAGCAGCGATTTCGGCCACTGCTCTCACATCAGTTTTCAGACTAAATCTTTATTTCTATCTACCACAGCAATGATATCTCTCCCACTGCTCTCGCAACAGCCTCTAGACTAAAACTTATTTGTCACTGCCGCAGCAGTGATTTCAGGAAATTTACCGCACAAACTGCATTATTTTTTCCCCATTGCGGCAACATATTCTGCTCATCTTTGGGGGGAGAGGGTTTAAAATCCTTTAAGTCTTCTGTACTTACAGTGCTCAGCGTAAATGAGTACACCCCCCTTTGAAAAGTAACATTTTAAACAATATCTCAATGAACACAAAAACAATTTCCAAAATTTTGACAAGACTACGTTTTATTTAACATCTGTTTAACTTATAACATGAAAGTAAGGTTAATAATATAACTTAGAGAACAAAATTTTCAGTTTTACTCAAATTAGGGTGATGCAAAAATGAGTACACCACCTCACTGAAAGTCTCTGGAGCAAAGCTAAATTTTAAACTACAAATGTTAGTCTAAACATGTTAAAACCCCTTCCCATTTCATGCTGTCAGCAATGGCACCACATGAAAGAGAAATGTCACAAGACCTGAGAAAGAAAATAATTTTTACACCAGAAAGGTGAAGGCTACAAGAAGATCAGCAAAACTTTACTTATCAGTCAGAATACAGTAGTGAAAGTGGTACAAAAATTTAAAAAAAGATGGAACTGCAACCATCTCACAGAGACGTCCAGGTCGTCCACAGAAGTTAACACCTTGACAGGAGCGTCTTCTGATGAGAAGGGTTGAAAATCGGCATGCAAGTTCACTGCAGTTATCTAAAGAAGTAGAAAGCCAAACTGGGGTGACTATTTCCCTTGACACAAAATGGCGTACACTGCAGAGGAATGGCATGCATGGGTGCCGTCCATGAAAGAAGCCTCTCCTAAAGCCCAGGCACAAAAAAGCCCGCCTAAAGTTTGCCAGGGCCCATGCTGACAAAGATGAAGACTACTGGGACTCTATACTCTGAAGTGATGAGACCAAGATAAATGTTTATGGCGTCGCAAAGGTGAGGAATACAAAGAAAATTACATGGTGCCTACAGTGAAACGTGGTGGTGGCAGTGTCCTTATGTGGGGCTGCATGAGAGCTGCTGGTGTCGGGGAACTGCATTTCATTGATGGCATCATGAATTCACAGATGTACTGCTCTATACTGAAAGAGAAGGTGCTACCATCACTACATGCCCTTGGTCGTCGTGCACTTTTCCAACATGACAATGATCCTAAACACACATCTAAGGCCACTGTTGGATTTCTGAAGAAGAACAGGGTGAAAGTGATTCAGTGGCCAAATATGTCTCCTGATCTGAACCCAATCGAACACCTATGGGGAAGAGACAAGTTGAGCGTCACTCTCCATCCTCTCTAAAAGAGGTCATTCTTGAAGAATGGAAAAATATAGATGTTGCAAAATGTCGCCAACTTGTTAATTCCTTGCCTAGAAGACTTGGTGCTGTCATTAAAAATCATGGAGGCCATACGAAGTACTAGATGTAGTAGTTTTTGTTGTGGGTTGTACTCATTTTTGCATCACCCTAATTTCAGTAAAACTGAAAAATGTGTAATCTAAGTTATATTATTAACCTTACTTTCATGTTGTAAGTTTAACAGATGTTATATTAAACTTAGGGTGCGTTCACACTTGTAGTTCGGTTCGTTTGGTTCATTTGGTCCGGACCAAAGAAGAAAAAAAAACATTTAGTCCTGGTCCGATTAGCGTTCAGATTGGCAATTTTATCACCGAACCAAAAGATACCGAACCTTAAGGCATAGGGATACATTCACAACGTGATTGGTCGGATTTTATGACGTATTGCCTATTTTGAGACAGAATTTACTGAACATCCGAACTCGTTGTGTGTATGTAGCCTGTATATGATGGTATTTTGGCCAGCTGGGAACTCATGAAGAGCTTATAAAATGTATAAAGTTGTCAAAACAGCGGCGGGAATCCATCCGTCACACACAAATGATCTGCTGCGTGGAGACGCGCGTCTGATGCCTGTCATGGGCAAACTCGTGACTGACAAGAAAAACCGACATGCGTGAGGATTCTGTCCTTTTTAGGGTCTGTTTTTGGTTCGTTTACATGTCTTTAGTCCGTGTTGCGTTCATATATCATTCGGACCGCACAAGAGTTCGTTTGGTAGCGGACCGAGACCCATCTTTTCAGCGGTCTCGGTCCGCTTGTTTGGTGCGCACCAGGGTTCGGATGGCAGTGTTCACATATGTTCAAATGAACCGCACTAACCGAGCAATTGCACCAGGGTTCGTTTTAATCGAACCAAACATGCCAAGTGTGAACGCACCCTTAGTCTTGTCAACATTTTGGAAATTGTTTTTGTGTTCATTGAGATATTGTTTAAAATGTTACTTTTCAAAGGGGGTGTACTCATTTCCGCTGAGCACTGTATATCACTAAACTACTCTTGACTGCCCAGCTTGCTGTCCTTGTAAATATCTTTTTGGGGGTTTAGCTTGGCGCTCGAGCTGAGCCGAGCCTCTGGTTCGAGCCTCCTTCGAGGACAGCAAGCCAAGTTTGTTTACCATTACCCATTAAGACTGAATAGGCAGGCAAACTTGTGAAATGTAGTTTCAAACGTAGGTTCGGGAGGAGCCTAAACATTCAGTCCTGTCAATCATCATTACGAGTGTATATAAGCAGCAGTCACTGCGTCATCCCAGCGACAATTCTTCCAACATCCCCCCTCCTCCCCATCTCCTCCTCTATTTCTCTTATTCTCCCTCTGCGCAGTACTGTTATAGGGAGGTTTAGCTCGGAGCTTGAGCCGAGCCTCGGGTTTGAGCCTCCTTCGAGGACAGCAAGCCAAGATTGTTTACCATGGCTGCAACACACCAAAAAAGTTGGGACAAAGTGTTTACCACTGTGTCGCATCACCTTTCCTTTTAATTACACTTTTTAAAGGTTTGGGAATATTTTTGCCCAATCTCACCGGATACAAGACAGCTGCTCAACAGTCTGTGGTCATGATGGGCCAAACTTTTTCAATAGGTGAAAAATCTGGACTGCAGGCAGTCAACACATCTCATGTAGAGTGTCTAGAAACCACTCTGTTTTAGCAAGAGTGTAAAATGAGACCTGGCATTGTCTCGCTTCCCATGAAAGATGTCATTTTGATGCCATTAAATGTCTCTGTACAATCACAATACACGTCAACACATGTCATGGAAAAATAAACTTTAATAATGATGTGGCTGAAATAGAAAGACAACCAAAGTGTCTTTATAGCTTTTATTCTTGCAAGAAGGTCATTCTAACATACAGAGTGTTCTGCAGTGAAAGAAGACAAAACAGGATGTCTTCATTCTCTCATTCAGACATATATAGGCCACACAGCCCCTTCAGTGGATGGGTGAGGCTTTCCTGTTATTCAGATAAAACAACTCCTTTTATGGTATTCAGATCTGTCAGTTGTGTCTGTTGGTTGTATCTATCCAGTTGTGGCAATTTTCAAAGAAAAGCTGCAGATAACACTAGCACTGTTTATCCCAAACAGCTGGAGGGGAGGGTGTAACATGTTTTTCACCCAGCCAGTTTCCCCAGTCTAGTTTTATTTCTTTTTGGAAAATAACCGTTTACACAATTTGCTATGTTAAAATTTTCCAAAGGTGTCTTTACTCAAATGCAATTCACCAATGCCATTTGCACTGCTGCACCTCCATACCAAGACAAATGTTTGTTTTTGCACCTGTCACTGATGAAAGTCTGGATGGTCCTTTTTCGTCTTTGGGACTGAGAAGTCGATGTCAATTTTTTTTTTTTTCCTAAAACAAGCTGAAACGTGGACTCATCTGACCACATCACACATTTCCACTGTGTTTTGGACCATCTGAGATGAGCTTGGGCCCAGAGAACTCGACGCCATCTCTGCACTGAACTTATGTGTCTTTCTCCTTGCGTAACAGAGATTAAAGTTGCAATTCTTGACCCAGACAGCAACATAGTTTTGGCCCAGATCCCGCCCACATCTGGTATATGTGGATTCCACGTGGACCAGATGTGGGCCAGATCTGGGCCAAAACTATGTTGCTGTCTGGGGATGCAGTGGCAGGCTGTTAAGTGACAACAGTTTTTCAAAGTTCTCCTGAGCTCATGTGGCTATATTTAACACAGTAGCATGATGGTTTCTCGTGCAATGCCATCTGAGGGCTCGAAGATCATGCACATTCAATGGAGGTCACCTGCCTTGACACAGACTGAAATTTCTCTGGATTCCCTGAATCTTTTCACAACATTATGTAGTAGATGTGATTATTATTTTTTTTTTAATTGTTTGACGATTCTCTCATGAAATTTGGCATAAAGTGGTGACCCATGACCCATCTTTTGTTAATCAGGGTCACCAAAAGGCAGCATATTATCTACAGCAGGGTTAGCAAATGGCATGTTCTAGCATGAAGATTTACTAAACCTCTAGTCAACTTTATCTAGGTCACAGATGACAGCACAACAGACTATCCGGTTGATCGGAATGCTAAGCACTTAAACAAGACTACATTTCATAAAGGTTTCCATAATGAAAACTTTCCCCATGTAGAGATTACAGATAAAGACACACCTTTCACAAACACTTACCTAATCCTCAAACATAAACCAAGGCACTTGTTGTACAGGTCCTTCTCAAAAAATTAGCATATTGTGATAAAGTTCATTATTTTCCATAATGTAATGATAAAAATTAAACTTTCATATATTTTAGATTCATTGCACACCAACTGAAATATTTCAGGTCTTTTATTGTTTTAATACTGATGATTTTGGCATACAGCTCATGAAAACCCAAAATTCCTATCTCAAAAAATTAGCATATCATGAAAAGGTTCTCTAAACGAGCTATTAACTTAATCATCTGAATCAACTAATTAACTCTAAACACCTGCAAAAGATCTCAAAAAATTTGCATATTTCATCCGACCAATAAAAGAAAAGTGTTTTTAATACAAAAAAAGTCAACCTTCAAATAATTGTTCAGTTATGCACTCAATACTTGGTCGGGAATCCTTTTGCAGAAATGACTGCTTCAATGCGGCGTGGCATGGAGGCAATCAGCCTGTGGCACTGCTGAGGTGTTATGGAGGCCCAGGATGCTTCGATAGCGGCCTTAAGCTCATCCAGAGTGTTGGGTCTTGCGTCTCTCAACTTTCTCTTCACAATATCCCACAGATTCTCTATGGGGTTCAGGTCAGGAGAGTTGGCAGGCCAATTGAGCACAGTAATACCATGGTCAGTAAACCATTTACCAGTGGTTTTGGCACTGTGAGCAGGTGCCAGGTCGTGCTGAAAAACGAAATCTTCATCTCCATAAAGCTTTTCAGCAGATGGAAGCATGAAGTGCTCCAAAATCTCCTGATAGCTAGCTGCATTGACCCTGCCCTTGATAAAACACAGTGGACCAACACCAGCAGCTGACATGGCACCCCAGACCATCACTGACTGTGGGAACTTGACACTGGACTTCAGGCATTTTGGCATTTCCTTCTCCCCAGTCTTCCTCCAGACTCTGGCACCTTGATTTCCGAATGACTTTGGACCACTGAGCAACAGTCCAGTGCTGCTTCTCTGTAGCCCAGGTCAGGCGCTTCTGCCGCTGTTTCTGGTTCAAAAGTGGCTTGACCTGGGGAATGCGGCACCTGTAGCCCATTTCCTGCACACGCCTGTGCACGGTGGCTCTGGATGTTTCTACTCCAGACTCAGTCCACTGCTTCCGCAGGTCCCCCAAGGTCTGGAATCGGTCCTTCTCCACAATCTTCCTCAGGGTCCGGTCACCTCTTCTCGTTGTGCAGCGTTTTTTGCCACACTTTTTCCTTCCCACAGACTTCCCACTGAGGTGCCTTGATACAGCACTCTGGGAACAGCCTATTCGTTCAGAAATTTCTTTCTGTGTCTTACCCTCTCGCTTGAGGGTGTCAATGATGGCCTTCTGGACAGCAGTCAGGTCGGCAGTCTTACCCATGATTGCGGTTTTGAGTAATGAACCAGGCTGGGAGTTTTTAAAAGCCTCAGGAATCTTTTGCAGGTGTTTAGAGTTAATTAGTTGATTCAGATGATTAGGTTAATAGCTCGTTTAGAGAACCTTTTCATGATATGCTAATTTTTTGAGATAGGAATTTTGGGTTTTCATGAGCTGTATGCCAAAATCATCAGTATTAAAACAATAAAAGACCTGAAATATTTCAGTTGGTGTGCAATGAATCTAAAATATATGAAAGTTTAATTTTGATCATTACATTATGGAAAATAATGAACTTTATCACAATATGCTAATTTTTTGAGAAGGACCTGTATATAGTGTACTTGTTGTAATAGTATAACTATTATTTGCTTCTTTTTGTTTATTTGCAAAAAAAAAAGAATTTAAATTGTAATGTTTAAGCATCTCATCTCTGCTCCAGCTAGTTTACTACTGTAGTTTTCACTAAACTTACTGTATATACTATTGTTAGACCTATGACAAATTGCCTGTGATGTTTTTCTCATCTGGATAATGAATACATGTAAATGCAAACATGCCCAATATAGTGTGAAAATAGTAATCCTTTTGGGACATTTTGGTTGTCACAAAACATCAGCGTGCGTTAAATGAACAGTCTCTTTTGGCCTTGTATTTCCTATAGCATACATATCACACTCGCATTGGTGCTGTATTACCGAATATCAACAAGGCTTTGATTCAGAGGTAATCACAGCCGTGCTGATATTCGGAAAAACACAATTGCAAGTTTTTTTTGTATTGCTTTTTAATACAACAGGTCAATAGACAAGATATTAATATAGAGTAACTTACAGTGCAGATGCAATATTTCCAGTTAATTGTCATTTATACCCTGCCACAACAAAGCGTCATCTGAATGGTTGCACACCGGGCCCCTGTGCCCCCCCTCCGGACCGAAACCAACACAAAGTGTTGACAAGTGTTTCCCTTGTCAAGTGGACAAGGGAAATAATCTTCCCTTGTCCACTTGACGAAGTTGAACACGCTTCAAAAAAATGGTGGGGGTTAGGGAAGTTCATGAGTGTGTTTAAAAGTGGAGTTAAACGCAGCCATGATCAGCATTTTGAACAAACAAACCGGTTGGAAGATTGATTCAATGACTCCACAAATCCCAGTTGTTTTTGAACGCATCGGTTACCACTGAATCAGTGATTCAGTGACTCACTGACTTGTTACCACTCTAAAAAATAAAACATGCACAGACATGGCAACCAGAGTATTAACATTTAATAAGTGTATTATAATATAATTAAATAAATATGATTAAATATAAGTTTATGTATAGTTCTTATGAAATGTAAAAGCAGTATTAACTCGTATAACCTATTTATAGCTTAAATGTAATAAAATACGATTTTTTTAAAATGTTGAAAATAGATTTTTAAAAATCATGTCAGGAATACTGTTGTGCAATTATGATGGATGTACTTTCAATAATCTTGACTGACAAACTGCTTTCTGGTTTGTGTTTGCTATGTGAGGTGGGGGGAGCAGTCAGAGAAGTGACGGGATACACTGCCACCTATCGACACATCATCTCCACAGATGCAGGTGATGAAGAGGGAGATTGTTTACACATAAGGACAGGATTCCACCACATTATCGAGGGATTTCCCAATTGTGTGGTTGCAGATGGCGTCATAAATTTTTTCATGGCTCGCACAGAAAAGATAAGAGAAGTGGGCTTTGACCCTCGTTTGGCTCGAGTTGGCCATTTAGGTAAGAGGTCTAAAGTAGATTATGCATGTATGTGAGAATGTTTTTGTTTTACGCTGACCTTTTTTTGTTCCTTCTTCAGCATTTTTTATTGATGGGCTTGGCACCCTTCATGTGGGCTCCTGTGATGATATTATTATCAGTCATGCATCGAAGATCAAGGGAATGTTGCCATGGGGACAAAATGAGGTTGACAAAGCCTATTCCAAGTTCCGTTATGAATCCACTGACGATACCTCTATAAATGAATATGATCTTTATTACCTCAAGAATCATTTTAAATGTGTCACTAGCAACTAAATGTTCTGCAAACACTTTAATGGCAGTCCCCTAAAGAGCCGAGGAGCCAGACGCCCCTGGAGCAAGATGGCCGGCCTCCTTATTTTGTTCTCGTGACCATAGATGGCACAACACACATCTCAACACTTTTAATGAATGGCTATCTCTCTTTAATTTTGTCATTTTGCAATTATCAACATTTGTGAGATCTACCCAGATTTGGCACTTAAGGCTCAGAGTGGCATGTTTTTACCAGTGTTATTTTTTTAAATGTAGTATTTATTATAATTCATGCCATGGTGGTGTTATTCAATAATGTGATTAAATGAAGCCTACAATTTAAAAGCAAATGCACACTGGGTCAGCTCACTAATAATTGCGTGGATTATTTCGTATTTGTATGCACAGGAGAAACATCTCCGTACTCCGTATGAATTTGTTCCTAAACTTCTAATGCAAAAGGTTAGTTATTTGCATAGAATACGCCCAACCCATCTCCATATAAGGGCTTTCCGCACAAACTTTCCTTTACAGCCTGTCAAGTCAAACAGCTCTTTCGCCACATCATCCAGTGTGTCATTCTCAAAACCAGGAGCACGTTCAAACTCAACCCGGTGCGCAACGTTTTGCTACGGTTTCCGGGTTGAACGACATGTTTCCTGGAAACGGTGTGCAACTGGGTTTGAGTAACGTTTCTCTTGTTTGGTGGGTGTGTCAAAAATGTCAGTCCAATCAGCAACAACATGTATATAAACCATGCGGTATTAAAGAGACAGCTCGCACAATGGGTGTGAATGTAACATAAAAGTACTAGACATATTTATATATTTTGCTATTGTATTTTGGAGTGACACTTTAATAAACTTTTCTATTCTCATCTGATTATATAATGGTAAATATTACAATATCATTTGCACAACAATAGTGATAATCAATAATGATAAGCCTAATACAATAAAAATAATAAGGTCATATAGATCATAACACGTCTCGGAGGTAAGAAGTGGATTATCCTTCAATGTTTGTCTTTCCATCCTGAAATGCGAGGCAAATGTTGGATCACAATAATTAGGAACCACAGTTTCCACAAGTCCCTTCACTCGATTGGGATGTTCTCTTTTATTCTGGACGGCAAGGGCAGTGACTGTAACATCGAGCGTGTATTAAACACGTATTTATACCGATTTCATCAGGCTCCGAAAATTCTTCAGAAAGAACACAAAGAATGGCCTTCTCAGCTGCCATAGTTGCAGCTTTTCTTACTCTTTCGCGGCTATATGATGAAATATAGTTAAGATTAAATTAAATTGGATTATTTATTAATTTTCATTATATGATTGTGTATAATATAAGATAATATAATTACAGTCATGTTAAGATGAAATATAACTTAACACGACTATAAGGCCGCACAGGGAAAGTTGCTTTTTGCTTACGTGTGGTTTCAGTTTTTCCTACATTTTTAAATTTAGAATACATTTTTAGTACGAACATTTTTTTTGAATCATGATTTGTTCGTGAAAACGTTCGTACTCCGATTTCACGCACAATGCGTGCTTAGTGAACGAGACCCATTGTTCTTAAAGGGGGGCATCTTCACCCATCTTCCCTAATCTGCTAAATAACTACATTTGGCGGCTGTATCTTGGAAATAACTTTTGCAAAATAAATAAATTGAAAAAACAAACAAAAAATTAAATAAATAAAAAATTTGTTTCTTTTTTCTGATGTATTTCGAAGTTGATGTTACTTTATTGAGTGGTAATTTCCTTTTCAAGCCACAAGATGGCGGCAACTCATCAGGACTTCCATTAAGATAATAGGAAATGGTACACTTTGCATATTTGGAGTTTGTTCTCTACCCCCTTATTGATATTTCTCATGTAGGTTTTTTTTTTTTTTTAGAAACATATCTTAAAAATACAAAAAAGCTTTTGAACATTTCCACCTATATGGGCCAGGAAAAAAAGACGTTTAACCTTGTGACAACTTTCCCCAGTCTCCCTTATTTTTTGTTTCTATTTTTTTCTGTTGAACCGCAATATGATCATGCTATAATTTAATATTATACAATAGGGATTACGATATCCATCCAAAGCACTGGTTTTGTCTCTAAGAAATTCTTCATAAGGCAAAGAAAACCCAACATCGAATCACATCATTGTTAAAAAGAATTATTTTAAGTCTTTTGTATAACACCAATATCCAATGTGGCTGAGAGATGCCAACAGTGGCAACTGGGCAGTCCTGTGCACCAGTAATGTGGGCTGCTTTCCATCCAGCCAATTAGTGTAGTATTTCTTGAGCTTTAAAGAGAAAACTGGTGATCTCCTGAGAGTGGCCTTTGAAATACACCAGGAAAAATGCAGACATCAAACGATAAACAGAAGAATTATTTGAGCATTTTAGACTGTGTTTGAACTGTGTATTTTATGAGGTCAAGGTATCAGGTTATAATGAGGTTGTCAGTATAGATAAGTGGCAATGTGTAACATTGACAACACTCATGATTAAATGTAAAGAGTTTATACTATGACCAAACTTTGATCCAAACCTGGTTAAAGAGGGAATTCTGAGTATCAAATTTATTATTATTTTCATTTATCAAGTTTACCCTTTAAAAATTGTCCAGTGGAGAAAAGTTTTATTTTAGAAAATTCTTTGTTTTTGTCTGTTGGCAATCTCTGAACTTTGCAATGTAATGATTACCAATTAGTTTGACAAGAATGTGAATATTTCATAAATAATACTATATATATATGTATGTGTGTGTGTATTTTCTTTTTCTTTGAAGGACATTTTAATAACATGCACAGCATTGATGTATTCTCTACAAGTAAAATATGGCAACAATGTACGATCAGAATGTACATTATTATTATTATTAAAATACTAATTCAGCCACTTCTGATAAATTGAAAAGATTCAGACATACAGAATCGATAAAATAACCTTAATTTACCTCTCTTTTTTTGCCTACACGTGGTGTTTGCAGGGCTAGCAATATTGTTAGCACTGCTGTAAATCATGTTGCATGTTAAGGCCGATTCACACCAACACAAATGTTTGGCACAAATATTCTGTCCGATTTTAGGACCTGTTCATACCAATGCATAAAAACTGCAGACGGACTGAATGAAAATGCAATTTAGCTCTCTGACAGTAGGTGGCGTTTATTTTTATTTTTTAAAAAGAGAAAAAAAAGCTGGAATACCCCAGTAAACAAAGCACTGCTTAACTGTCTGTTCATGTCATGACACCTGCTCGTCACGAATAAGGAAGTCAAAAAGTATATACATGTCTTTATACATGACATTAAACAGCACGTATAATAAGAGTACAAAGAGACAAGAGCCTGTTGCAGATTGTTCCTCCGCCGTTTACTGTTGCTCAGCAAAGTAGCCTGTCCGCCACCAAGTTGTAGTTTTATGTAACAGCATCTGCTCTGGGCATGTGACCAAAAACATGAATCTTATTGGTTGGCCAGTTTTCTTAGATGGAAAAGAACACCTCTCTGTACAAAATCCATCACATTGACGGCATGAAAATCTTTGTGTTGGTCTAAACTAACACATTACCAGTCGTTCATTCAAATTAAAATATTTATAGCATCAAATTTTCGCAATTGTCTTGGTGTGAACAGGCCTTGAGCAAGTAATGAACAGAACAGCCACTGGAGCAGAGTACTCTTACACACCATAGAGGGCCCTGAAAAACTCATCACAGCATGTTGAGTCCAAATAAATGTTGGAATGATTCGATCCTCGACACACTTGTAGTCACCCACAGGTCTTCGGGTCCTGTTTTGAGTGTCAGTTAGAATGAATCTTGCATTACTTTGGTAGTCTCTGATAAATCAAACCCATACCGTTGTGTTGTTCTCAAGAGGTTTCTCCTGTAAAACAAAATTATGTGATGTTAATGGAAATGCAATTGTGCCATAAAAGTTTAGCGCTCAAAATATGTTGTTTTTTGTTGAAGAAATGATGTATATGAAGAAGCCTTACCCGCTGCTGTTGTATGTAGACCACAGCATCATGGACTGTAACAAAGATATGCTGAGGATTCATGTAGTTCATGAGCCCGCTGGATGTGAGAATCTTCAGTACACTCTCTACAGAAGAGAGAAAATATTACTCTCAGGAAAGAGTTTGGAAGTTTTGTCCTGAAGTATATACCAGGAAACTCACCATTGCAGTTAGCCAGGTATATTGTTACCCCAATCTTCTGGCACTCCATGCACATCTGTGACAGGATATACGTACCGTGGTGTGAGCATATTAACATTATCATGAGGTTGCCGACTGGTGTCAAAACAAAACGCTCACCTGTATGAATAGCCGAGCTCCCGCAACATCCACAAAAATGACACTGCTGCAGTCTATCAACACGGCCTGGACTTCACCCTCAGCCATCTCTGCATTAAACAATTGAGAAAAACCCACAGGTGTGATTCGTCTGAAATAAAAGACTCTCTAATGTGATTTTTGATGCTACCCAAAAAAGTGGGAACGCACCTGATCTGAACAAATCATTCTTTGAAGAAAATGAACTGTCTGCAACTCCTTGTTCCTTGAAAAAGAATAAAAAAATTTTTTTTAAAGTTATCCAATTAGATGTTTTCTTTTCATAATCTGTTATTTTGTTGTTGTTAGAAGAAAATCTCCAAAATAACAATACATGACTGTTACAGGTAATGAAAATGATGCTTTTTTTTTGGCATTACAGTGATTTTAAAACCACTTAAATGCAGGTAAAATAAAACCGCAGCTATGAGACTGCAAAATTTAATAAAAATAAAGTACACTATGTAAATTTTGTCCCTCTAGCAGTTAAAAAACAAAACTGCATGCTTTTTACGGAAGAACATTGTTTTGGTTGTGCTTCGGCTCTGTGTGACTGTGCAGATGAATATGACACTTAACTCTGTTTGAGAGCTACAGTACATATGGCAATTTATCTGTTCTGAGTAATAAAAACGCCATCTCCGCACTGCTTTTACAACATTTCAAATCCCTCAGTTCTCGCATCTCCGAAAAGCCAATTCAATGTTGATTCTCATTTTATTACGAGCTCTATCGCATTCTCTTTTTGCCAGCAGACTCTTGTCTGTTTGGTGTTTTTTAAAACAGATGATTCCCTGGAGGTTTGAGATTTAGCTGCTCCATGTCAACCTTTCTCGCTCATTGTGACAATGAACCTATGGCACTCCCACACCATACACGCGGGTGAGTGGCATATTTTCTGTGAAAACCATCCTGTCAGGTCTAAAATATAAACACTTATAAAAGGCTTACCAAAGTGAATCAGGGTTAGACAAAAATACTTTTTGGAAGAGGGATTGATAATGTATTGACATTTAAATCTTGTTCATTTTGAACAAAATAAAAAGAGACAGTATACCTTTAATAAACAGTTCTTGGGAAGGGGGGGCGGAATCGCGGGGGCCCCAAGCAATTGCGTGCTTTGCATGGCGGGTAAACACGCTACTGAGCATATTCCGTATAAATTGATAGATTGATCATCTTACTACAGAGCTTATGGCCTCTCTCTCTCTCTTCTCTATGGCCTTCAAAGCTTTCTCTCGGATGCGTATCCTCTCAGGCGTGAGGTCCAGAAGCTGAGCCATATCGGCCTTGAAAAAGCTACGGTTCCCATAATAGATAGGCCCATTGTAGGTCAGGATCTTCACACCAGGGACTTCATAGCACTACGGTACAGAGGGATGGAGAGGGTATAACCATATTATCAGTTACACAACAGAGATGTGATTAAGACAAATGCAACAGAGCAAAGGTTAATCGATTGCACTTCCAAATGCACCAGGCCCAATTCTAATCATAGTAAATTACATTATATGTGGTAATAAGAAAAGAAACTTAATATGACTGACTCTGTTGACTCACTTTATTATGGTTGTTGATGGATCTATAAATCTCCGTGTTGGCGGCTCTTCCTAACACAGAGCAGCTGGCCCTGAAAACAGAAAGTTTACTATGAGTTCAGGGACATCTTTTTGTCTCAACTTTATCTCCCCTTTCCTTAAATGTGAATTTCATATCCGCCAGGAGAGGAAGGTTGTTTTGGAACACAGGGGTCTGTACGGAATACTGGTTTGCTGTTTTTATTACAGCCCCTGAGCTTTGGAAAGCATAATTAAAGGATGTAGTAAACATGATTATTAAAGCAGATAAATACACAAATCTAATTAGGTAGTTTCGATCTCAATTATATTATGTACTCAATATCTTGTTTCACTGGGGCTGCTCTAGTTGGATTGCTAATATCGTTATCTCTATACAGTCAGAATGATACTCTAATTCAGAGGTTCCAATCTTTCTCCCAGAGGATCTTTTTTAAATGCTATATGTTTCACAACCCTTCTGAAATCTAAGCATATTTGTAATTAAATTTGATTTACACAGAAGTACCCTGTATCCACAAACAATTTGGTTATCATTAACATATAAAATTCATCTTTAACGGGAACCCTGTGCATGCTTTTCTTCAGCAAGTACATTCAGGTGTCATTTTTATTGCTTGCCATACAAAAATTATCGCACAATTATATATGTTGCATGGTGTTGTTGGATCAGAAATTGTTTTTTAAAAAAATACTAGGAATTTTTTGACAGGTATTTCAAAAATACTAGGAATTTTTTCTAGCTGCTCGGTCTGGTTTAGCCATAGTATTTTTTAATCATTTTTTTTTATTAAACATGTTTTTTTTTTAACCAAGACATTCAATTTATAAGCTATTATCTTTTCTTCACTCAGGATTTATCGCACAGATAAGTTGTAGTGGCTAAGAATGAAATCCAAGTGTGCCGCCCATGTCATGAAAAGTTAAGACAAAATATTTAGATCGCCCCCTGGTGGCTGGCTGCAGTATAGGTCATAAACCATATCCTCTCTATGTAATCGAATGGGACATGAGCCAAACTCAAAGATGAGTAAAGTTTGTAAACAAACTTTGATGATGGCTTGAGAAAGCCTAGCCTGAAAGTTTGAAGTAACTGTAAAAGCTTGAAGTGTGAAATAGTTTTATTTTAGGTAGTTCTCATCATGCTGACGTATGTTCAAGTTTTAGTTTTTCCAATAAGTTTCGTTTTAGTTAGTTATTTGATGCTATAAAAACGGTGTAACATAACGATTGACAGCTTTGCTTGCTATTGAGGGTAAGTTTACACGACAACAATGTACAAAAAAAAAAGACAGAACAAGTATTTTGCATGCACATTACGTCACTGTTTTCACAAATTAAAATTTTTTTAGTTTACACAGAGACGATAACGTTACCGTTTTCAAAAACTGGCAGTTTGAAACCCGTTTTTAAAAGTTTGCATTTTCAGGCCCCCAAAACGCAGTTGTCGTGTAAATGAATGGCCAAAACATAAAAAGTTTTCCATTTTAGTTGAAAATGGTGTAGTGTAAATGGCCCCTGAGTCTGCGGGAGCGGGAGTATGGGCAGCTCCACCTCAGGATCACTACTGTGCAGCCTCGGGCTCCAAATGAAGTGATCGGGACACAACGTCAACGGTCATTTCTGGGATATTTTGGCTTCATTTTTCTACAGTGCAAGGAAGTGGAAACTCATAGTCCAACTTTTTTTTATAGTCTATGGTGAAATCATTAATTCCTCTAAAATAAAGTATGTTTAGCGACCCTAAGAGGGCACTAGTTACCCCTAGTGGAGGTCACGACCCTGCTCTAATTTATACTAAATATTTCAAAAAATGACAACATGCCCATAATGGGAAGTGTCATAGCATTTTATCCAATGAATAGATTTACACAATAAATTTGTAACAAAATGAGTATATAATGCCCTATAGATACCTCTGTGTGCGACAGATAACTGTCATCATGGAAAAGACCACCCCAATGGCCAGGCCCAGGTCAACATTTAGCACAACTACTGACAGCCAGGTCACAAGCCACACCATCTGCTCAAACATACATAACCAGAATTGAAATGAATCAGCTGAACTCAATATCATTTAGAAAATTAAAGATATTTAGCACTTTTCTGGGAACGAGAAGTGGTAAAAACGTACAAAATCGATTTTGCTGATTCTCCAAAGGTCAGGAAGATCCTGGAACAGCAGAAACATCTGTCTCAGGCTGGTCACGTTTATACAAGCAAGCACTGCCTGGGTGGAGAGAGATGTTGTTGGTTACATTGATAATTCCTTTAAAGAGAATATAAATTCAAAGTACTCTATTTGTTTTGCTAATACATGTCTATGAACCATATGTCAATATTACTCTCAAGAAATATCCCAGTAAATACTCTTTCACTCTGAAATTTGTCACATTATGTAACTTAAATTTATTGCAAATGTGTCACTGGTAAACTCAGCTAACAAAAAAAAAAATGTTCTAAGAATGTTTGATAACGTTCCCATTAAGTTATTTCTAAATGTTCTCAGAATGTTAAAAATGTCCAGTTTTTTAAAAATGTTTTTTTTTTAAATTCTTGTTTGTGGGGAGGTTAGCAAAAACATTAAGTTAATGTTTAATCGTTTTAAACATTATGGGAACATTACTTTTTAAATGTAGAACATTTTGAAGCAAGTAGTAACATTTAGCCAGAAAATTTGCCGAAGTTCTGAGAATGTTTCCTTTTAGCTGGGAAGGGACTCTTACCTTGGGTAAGAAGTAAAATAGAGGTCCTATCAGCAGAAGTACAATAAGAATGACCAGACTTGTGAACAGTCCTGCGAGCTGTTGAAGAAAAAGGATTTTATTGTATCTATAGCTACTCTAATATGTTTGACAAACAAAACAAAACTTACACAGAAAATCATTAACTTAATCTTCTAGCAGTGAATATACTACAGTAAAATGTTTATTTCATTTTCTCAGCATGACCTTTGCAACATAACATTGCCTA
Source organism: Anabarilius grahami (assembly GCA_003731715.1). Classification (NCBI taxonomy): domain Eukaryota; kingdom Metazoa; phylum Chordata; class Actinopteri; order Cypriniformes; family Xenocyprididae; genus Anabarilius; species Anabarilius grahami. Next base: position 2,904,151 of record RJVU01036174.1, on the reverse strand, counting down.
GTTTTCTAACATGTATTAAGTGGCTGAACAGTGAACAGTAGAGGTGATCTCAAACAAACCAGTACCTGTGTGTGAGCTCCGGCACTCTCCAGTATGTTGGTAGTGGCCAGTGTAGCTGAATTGGGGAAGCAGGTGAAGAGAGATGACACAGTGTTGGAGATCCCATGTGCTAGAAGCTCCTACAACAACAAGAACAATGTCTTTTGATGACTAACAACATTTCAAACCCATAACCATGGTTTCACTAGCACCATCAAAACTTTTCATAACTTTAATTATAAAGTATTTACCTGGTTTGGATCAATGGAGTATCCATGTTTATCAGCATAAATCATGGCCAGAGAAACAGACACAGCGTAGGCAACAAGGGTGATAGCAACTGTGTCACCGGCAATTTCTGGAACTGTCTCCAATGCAGGCAGACGTGGCTCAGGGAAGCTGAAAAAATTTTGCTTTAAATTATTGTTGGTCCCACTTTATATTATGTGTCTTTAACTACTGTGTACTAAAATTTAAATTAATCATTTGAGAGAATGCGCTTATTGTATACATACAATTTTTAACACTGTACTTATATTTAAAATACATATATATACAGCTATGGAAAAAATTAAGAGACCACTTAACATTGATTTCTGAACTTGGAGTGGTCTCTTAATTTTTTCCATAGCTGTATATACCTGTATGTAATTTCAGCTGTAATTAATTTCTGTAATTATCTATAATTACACTGTTTTACACATTAACCCACCCTTAAACCTACCCATACCACCAAACCTGTCCTAACCCTACCAGTATCCCACCACAATAGCAGGACAAGTGTTTTGCAATACAACATTAACACAATAAGTACATTGTACCTAACAATTATTATTTTTGATGCAAGTACATAGTAGTTAAAGACACCTATTATGAAGTGTGACCTTATAGTTAAACTGCAGGTTTTATATTTAAAATGCAGGTTAAATATAAGTAAAATACATTTACATTGCTACAAAACATTTCTATTTCAAATAAATGCTGTTCTTTCATCAAATGCTGTTCTATTCATCAATGAAAAAATGCATCATTGATTTACACTGATAATAAGAAATGTTTCTTGAACACCAAATAAGCATATAAGAATCATTTCAGAAGACTGAAGTAATGGCTGCTGAAAATTCAGCTTTACCATCACAGGAGTAAATTACATTTTAAAATATATTAAAATATTTTTACACTGTAATAATATTTAACAACAATGATGTATTCAGTAATGATATTATTGTATATCGAATAAATGCTGCCTTGGTGAGCATGAGACTTCTTTTAAAAAAACATTTAAAAATCTTACCGATCCTAAACCTTTGAACGGTAGTGTATACCATTACTATTGATGAATATTATGAATATAATGTATTAAATACAAGAATATATTACCCTGCTGGAATATGTCCAACTATCTGTATGTCATACTTGGAATCCAGAGAAAAGGCATATGTAATTCCTGTCGCAATTATTACCTGCAGGAGCCACAACAGAATGGAAGATTATTTTTCACAATGCAGACAACAGTAGAAAATAAGATGATGAAATCTAGTTGGCTGGTGAATACCAAATATTTGTACAAAAGTTCATTTGCTTATTTATGTCTCTAAATCTTCTCAAATGCCTGTTGTGAAGTGCAAACTCACTGTGATGATCTCTATAGGGATGGGAGTGCGCAGACGCTCCCGAAAGCGTGAGTTGACCTCTTTAACTGGCACCAGAACAGCCAGACAGAGCAGTGAGATCACCAGCTCAGCCAAATTAGTGTGGGGCACATTCTCCATCACTGAAGCCAGAATCTGTGGGTTTAAAGGGAACTACTGACATGCCTGATTCATTTGTGCTCAGATATATTCACTGATACTGCTGCAGTTGTTAGTAGAATTATTAAACTTATAACCAGAATAGAAAAAAACGGAATATGTTATGCCATTTCTGACCTTAAAAAGAGAGAAGGCGCCAGCATAACGGGGTAGTCGTAATCCCAACATGCTTTGCAGCTGTGAGACAGTCACATGGAAGGCGGCTGCACTTGTGAATGCCTTAACAATCGGTTCTGAGAGGTATGTGGAAAGGAAACCCAACTGGAGGCCGCACATGCATAGCTGAGACAATACAAACAAGCAACACACTGTCATAATTCTGTTTAAATAGAGTTCTATGTGTTTAAATAGAGCAGATGTCATTTACCATCATTATGCCGGAGAGAAATGCTACAGCTGATGCCACCCCAATTCTCTGGGCCTCAAGCTCTGCAGCCTCTGGGCTACTGGAATTCAGAGCGAGCGGGATGGGAACCAGTTGCTCCACCACTGAGCCAGTCATCAGACTCAACACAGCAAAGGTACCTGCAAAAGTCAAACCCTTGGATAATCGTATTTCATTTTCTTGATTAAACAATGAATGGCTAAACATGGTTGAGGATTAAATCGTTTTTTCACAAAGCCAAACTCTGGTAAATGAAGGTGTTTTACCTGTGGAAACGTGGTGACCAGTGCCGAAGAGCATATAGAGAACCACAGGGAAGAAGGATGTGTAAAGACCATAGACAGGAGCCACCGATGTCAACAAAGCAAAGGCCATTCCTAACAACAACAAGAGAAAATGTTTATGTTTATGTTGTCTTGAACATGCATATTTCATCTATTAAATTAAAATACATTAAAAGTTACATTCACACAAATCTTAAATAGGCTTATGCATTTTCTATGATGAACATGTTATGAATTTCGGAATTATTTTCAGCAGTCTGTATGCATTTTTAATACGCCGAATCAAACTCACCGTAAAAGGCGTAACGAATATGCAGGACGCCATATTGCTGTCATGTGACAAGAAACTTTTTATATTTATATAAATATATATACATATATAAAGCAAAAGTTTTGTTGAATACGAATGGAGTAAACAAAACATCTCGATATTTGTTACTCAAAATTATCTCAAAATTGTGTAGGCTACTCGTGTATTCAAGTTGCAAATAAATGAGTTGAACTCTTTTTATTCGATGGCAATGATTTAGAAAAAAGAAAAATGTGTTTATTTATTAGAAAACACTTACAAAACCATATGAATCTGACGTTCATACATAGATTTACATTTCTAAGAACTTGGCACGTACTTTAAACCAAATTAGTAAATTTATATATATTTAAAAATACAATAATTTTGCATGTTATATAATGTTGTCAATGAATTTAGCTTATTCAAATAACTTTTTCTTTCTCTAACCTTTTCTTTCTCTTGCTATTATATTAGCCTCCTACAAGTACTACAAACAACTAATTAATTAAGGTTTCTTTTTTACCTTGGGGAATGTGTACTATTCCAACAGTCAGTCCCGCTATGATATCTCCTAAAAGCCATTTTTTGAGCTTGTATTTTGGCAGCCAGCTGCACACGGGCAGTCTCTTCTTGAGCAGGTGAACACACTCCACCTGAGAGCAGCTGCATCTCTGCGCCAGTCTGTCGCGGAGCCGCTCTCTCCCTCTAGACTGGGCTTCCGTACCATAAGTCTGTCTGAAGCGATCCTCAGTGTATATATTTCTATACACAGCCACTGATGCGCTCATCTTGTCCTAAAGTGTTCTTCTGAGAGCAAGGTAAATAATCTTCAGAGTTAAACTGCTCCAAACAAGTGCCCAACCCGTCATTTATAGTAGGAGTCGCTGGAATTTGACATCAGGAACAATTGTATTTTCCTGTCAAGTAGCCAATTGAACAGCAGGGTCTCTTTTTTAAAGACAAAGTCAGACGGCAAAAAACATGCTACTTTGGAGCTTAATACTTGACAAACCTCAGTGTTAAATGTCCTTCAAGTCTTCCAGGTCCTACTGCTAAAGGCTTTTTACAAAGCAAACAATGACATGAACATTCTCATCTTTAACACATAGACCAGCTCTCAGACCCTCCTCCCCATCATGGCCCGTAACTCTTCAAAAAAGACTCTTTCTTCATGGCTAACATGAGGAGTCATGGAGTAGCCTATAGAAAGTGTACAATGTATAGCTCTGTGAGACATCCGCATGATGATCAAAGTGCTATTGTTTACAGGGTGAAGGTGAAACCCCAAACCACAACTATTACCGATTATTAGAGGTGGTCATTTCCGGGAGAGGGTCGATTTCTCCCTGCCTTTGGTGTCTTCATGGGCTTTGAGGAACCAAAGCTGCCTTGTGAAGTGTAATGATGATATATGTTCTCTTTGCTTCGCTGATCAAACCGCACTATGATTCTGGTGAGCGTGCGTTATATTTCATTAACAGATACATTAGTTAAGAGGAAGCAATTTGGGATGAAATGTTTTGGTTATAGAAGTGGAACATCACCCATTGAGTAGCCTAGAGACAAAGTATGGTGTATATAACAATTTAAACAAAAATATTTAATTCCAGAAACTCTTATACCTGTTGCATGTTCTTCATTTCCATGGTCAAGTATTTTCTATTGTCTGAAGAGTAACTTACGTTGATAAAATTGAATGAAAAATGGGTGAGCCTCCAGTTTGTGTGAACGTGGTGGAGATCACTTCAGCGCTGGCTCAGCCAACAAAACCATTGACGTTTGTAGCTCTAGACAATGTCACGGGTGCCTGAGATTGCAATCTCACAAAATGTGCAACCCATGAAACAAAGCATGATACAATATAAATGGAACAGTTGTTTTGGTAATAGCCCAGTATTAGGACGCAGGAATGAACCTCTTCCTGGCCATGTTATTTGTTGGTTCGTGCAGAATGCCACACACCTGCGCGGGGTCAGACTGGGCAGGCCACTGTCACATTGCAAACTCTTGGTTGAGGCGGTACTGTTGTAGCTTTTGTTTATCTCAGTATGGCCTCTGACCAGGGTTATTATCATTGACTAAAACCATAAAAAAAAACTTTTACTTGAACATTACTTGAAATAAAATAAACTATAAAGTGCCCCTATTTATTTGTTGTAGATTTACATGCATCAAAGGTCAAAAAACACTTTAATTCTCTCATAATGTACATTGCATCACCTCATTTCTCAAAGGCTGTATCCGAAAACTTTAAAAATCCTGCCTTCAGAGGTAGGAAGGCATCAAGGCATGTCCAAATCCAATGCTTCACTTCCTGTCTCCTGAGATACCTTCCTCAAATAGATTTCTGAAGGCGGCTTATATGTATCCTTCGCTGCCTTTATTATCTCACAATCCTATATGTGTTCCATTCAGTGACAGTTGAGCTAAAAAAAGAAAGATGGCGTCTGAAGGTTGCGGTGTCATTTTGTGTGTAAATGTACGTTTTTGACCAACGTTTTCCACTTCTGATGACATTTCTAATGAGAAATGCTGGCTCTATTTCACGGTAGATCATTAAACTGTTACCTTGCCTCAGAAGTCTGTTAGAAATCGGTTTCGTAAGGTATCTTCGTGTGCAAACGCTGCCTGCAGGGTCATTGTCTATAAGGCAGCGAGGCAACAAGTCATATGCCTAATGCTGGGTACACACCACAAGAAAATCGGGCTGATTTGGGCCGATTTCTCCCTTTCCGACAATCCTAGGTAATGTCCCAATTATCAGATATTCCTGTGGTGTGAGGGGTGTTAAGTGTGACTGAATCTGCTCGGAAGAACGTCGGAGCAGCCTCGATTGCGAATCGTAAATATTCAACGTTGAATATTTACGATCAGAAATCCTGATGTGGATCATTCAAACACTATCATCGCAATTTCTTCCTGCCTATCGTCCGCTATGTTTATTCTGAAGTCTCGAGAGATTTTGCGAGATTTCCCGTGTTCACCTTTGCGACTCTGTTTGAAAATCTGTTTGTGTGTGGCGTGCTGTCTTTGTCACATCACGGCACACCACACACTATATTTAACGAGCAAAATGGTAAAATCTATGATTTTTTTGTCCTCATGTTTGTGGTCTCTCACATTTTGAAAATCTTTTAAGATTTTAAAAATCTATTAGTGTGTACCCAGCATTAGTTTTCGGATGCAGCCAAAGATTCTGAAAACTTTTGAAGATTCTAAACTGCTCCTTTCCGCGAGCCTACTCTGCTCTGATTGGTCAGATGGCTAAGTCTCTTGTGATTGGTCTACCATTTACAGCGTGTGTTGGAAACAAAATGCCCATTACCATATCTGAATTTCAGCTCCGGAGGCTTCCTCTGTGGTTGAATACGTGATACGAACAGTTTTTTTCCGTATCAATTCCAGCGCGAGTCCTCATCCTTTTGAAGTGCATGCAGTCTTCTCGACATGATGATTTATTAACAAAGTTCGGGAGGAGCATGTTCAAAGGATCTACCCAATCAGCATAAGAGGAGGCCTATAAATCCGTAGCCGACTCACCTATGTTCCTCGACAGTTTTTTCTGCATCCCTCCACCACCCTGTCTCCTCACACTCACCTGGTTTCTATCCTAACCAAAGATACGGGGGAGTACTCTGGGTTCGGGACACATTCCAAGCTCGAATCCCTCCCCGGGACATCACGCCAAATACGCATACTCTTTTCTAATCAAATCATTTGAAGTGTGAATTCATGAAATGTCGACAAAACACAACCAAACTCTTCCAGGCCTCAGCTACAACAGTGTTTGAGGGCGGGTCAAAGTAGACGTTGTTCGCGGGCAGCCAATGAAGACCATAGGCTGGCATTATGCAAATTTGTTACATAGGTATGTAACAGGAAGTTAGACTGGAATTACCAGACTATCCTCCAAAAAAAAAAACTACCCTATAGGTTGTTTTTCAAGCACCTTATTACGACCTGTATTTACGTTTTAAAGTCATGCGCCTTCTAGCTGGCATAAAAATAATGGGTCGTATTTCATGAATTTAAAATGAAAGTTTCCTGTTGTCGATAGGGGCACCACTTTAGTAAATGCTCCTATGGGTCATATTTCAGGGAAGTGACAAACGACCTATATAGGCGTATCGGTTGGAGAACATTTTGGGAATTACTGACGACTCATTTTGGCAGTTCAGAATCAATTCTTTCTTTTAGGAGACAGTAACTTTATTTGTTATTCACTTTGATCTTTAAAACTTTGCAGACCTTTTACATTCCCAAACTGTATGAAAGGTCATATTCAAAAAAGCATAAAAGAAAATTTAAGTAAAATAAATATAATTTTTTTTTTATTTCAGCTATAGTTGCATTGTAATATTTTTCATTTTCGTTTAGTTTAAATTGAAATAATAAACTAACTAAAACTATAGACATATTAAAAACCAAAAACTAATAAAAATTACAAAACACAACCAAATTAATATAAAAAGAAAATCTAATTGAAAATATTAAGGAAATAGATATAATAGATATACACTATAATAGTGTATCAATGATAGTAAAATAACACTATTCTATCTGATATTTGACTTTGAGTAAACATTATAGAACTTTAGACTTGAGAGAATTTAGAAGATATATAATTATTAAATTATGCTGTTTAAATTAAATAATGCTGTTTGATGTATTTTCAAAACAAAAAGATCAGTCCATCACTTCAATTTCACTTCATCACTTCATATGTTTCTCTGATTGAGGGAAACATGACTAAAGTGCATGAACTTTATTACTAATTATCTCATTCATTCTTTGAGAGATTGTTCCCAAATGACACAAACCTTTTATATCAGCATTAGACATTAATTTCGTAACTTTTTTTCACTGTGGCGGTATTGCTAAAGACAAAGCAAAAGCCATCCAGAGGGGATGTCTTCACAATGTCTTCACCATTGGGTACATTCCAAAATGTGAAGTGTATCCATTTTGGGTTTATTTTTAATTATAAGAGAATACAGTTGTTTTGATCCCATATTCCAAGAATCTCCAGGTCTCTGTAGATATGCTCTGATATGTGGAGGTTTTTTGTTAAGGAATGCAGCTATTGTGTTCATCAGCTCAGGAGAATTTATGGACACGCTGATGCCGTGTTGCGTCTGGTGACTGTTTAAACAAGATATTAATCAGCGGTGAAAGGAACAATGCGCTGAATGGAAGAGGATATGGTGTGTTGAACCCCTCTCAAAAGCAAGACGAAGCATATGCACTCCAAGAAAATACAGGTTATGATAAACCAGAACAAAGACAATATAAACAAGAGTGACACTCTTATTCCCTTTGACTGGAGTGTGTTTACAGTCTAATCTGGATGTCAGTCTGCTCTGAGCTGACAAGCGGTGAGTAGTTAATAAAGCAGGCATATTTCCCCAATGACTGTCCTGTAATGCTGTGTAAACAGCTGAATGAAGAAAGCATTTAGAATTCGGTGTTTTTTCATTCTTTTTTGAACATATAACACAATTCGTTCATGAGGCCTTTTGTACTCATTGCATAGTTTGTATTGCATAAAATTAAGCATGTCATGCATAAGGGAGACAAAGTTAGTTTTCTTTGGCTCCAAATCTTTCTGTGGTATAATTTCCCTAGTTGTATATGCAATAATTGCATTAGAACAATATCTTGTTAACCTCCATGCCCCCCTCACGCCGAGAGTGTGTCGTGGTCCTCAGCTATTGTCGTCTGCTTCATCAAGTTCTTGTTTTGGGAGGGGTGTCATAATAATTTGTCAAAATTCTATAGTTCCTCTCATTGTTCCTTATCTTTTTTATGGGCTACTTAATCTGCCCCCCATTTGTATGTCCATTGCTCTGACCTCGACACCAAGACGGGTGCTGAACCTATCTTTCTGTCGCCATCCGACCACCTCTCCCTTCCTGTTCTATTACGAGTGCGTCTCCACATTAATAGCTTAAGTTAAAATGAATAATGATTAGTTCTGTTTTGCTCCTTATTAGCAACTGGTCTCTCCATACTGTTCATGACATGACCATCTTAGCAGTAGTGCTGGGCACATCAATACCAGAGAATATTAACATACATTTATTATAATATATTATCTTGTGTGTTTTATGATGTTTTCCCAGGTGAAAAAATCTCAACTGTGCTATTTTGAGACACCATGAATATGACCTAAAATGTGCTTTTAACATACTTTCTCTGTATTTAAAAAATGTATTTAGTTACCACTTGTAGTTCACTTGAACCCATCTTTCATACAAAGTGTACTACAACACTTTGTATGAAAGTTAAAAATGTATTTAGTTAAAAATGTAACTAAATACATTTTTTAAATACAGAGAAAGTATGTTAAAAGCACATTTTAGTTCATATTCATGGTGTCTCAAAATAGCACAGTTGAGATTTTTTCACCTGGGAAAACTTTGGGGCAGTCGTGGCCTAATGGATAGAGAGTCGGACTTGTAACCCAAAGGTCATGGGTTCGAGTCTCAGGTCCGGCAGGGATTGTCAGTGAGGGGAGTGAATGTCCAGCGCTCTCCCCACCCTCAATACCACGACTGAGGTGAGAACCTTGAGCAAGGCACCGTACCCCCAACTGCTCCCCGGGCGCCGCAGCAATGGCTGCCCACTGCTCCGGGTGTGTGTTCACGGTGTGTGTGTTCACTGCTGTGTGTGTGCACTTGGATGGGTTAAATGCAGAGCACAAATTCCGAGTATGGGTCACCATACTTGGCCACATGTCACTTCACTCACTCACAAGTGGTAACTAAATGATAACTGTTATGATAAAAGTAATTAACAAAAAAAAGAGCAAAAATTCTCAAAATAGCAGTTAAGTACACTTAGATGTTCTTAAGATTATCTTAAAAAGTACTAAAGAAGAATTTTTAGTACATTAAATACAAAATTAGTGTGCAAAAATAGAGCACTTTAAGTGCATTATGGAAGTGTACCTTTTTTTTTTTTTAACCTGGGTTTATGAATATTACAGCCTAAATTATTTTGTTAAAAGTTAACAATAGATAGATAGATAGGCCTAGATAGACTTCTATCTTGTATAATTTAGATTTTTTTTCTATATTAATTTTACTTTGTAAATAATAATAATTATTTACTATAATTATTAATATTAAATGTATTATTAATTATTAAATTATAAAATAATAACTTTATGTACATCCATAAGCAACATCTGCAAAAACAATTCTATAATGTATGCAATGTTTGCTTGGCAGTAAATAAACTGTATTTATATAAACATATTACATAAATACATGATTTTGAATATATATATATATTTGAATATATACAGTCAAACCAAAATTTATTCATTTCATTCATTAATACAGTTTATTCATTATAGTTCAAAAAATGGTAATAAAATATGACAAGAGTTAAGTTGTGTCAGAAAATATTTATCTTAATTATGTCAGCTAACAGATAAGCAAAACATGGTCAGGTCAAAGTGTCTGAATAATTTTTGGTCCCAGATTTGTATCGGTTTTACTGGTAGTCCACTGTATGAATAATTTTTGGGTATAATATCACAGTTTCCTTTATTTTGCTATCCTCACTTACATAAATGAACTATAGTGTCCTGCACCCACTAGTAAAAATATATAAAATATATCTGTGTGTATATATATATATATATATACATATATATA
>RJVU01036174.1:2876086-2893605 GCA_003731715.1 Anabarilius grahami | reverse complement strand
TACATACATCCATAAGCAACATCTGCTAAATATGATAGATATTATTCTATAATGGCTCTGCGCAGAATAAGCCAGAAAATAACTGATTACAAAAACAGAAGGATTGGGGTCATTGAGTGCTGACTCAGAAAAAGCAGCACAGTAAAACGCTTACAAAGTTTAAATTGTTTTGAACCATGGTAACTTGTCTTGTCATTGGGAAAACAGGAGTGTGACCGGCGTCTGACAGCAGCAGAAGAGGAAGGGGAGTGGAAAGTCATGCAGTGACCTTCTGTTCTCAGAGAAGGAAAACCTGAGCAGACACACCTTGACCTCTAATCTCACACGTCTCTATATACAGTATACAGTATTTGATAGATCTTTACATACAGAATCTACTCAACATTTATTGTAAGTACAGATGACTTCAAAAGTGTTTGCGTAGAAGTGGCTTGTGCTATGGGGAATTACTGTTTTTGGCCCTTACTTTTGCATTGTGCTGCTCTAATGCCCTGTTGGGACACAACCTTGGAACTACATTGTGAAATTTTCTTTGCATTGTCTGCAGCTCCATCACTGTGCTCTCCACCCATGTGGCCTTCAAATTCTATATTCCCTTATTATACGACCCCTGAGGATCTCAGTGGAGACTGATAACAAATATTTGGTGCCAGAGAGCAGTCTTGGGTGGACCCAGGTCAGCTGTTTCTTTCTCACACGCACACACACATACTCATCTTAAGTAAAGTGTCCAGAGATCCTGAAGGACTCTTGGCTCTAAAAGAGAGCTGACATCAGTGATTTCTAGGCCACTCTGTCAGACTGGTTTCATTTGTTTTTGCCAAATGTCTTTGAGATGGTCAAAATGTCATGTTTATGGATAACCGGTAATGGTTTTGGTTTAGAGAATGATTAGCTATAATGAAACAGTGAGTTCTTACACTATTGCTTAGATGTGCAGTTTTACTAAATGTGTCTTTTTGGAGTGAAACACTGACGTGGTCAGTTTTGCAAGAGAGGCTGTAATGGAGGCACTTACAGTACTTGTCTTGTTCACACTCATACATTGAGTCAGTTAGGGTCATATATACAGTCACTCTGAATTACTGAACATTCACCATGTTATATTTAATGATCACTGGATTATGATGATCAAGTAATTTTTATAAAAAAGATTTAAAAAAAAGATTTTTTTATAAATATACATTTTAAATTATCAAATGTAATAAAATATAATTTTTAAANACTTTAATGTGCTCCCTATTGCAATACAGTATTGTCACACTATAGCAACGCTCTCCCACATATTTTGCTATTGTAACTGCGCTTATTTCCGTCGTTGGTATAAGTTGCAGTGGGTGGTAATAGACAAGAAATGTACAGTTTTCTACCATCTTGCTGATAAAGTTTCTTTAGTCGCTCGGCAAACCTTACAGCCTGAACCCCTGTAGGAGTTCCACCCTTACAATATTAATTTTATATTAACAGTCAGATTAATTAAAATAATATATTAATTTTAATTTATATTTGATATATAATTTTATGAATTAATATTTCTGTGATATTTTTGTGATACTTCAATTACAGTTTCATTCAGATGAGCACATAGAGCATATTTTTGGAGAGCCTTGATACATGTTTTTTGAATGCAGATTTATTGTAATGGCAAGGCTTTCTGCAATCAGTAAGAACAAAGATGTGATGAGTTGTGCTAAAATACTGAGACTGACTGGGAGGACAAAGAGACCCTAAGAAAGGTCTGCCAAACTACTATCCTGTCTATGACTTTCTTCAGAATCAATGTTGTAGACTAGAGCGTTGGTCAACAATGCCACTGACATGGGTTCAAATCCCAAACAAATATTTCTGTTTTATCTCCGTCTTTGTGGCACAATCGGTTAGTGTGTTCGGCTGTTAACTGAAATTTTGGTGGTTTGGGCCCACCCAGGGGCAAAAACAACTTTGGGGCAGTCATGGCCTAATGGTGAGACTGGTAGCCAGTCCAACTGGTAACCTGAAGGTTGTGGGTTTGAGTCTCTGTACTGGCAGGAAATGACGGTTGAGCAAGACATCCAATCCCCAATCACTCCCCAGGCGCAACAGCAAAAATGGCTGCCCACTGCTCCGGGTGTGTGTGTTCACTACTCTTAATGTGTGTGCACTAATTGAATGGGTTAAATGCAGAGGACAAATTCACGTCACTTTCGCTTTTATCATAGCTGAGTGATGTATGCCAATGATGGGAAGAATTAACACTTTTTAGTGTAAATTGTATGATGTTTCCTGACAGAAGTTTCTAATAAGAATTAACATGTTTCCCTATCTGTGTCGGGGGCCAAAACATGCAAGATGCTCAACAGGACCCAATAACTGTTCCTCTTGCTCTCCCTGCACCCACCCTTCACCTTCACCTCTCTGCTTTCAGCATCAAAGGGCAGTCATGGCTCCAGCTGGGTGGCCACCGGCCTCTTATTTCCTCCCACATGCTCTCCTGCCATTCATTCTGATCCAGGCCCCGTCAGGGCTGAGCGGACCCATGGGATCCGACCAACGGGACCGCTCATGGCCACTTCCTGGTCATTTAAGACCTGTGCCGCAGAATGGAGGGCCATTGTCCAGACTGTTATCTGATGGCCCGAGCCAAAAGGCAGACAAAGCCAAGTGCCTGGAGACTCACCCCTTCCGCTTTGCTGAGGATACAGTGCTTTTTTTAAAGCATGGCGATGGATGATTAAAAAGAGCTGAATGAAACTGAAATATCATCAATGAAACAAACATCACCAGTATTAAAAACGCATAACTAATGATGATAAATTTAACAAATGGTCAAGGGTCTACGTAGGGGAAATAATTAATTATGTTGCCCATAGAAATTCTGTTTTGGGTTTTTATTGTAGGGTTTTCTGATTTTTTTCTTCTTTATTTTCTATTCCTTCCATTACAGTATAATTTGATAAGAATGTTTTATTAACTTTAACCCTTGAGGCAACTGAGCTCAATTTTAGGCTTTTAAAGGTCACTTTATTACAAGTATCACCTGAACAAATGAACACTTTGTGTTCTCAAACTGTAGTTAAAGTTTAAAGTCTCAAAGTTTAAAGTTTATATATTTTTTTATAATTTATGCTAAAGTACAACCCTGTTTTAAACATATCGGCATTCTTCAAATAAGAATAGTTTAGTATAATAAAATTAGCAATAATATACACTACCATTCAAAAGTTTGGTCAGTAAATTGTGTTTTTGAAAGAAGTCTCATACTCACCAAGTGTTTTGTTATTATATTTTTAAATGTGAATTTTCAGCATCATTAGTCTTCAGTGTCACATGATCCTTCAGAAATTATTTGAATATGCTAATTTGGTGCTTAACTAACATTTATTATTATCACAACTGAAAGCGCCGGTTGTGCTGCATTTTTGTGGAAACCATGATACTTTTTTTCAGGAATCTTTAATGAACAGCATTTATTTGAAATGTAATTTTTGTAGCAGTCTAAAAGCCTTCACCATCACTTTTGATCAATTTAATGCATCCTTGCTGAATAAAATGATTAATTTCTTGAAAGAAAAAAAAAGAGCTTGCTGACCCCAACTTCTGAATGGTGTACACATATTATCAACTAAAGACTATCATGTAATATTACTTATATAATCTAAGATATAATGATTTAAAGACTGTCCCCTAGTGGAGAAATTGATACAGGACATCCTCACACTTCATTAGGTGTGAATTAATTTTTTTCAATCACAACCCACTGTACAGGTTCAGCAGGCTTCCCTGGATCGCCCTGCTGTTTGTGTCTGAGGCGAGGCATAGTGCCCTTGTTTCCCACAGGTAGACAGGTGATGGGCTGCCATACAGAGCTGGCATTGTGTGTCTCATCAAAGAGAGAGTTGTTGAAGAAGCTGTGCTGTTCTGGACTATCATACACATCAGTGCAGGTGTGCAGAGGGGGATGGTGGCAGGACCGCTCACATTTCAGACATGCTTATTCTGCTACGTGAACGTATAAGCCTGTGTTATAGGCAAATATATCTGTCATTCTACAGCGTTCAGTCTTATGATGAACAATAAACTCAGTCCATTTATTCTGTGAGACTAAGATTGTGAATATTGCAACAGGCCTATGTGTAGACTCACTGGTTCAGGATTGACTCAGCACTGCTCTCTGCTGGACAACAACTTGCAATACAGACCGTTGAAACTTGTTCCTCTGAGGATTGCATTTTTCTATGAAACAAAATCTTGGTTAATTGAGATATGAAATACAGTCAATTTAAAAATGACCCATTCCAAATTCAACACTACAAATACTTAAAGTATTTAAAGTATTAATAATGAAACAGACATAATATTAGCATTTAACTAGTATAATTGCAGCAATAAATACTTGAAAATGAACAACATTTTTTAAAATGCTGAATTTAACAAATGACAAAAACAGATTTCCATCCACATGAACAGGGATGCAGATTTGGTTTTGATGTGAAAATGTTATCATCTTGGTCATGTGGATTATCTACGTTTATATGAAAACCAACAAGACAGATTATTTACAACAAAAGTGTGAAGGAGAGTAAAAGCGGTATGATAAATAAGCAGACGCCTCCATCCAACCTAGACCGATCTATCCATCTCTGCGTTTCCCCACTTTAGTTTCTTTTATTTTTGAAGATCAAGCAATGGCAAAAAGTTGAATAATTCTGTGTCTTTGATCTACACACACAAGTACGAGTTCGTTTCCATTTTTAATTTTTTTTTCTTCCTCTCTGTAAAAGTGCCAGCATCAAGATTTACCTTGGTGTGCAAATGTGCTGGAATAGGTTAAAAGGAAATCTCCCTGCTCTCTCAAAGATGAAGTGCAGATGTTATGAAGTTAATTAAAAATTTAGCAATTTGTTTCTTCGGCACCAATTTAGGTTGCATCAAATGGGAGAAGGGAGAATTTTTTTTTTTTTTTGAGTGAGAGAGATGCATGAACCTGTCACATTACATTTGATTATGTATAGAAAATATTAGTCCAGATATCTAGAATATCTATAAGTAATATTTGCATATTTAACCTTCTGCAGGGGGTCACACTCATACTCCTCTCTGTCAAAAGGGGCCGAACACCTCAAATGTAACTTTTTTACAGTAAAGTCAATGTAATATATTTTTGATCAATAATATTTTTTATTTAATATTTTGTATTTTCAAGGAATTTTATGGTACTAAGTAATATTTATGCAATAATTATGATCCATTTGTTTCCACAATTTTTACAATATAATACAATAAATGAAAAACAAAATTCAAGTAACCCCTACATTGCTGTGTGCTTTCATGGCTGATTTGTAGATTGTACCCCCAAAAAATTCTCTATATTTTCATATTTTTCCCCCTTCATTCATTTCTATGGTGCCCATTTTTGTCAGTGAGAAGCACATTTATTAACTTTTTTTTGTGTACACATAAGTGACTGAATTAAGCAAAGAGTTAATATATGATGATGTTATATGATATTATATGTAGTCACCTTCATGTATATTTTGAGGAATGTTTGAAGCAATATATATATATATATATACACACACACACGCAAACCAAAAATTATTGATATATTTTTTCTAGTGGGTGCAGGACACTAAAGTACATTTATGTAAGTGAGAGAAGCAAAATAAACTGTGACAAAAATTCTTCATACAGTGGACTACCTGTAAAACTGATAAAAATCTGGAATCAAAAATTATTCAGACACTTTGACCTGACCATGTTTTGCTTAAGTGTTATCTGACATAATTAATATTTTTTTCACTGAGATCTTGTCATATTTTATTACCATTTTTTTTAACTATAGTGAACAAACTGTATGAATGAATGAAATGTTCAAGGTGTCTGAATACATTTTGGTTTGACTGTATATATTTGTCCCCTATTCAGTGAATGTCAATGAGGTCCAAAACAACATTGATCAAGAGATGTTCAGAGATGTTCTTTTGTCTTCCACAGAAAAAAGAAAGTAAATTTTTGGTATTTTTGAAGGAACTATGTCTTTAAGTTATTTTGTCCTTATATATCACACACATATAATTCGTCAGAAAACCTGTTGGCAACTAACTTGAGTTGTCAAGGCTCATTACTCACAAGCTGACATATCCAGAGGACATGCACACTGAGCATATTCCACAAGCCTTTTAACAGCTATCCCGGTACAGTAAGCCGGCACTTCATAAATAATTATCAATGTTTACTGATATTGCATCAGATTGTTGACACAGACCGTGTGTTTCTCTCTGTTCGCACCTAAATAACGGTGCCATGCAGAAAAGGTGTCAAGTCTCCAGGGAGGGTCTGCCAGCCCCTCCACCACCTGATCATGCTCCTGACATGAGTGAGGTTTGGATCCTCAGCACAGGTGTTGCAGCAGCGTTGGCACAGAATTCCCATGCCCGTGCACACAGCCCAGTGTTAACCACTATCTGCTGGCTCTTCCCAGCGGACCTGTGCTTCCATTGAGGGATATTACAAGCGGCAGGCGCTCTCCTCTGATCTGCATGCGCTCGGCACTCTCTCAGTCCTGGGTGAATAGTGCTTGACTTGTTCAATTTGTTTAGAAGCCTCATTCGGCGCTTTGAAGCCACGCATCTTAGCATAAATCATAACCTGTCTAGTTGCTCACAAGTGCTTTGAAATGCAGCATCTGCTTTGAGTCCCTGCTTTACAATTAGTTAGGCAACATCAATAGATTGACTAAATATCATCCTTCTTCATAATGAAGTGTTTGGGGTATAGCCTATGAATGAGGGTGCCTTATTTATTTTTAATTTTGACTTACCTGGATTTAGTGGACAGTTGGAGTTCGTCATTCAGATATGAAACAATCAAAGTGGGTTGTGGCAGATAACCTACTTAGAGTATATTATGGTTGTGGGGCATTGAGCATGTTGTTTACTCTTTCATCACTCCATTCCTGTTATCTGTTTGTTCATTTGTTTTGCAAACTAGAGCCGTCTGTTCTGTTGTGGGGAAAGAGGAAGAAAAGATCTTAGAAGACAAGGAGAAAAACTGCCTCTGACGTGCCTGATTGTCATCAGCCGGTGAAGTGAACTCACCAGATGTAATGTACAGTAGACCGAGACGTCTTGAAAGGACTTTCTCACAAATGCGTAGTAGTATAACATCCCAATGGTGACTCAGAAGTATATATTTGTTATACAGTGCCCTCCACAAATATTGTCACCCTTAGTAAATATGAGCAATGGCGGCTGTGAAAATAAATCTGCATTGCTTATCCTTCTGATCTTTCATTCAAAAAATTCACAAAATTCAAACCTTTCATCGAAGTAAAACAATTGAGAGTGGGGGGAAACTCACATTATGAAATAAATGTTTTTCTCCAAAACACATTGGCCACAATTATTGGCACCCCTAGAAATTCTTATGAGTAAAATATCTCTGAAGTATGTTCCCATTCATATTTACATTTTTTTTTAGCACACCAGGGTGACTAGGAGCATGAAATTGTCCAGCCATGACTTCCTGTTCTACAGGAGTATAAACATGAGGAAACACAAAGGCCAAATTCCCTTATTCATTCATCACAATGAGTAAAACCAAAGAATATAGTTTTGATGTGCAGCAAAAGATTGTTGAGCTTCACAAAATAGAAAATGGCTATAAGAAAAAAGCTAACTCATTGAAAATCCCCATTTCCACCATCAACGCAATAATTAAGAAGTTTAAATCAACTAAAGATGTTACAAATCTGCCTGGAAGAGGACGTGTGTCTAAATCGTCCTAATGCACGGTGAGGAGGAAAGTTTGAGTGACAAAAGACTCTCCAAGGATCACAGCAGGAGAATTGCAGAAATTAGTTGTGTCTTGGGGTCAGAAACCCCCCCAAAAAATCAAACAGCACCTACATCCCCACAAGTTGTTCGGGAGGGTTTCAAGAAAAATCCTCCTCGCTCATCCAAAAACAAACTCCAGCATATTCAGTTGTCAGACACGACTGGAACTTCAAACGGGACCGGCTTCTATGGTCAGATGAAACAAAAAAAAAGAGCTTTTTGGTAGCAAACCCACCAGATGGGTTTGGTGCACACATGAATAAAAAGTACCCCATGCCCACGGGTAAATATGCTGCTGTATCTTTAATGTTGTGGGCCTATTTTTCTGCTGGTGGTCCTGGACATCTTGTTCAGCAAAACCAACACACCAAGCACCAACATGGAGCTGGGAATCTGAAGGATCTGGAGAGATTCTGTATGAAGGAACGGTCTCTGATCTCTTGTCAGGTGTTCTTCAAACTCATCAGGCATTATAGGTGAAGACTCAGAGCTGTTATCTTGGGAAAAGGATGTTGCAATAATTGTGGCCAACGTGAACTAGAGAAAAACATTTATTTCATAATGAGCTTTTTCCCCCATTTTCAGTTGTTTTACTTAAATGAAAGCTTAGAATTTTGTGAATTTTTTTAATGAAAGATCAAAAGGATAAACGATGCAAATCCATCCATCCATCCACTGTTTTCACTCTCCTTCAGAGTTTATTAATTAGCTTTTTTATGAAAACATTTATTGCCATTTTGTCCATTACTTTTTTAAATATTTAATTAACTGCCATAATTAATTTATTGACTTGAATTATCTGACATAGATGGATGCCATTATACAGTATTATATAGTTAGAAAGTCAATTTAAAAGTAAAAAAAAAAAATGCCTCTGAAAATAGAGTAATGAAAAAAGTTTTACCAAAAACAAATTAAATTCTGTCAGGGAATTTTTAAATTATGAAAAAAAAAATTTGAAAAATATTATTAAATTTTTTTCTTGATATGCTTAGCTCTAAAATATTTAATCCGCTAGAAATTCTTTGTGAGGGCAATTTATTAAAAATGCTTTTTAAAAATCACAAACGATTGGAAATTCATTGGACAAAAGGTGTGGGAACCATGTATTGCATATGAAAATGCCTGTTCTTTCTTAAGTTAAACATTATCAGGAATGAATTTGTCATTGATCCATCACAGTAGGTTTAGTCTTATATTGTCTGCACACTCAATTAAGCCATAGATCAAAGAACAGTTGATCCACTGTTCTTCACTGTTCATCATAATGTGCACCCCTTCAACCTGCAACATTAGAAATTCTTTTTGCATCGCTAAGAGAAGGTAAAAAAAAAGAAGAGGAAAAAAAAACACTTAAGTTTCTCATTTTCCAAAGGCAGGTATTTGATCAGTAGTCATAAATTAAAGTAACGGGGGTGCAAATTACGGCATGAGGATTAGATAAAAGCAGCTCTCTGTCAAAAGGTGGCACCTTCAAAGCGCCCCTGGTTAAGCAGCACACAACAGCACGCCATCGATGCCTGGCATGGCTCGCTGCCGGATGACATCTCTCCGTGCATTACGGGGGCTGTGCTAACCGTGGGGGCCAAACAGCTGCTGATGGAGGTGTGCAAACACAAATAAATCTACATCTGTGAGCAGAGAGCTGCTGCTTGTGTCACTGGCTCATCACTAATGCATTGGATGAGTAGGCCGCATATGGCCCGGGATACAGGGTGGAGGAAGGGCACAGAGGGGTCTGAGTAAGGAGACTTCACCCAAAAATTCAAGTTCTGTCATTATTAACTCACCCTCGTATTGTTCCAAATCCATATGCTGATGGAGGTTTTTTTCTTCATAATTAAAAAAATACACAGATATGTTCATACAGTTAGATTAAAGGGATAGTCCACCCAAAAAAAATCAACCAAACAGTTTTGGTTCACATTAACTTCCATTGTATTATTTGTCCATATACATTGGAAGTCAATGGGAACCGAAACGTATCCAAACCGAAACATTTGGTTACCATTGTTCTTCAAAATATCCTCTTTTATGTTCCACAGAAAAAAAGACAGTCATAAGCCCAAAGTATACTTCGTTATTTATTTATTTTTTTAGTCGAACGCACAGCCTTGCAAAGTATACTTCATTTGACTCATACGCGTACACACGTGTTTGACGCATGCGCAGTTTTGAGCAATCTCTCGCCACGAGTTATAACACATGTAAATATCTTTGTATTTTTTCATGCTTGAGTTGTTCAAATGAGGGTATTTCTAACCTCTGCGCACAATCTCTCGTCTATGTAGGCCTCCATAGAGTGCCTCCGGGATGACACATTTTTGTAGGCAAAATCCGGAAGCGAGTTAGCATTTTAGGACTTCCGGTTCCAACGCCGTCAAGTCTATAGGTTTTTTGAATGGGTTTTTGCTAAATCGCAATTGCAAAATCTATGACATAAAACACACCAGTTATAACCCACTTGTGATTTTTTTTAACTTTTACTGTGTCTTAAAATCGCCGGTTGCTAACAAATTGCTAAAATGGACTACTTCCTTTGGCGGGGACTTTAGACGTCATCATTAAAAACGGGACATTTGGACAGCATTTCTCATGAAAAAGTGGATAAGTATTCATACACAGCGCAGATCATAATCAGCGAGCATGTTTTTAAATAAAGTTGTTTTTTAAATACAGTTTGAGGAAGCTTGGTGGTGACGACGTTGATCCGAGAACATGGTGTGCTGTAGTCCGTTTATAGCCTACTGTTAGCCTTTTATATCTGACGACTTTATTTAGGCTTCAAAATCTATAAATGTTGTGTTAACTTGTAAAGATTATCTTGATAGACAAAACGTGTAAGTGTCATAACCCTTTGTTAAACACAGAGCTTATTTTCTGCGATTTTCCAAAAGTCTATGGGAAAAATGCATAGGCTTTCAACCGAGGGAACCCGTGCGCCGCTAACTTCCGGATTGGCCTACAAAAACGCGTCATCCCTGGGGCACTCTATTGTCGCTGGAGCTTGCATGCGTTCCGGTTTGTTCTGTTTATGCAGTTTTTCTTTGACAACCTTGTGAATCGACGCCCCCAGGACACGGTTGCCACCTTGTGGATAAACTAATTACTGCAAAAAAGTACAAAAATCCGGCCGCCGGCGCTGATGTTTTTTTTATATTTTGTTTTATTATTATTATAATAATGCATCAATGCCGGCGCTGCACGTACAGTACGCGCGTACTCTTCTGGTGACGAAATTTGCGTCACGCGCACTGTACGCTGACCCTCGCTTACGGTAAAAAGCGAAGTATACTTTGGGCCATAGAGGTTTGGAATGACATGAAGGTGAGTAAATTATGAATTTTCATTTTTTTGGTGAACTATCCCTTTGATAGTGAAAAGCAGACTGTCAGGCTCAAATAAGGATTTGTGTGCGTGTGTGTGTGGTCGTGGTAAACCCAACGTTGTGCAAACAAAATGTCCCAAAAATTCAAAATTTTGGTCCCCAAGAGGAAAACAGCTTATAAATAATACTGAATGACATTGAAAATATAAAAAAGCAGAACATTTTCTGTGAGGGTTGTTTTATGTCCATGGTAAGAAACATGGAAAAAAGCTGGAAACCCTACAAGTGTGGTGGGAGGTGGGGTGTAGCCAGAGGCGAACTGACACTAAGTAGGGGCCCCAGGCAAAATTAATCAATGAGGCCCTTCTAAAAGATTTTTTTGTTAAATATCTTCGTTACCTAGTGACATAATTATACAACATATAACGTAGTCAAAACACATAACAGAACAAACTGTTTATTGTTTACAAAATTGGAGTGCTTATTTTTTAATTTACAAAATTCGTTAACAAATCTTACTAATTAAATAATGTCAACTAAATAAATGTATTGATATTTATTTATATTAATGCGAGCTGGATAAACTAGGTACTAATTTAATAATGTCAACTAGTTGATATTTATTTATATTGATGTGCAAGAGGCTTGCCCCCTAAACTGATTTTCCAGTGCATTTTTTTTTTTACTTTATGAATAACTTTATAAAATAAATGTTTAAAAAAAAAATCAATAGAAAAAAACTTAAAGGTGCTCTAAGCGATCCTGGGTGGAGTAACTTTCTGTTGACGTTCGAAGTGTTGTCAAACAAAACAGAGGCTAGCTAGACCCTCCCTCCTCCTCCTCCTCCTCCTCCTCCTCTCCGTGCTTCCGTCATGAACGCGCATTTAAAATGTAAGTAGCTTGCATGTTTATTATGTTTCGTGGTCCAGGCTGCACCAGTTTGTTTTTGTTGCCGTTTTTGGAGCTTGTGGCGACTACAGAGACCGCGTTTTTTTTACAGTGTGTTCAGGGGACAGGCAGTTGGGGATAGTGAGGAGATGTTTGCTGTATGTGACAAAAAATGTTTGGCCTAAAAACGCGTGACATCGTTTAGAGCACCTTTAATTAATTGCATAATTTTAAATATTAAATTAAAACCGTCAGTAGGTGGCGGTAAATCACAGTCTTAATGAGCGAGTCATTCATTCGTTCAGTACGAAGCAACTAGCTGTATTTATGAATGAATCATTAAATGAATGACTCTCACGATTCGTTCACACTGGTGTGTGCTGTTAATAAGAAATAATCGCTAAATTGTAATTTAGACACGTGCATTTTCTGTAAAGTTGCTTTGAAAAGAAAAAAATATTGTGAAACGATTTTGTAAAAGATCTGTTAGTTATTAATATCCTTAAGTCAATCATCATTATCTCAATCACTTACTGCTGTTCTGTTTCCTCTTTTCCTCATCTTCATGCTTTCTTTTTTCGCTTCTGCCTGCCAGACGTATGTCCTCTTCATGTTTAATAAATGGAATTAGGCATTTTAATCTAAGTAAAGCGCTGCGCCAGTTTGAAAGCGGCGGCAAAAGCATAAACAACGTAACGAGAGAGGGGTCCCCTAAGGGGGATGCAGGGATGTCGCTGCGTCACTGCGTGTAATATTGATATTAACATTTCTGATTTTTTAAATGATCAGCCCTCAGGGGCCCCCTCTAAATGCGGGGCCCCAGGCAATTGCCCTCCCTATTGCTACGCCTCTGGGTGTAGCAAAGAATATAGACTAACAAGAAGCGACACTCAATAGATCGTTCCATTGAAACACCGGCGCCCAGCAGCAGCCCTGCGTTTCCGCCATTTGTGGTGAAAGCGACTCGGCAGTCCACTAGTTTCTATGGCAATATCAGCTGCTTTGTAAAAAAAAAAAAAAAACGTACATTAAAACTGTATAGTGATAATCAAATCCTTTTAACAGTTTATTTTACAGACTTTTACAGACACTTTTTTCACAAAACCTTTTTGCTCTCTAGAAACCCAGTCAGTTTGGTTTAAAATTCTTTAAAAGATCTAGTATTAGAATTAGGCTTATAAACACTGAATTAATACCAACATATGAAATTAAATTAAGGACATGCATCAGACAAATTGGGTATGTTGGACAATAAATATATTAATATAACAGCTTGATTTTGCAGTGTTGTCTAATGTCCATTAAAGCCAAAGTGTCCAAAAGTGGGAATTAGCCTATGGGATAACGGACACAGCAATGCATCATGTATTATAAGATAATAAGGTTTATAGCCTTATCCATTAAAACATACAATATATATATTTCAATTCAGATAGTGGAGTTATTACTATTACTCCACTAGGTCTGACATAGGCCTATATTGTTCGCTGCAAACATGATGATCTTAAATGTATTAATTAACTATTAATAAATATGTAAAGTTGCATAAAATGGAAATACTCAATAAAGTAGGCTAACGTTACCTCAGATGGTTGAATGGTTGGATTCCACAACTGGTAAAATAAAACATATATAAGACAATACAACATTTACTGTAGGTGCCAACAAATTTACTGATGATTTCATTTGAAAAAATGTTCTTTTGCGCTTCTGATTTGGTAGTGAAATTCGCCGATTTTGGGTGCGTAAGATGTGAAGGATTCTAAGGTCCAGTTAGTATTTTCACCCCATAATGGCAGTAGTATCTGAGTGTCGCCTCTTGGGTTCTATACTTTTTGGGTGTAGAAGCACCTGCATCCTTTGAAAAGTAACACATTCTTTACAGTTAAAATGCTGAAGTCATCACTCACCTTTGTCCTTTCCATGTGATTGTCATCGCTGGTAGAAGCAAACTTCATATCAATTTCAACAGATTTTCTTGGATTGTAAGAACAATTGTGATCTGATCGACATAGCTCAAGCTCAGAATGTAGAACCACTCTAACCAAACATGTTTTGGACAGTTAAGATTGATTTTGATTGGTGGTTAAATATGATTTTCACTTCATCTTCTAATAAATTAAATATATTTCTCAGTCCCTTTGGAAATTTTTCTAACTAAATAAAAGTAATTTCGATTTGGCAGGAATATAATGAATTGCTAGGTTAGATAACATTCTGTATTCTATTAGTATTTTAGTGATTTCCACAGAGGAAAGCTTTCTGCCATGTAATCAAATGGAGGTACAGCAATCATATGTGTAATTATAACACAGTCATCAAAGCTTTAGCATACTCTTCACATGTCTCACAGTAATTCTGAGCTTCTAAGGAAATTGGCTGGGGTCCATGTGCTGCACAATACCCACATTAACTTGACATTGTCAGGTGTTCTGACTATTTATTTTCTTTTGTTTTCAGTGTGTGTTTGCATGTTATGAGCCGTATTTGATTGATAATCCGCCTGTTCTTTGCTTTTGTTTTCAGCCGGGCTTGTATATTATTTATATCATGTTGCCTTAGACTGACAGCTATGTTGGGGAATTAGTCTTTAGTCTTTAAGGGGATTAAATAACATGATCCATAAATAAACAATGTCCCCCTCGTACTGTAAATTAGTAATCATTCATTTTAAATTTCAGATATGGTACAAGCACACACCAACATCTGC
Organism: Anabarilius grahami; assembly: GCA_003731715.1. NCBI lineage: Eukaryota > Metazoa > Chordata > Actinopteri > Cypriniformes > Xenocyprididae > Anabarilius > Anabarilius grahami. The sequence goes on along the minus strand of RJVU01036174.1, from coordinate 2,878,865 downwards.
TGTGTTTGAGTTCAGCGCATTTTAATAAGTGTCAGAGTAAAGTAATAAAAGTTTGGTTAGGATCCAAAATCCAAATTGAAAAAAAAAAAATTTGATTTAGAATAAAAATTTAAAGCTATAAAAAATAAACAGGAAGAGACATAGAAGATACTAAGACATTCTGAAATGCAAGTACATTTTTTCCACACAAATTGGTGTTTTTCCTTTAAAAAAAAAAAGTTTAAAATGCAAAATATAAGCATTTTCTATTGTGTTATATTTTAAAATGTATTCCAGCATTGGCAAAGCTGAATTTTCAGCATCAGTCAGTGTCACATGATCCTTCAGAAATCATTCTAATATGCTGATTTGCTTCTCTGAGATTTGTAACTCTAACTGAGACTGCTCTCGTTAGAGTTACAAACGATCTACTCTTATCATCCGATCGTGGCTGTATTTCTCTATTAGTGTTATTAGATCTCAGTGCTGCTTTTGACACTATCGATCACAACATTCTTTTAAAAAGACTTGAAAACTATATTGGCGTTAGTGGAATTGCTTTGGCATGGTTCAAATCTTACTTATCTGACCGTTATCAGTCTGTAGTAGTTAATGAAGAGATGTCGTATCGATCACAAGTTCAATATGGAGTACCACAAGGCTCAGTACTAGGACCGTTGCTTTTCACTCTGTACATGGTGCCCTTAGGAGAGATAATTAGGAAGCATGGCGTTAGTTTTCACTGCTACGCTGACGATACTCAGCTCTATATTTCCTCGCNACTGTAAATTAGTAATCATTCATTTTAAATTTCAGATATGGTACAAGCACACACCAACATCTGCTGTGTTTGAGTTCAGCGCATTTTAATAAGTGTCAGAGTAAAGTAATAAAAGTATGGTTAGGATCCAAAATCCAAATTGAAAAAAAAAAAATTTGATTTAGAATAAAAATGTAAAGCTATAAAAAATAAACAGGAAGAGACATAGAAGATACTAAGACATTCTGAAATGCAAGTACATTTTTTCCACACAAATTGGTGTTTTTCCTTTAAAAAAAAAAAGTTTAAAATGCAAAATATAAGCATTTTCTATTGTGTTATATTTTAAAATGTATTCCGGCATTGGCAAAGCTGAATTTTCAGCATCAGTCAGTGTCACATGATCCTTCAGAAATCATTCTAATATGCTGATTTGCTTCTCAAGAAACATTTCTTAATATTATTAATTTTGAAAACAGTTGTGCTGCTCATTATTTTTGTGGAAACCATCAGGATTCATTTATGTGAGATCTTTTGTAGATCTTTTGTATCTATTTAATGCATCCTTCCTGAATAAAAGTATTAATTTTTATTTATTTTTTTAATCGTGCTGACCCCAGACTTTTGAATGGTAGTGTGTATCAAATAGTCTGTCTTTCAATGAAAGTGCTAGAGGTTGAATGTCTGGTCTTCAAACAGGATGTCTTTTCAATATGTGAGAGTTCAAAGTGCTGAAGTAGTCTTCAAAGCTCGAAGACAGAGCAAATTTCTTTCAGATGGCAACTTTCAGAGCTTTTCACGTGACTTTGTGTGGGTCAAAGACCTGAATCGCTCTGATTTCCCATCCATTGTTGCTGTGGGATTAAGCAGTCAGTGTGTATTTAAATGACAGACGAGGCAGATCGGTGCTGAGGAAGGGAGTTGTTCCTTGCTGTAAAGTCCTCACTCTCGTTTTATATACAGTTCCAGTACCCCCTCCATTTCACTCTTTCCTTTCGTCTTTCGTCTCAGAGAGTGCAGGCGCATGTCAAGCGATTGTTGAATTGAAATATTGATGTAGAATATCAAAGCATGGGGTATAGCTCCTGTGTTTCCTGAACTAACCGAAAACTGCTTTGATCACAGGCTCCTGTGATCTGACTTCTGAAGTTGTTAAGAGTACTGAAAAACAAAATGCAAACAAACTTCAAGTGCCCCTAGTAATGATAAAAGTTTCTCTGACAAGTAGATTTTTGCCTTTTTTTTATTTTCACACACAAATGAAGGAATTCCTCACATAAATGCAAAAGGACAATTGCTAAAAAGATTTCATACATGAAAACATTTTCAGAAAATTTCTTTCATAGTTTAGCAATGGCTTACGCAACTCCTGACTTCTTTTTAGCATTCTCAGTCTTTCATTTGTAGTTTTAAGTACTTTAATGTAAACTTTTAAAAGTAAAGACAAAGCGATGAAAGAATCCTTTACATTTTTATAGTGCATTACAGTTTCATGTGTTTTAAAAATGCTTTATATGAGCCCTAAATGAGAGCTTATGGTAACTGAATGAAATATTTGTGCAAACTCATCAACATCATAGTAACCCAGACCTGAAGCTCAGCATCATCAACATCCTGAACTATCCAACATTCCTTGACTCTGTCGTGGTAATTATGAGCAGTGCCATTCCTGATTGCATTGATTAGTGTTTTAGCTGGAAAGATGCAGGGGGCAGCAGGTTTTTACATGCACTCTGTCTCATCCATTATACCACATTTGTCAAGTTGGGGGTTTCAAGTCATTTAGTCCATGTGGGGCTGTAAACTGGCTTTTGGAGATGGCCAACAGTACAAAAGCTTGCGGCTGGCTATTTGGAGTGCAGATGGTCAAGACAGCTGGGACAATTTAGTGATCTGAGACTCTTAAACTGCCCTCCAGACATGCTAAAAAACAGCTTGACAACATGCCTGCCATTGTTTTGGTCATTTTATGAGGACATTGATCTTTGAATGAATGGATTTTGCATTTGTGATGGAGAAAAGCAAGACTCTTGCTGTCTG
>RJVU01036174.1:2862684-2875088 GCA_003731715.1 Anabarilius grahami | reverse complement strand
AATCTGGGTAATTAACAACTTCTGCTCCGTAATAAAGCAAGCAAAAGGAGACAGCAGCAGCCTCCCCTACATAAAGCGACCAAATATTTGATGTGTTATACCTCCATCCTCTACCTGTTCCCCCTTTTTTTGACTGTTATTTTGTTTTATTAGTATTACACCCCTTAATTGCCCCCCATACAGTGCAGGGATGTGCTGCTTATTATGTTATGTTTCAAATTCAGTCTCTCTAACATGATTTTTTCACAGAGCAATAATTTTGCTGGTTAATTTTGGAGCAAATGATGTTGTTGGTTTGTTTATACATGTTGTTTATTTAGAAAATATGAATTTGTTATTATTTTTATAAACTCAGTCAGCAATCAGTCTATCAGTCTAATCTCTCTCTCTCTCTCTATTTATCATCTATCTATCATTAATTTATCATTGAACAACATTAATGTTCTTCTTCTTTCTTTCAATGTGTGAATGAAACCAATAACTCAGTATATAAACAGTCATTATAGGCTAAGTAACATTTCCTAGCTTATTTTAAAGACAATCTTCGAGATACGCTTTAAAAAGCCACATAGGAAAATAAACATTACAAATGAAAATTTAAAAGCAACTCACTTTGATTGATTACAAGACGAAGCATGTATAAGTTTAGCACGTTTCCTACGTGTCATCATCTCATTTCTCCATCGCTGTGGTATATTTTAGCAGACTAAAGCAATGCATCTGCTGGGACAAAGGTCGATTGTTATGCGACTAGAGGTGAGAGGCAACACAAAGCAGTGAGGATTTTCTATGTATTAAGATGTTAAATGGCTTTCCGACTTCAATGTAAATTCTCTTAGAGAAAGACTCAAAGTGTTAGATGAACTTTGGATGCTCTGCATTTAATCCTTTTAAATGTGATGACGCCCTTAACTTGAACCCGGAGTGTGAAAATGTCACGCAGGGAACTTTATTTGTAATATCACTTAAGAGTGCGAACTACTGAGTGTGCATGGAGATTTATTTCACTTGTCTTGTTTGAAAGTTTCTGATTACCTGGTGTAGCTTCATCATTCGCTTTTATTTACGGGATAAAAGAATAATAGCCTAATTCGATAGTCGTCAAACATCATTTAGCGTCTTAATACGCCATTTTCCCAGAATGATCAGCTGACAACTAACAGTTGAACAGCTCATATCAAAAAAGACAGATTAACAGTTAGTGGTGCTCATAAGAACGAAAATCAAATACAGTAGAACTAATCTGCATAAAATACTTTCAAAAGTTTTATTGTCACTTTAAACCCCTAAAAACTTAGATTAATAACATCTGAAAATATTATTTCATTAACCCCCATCAAATTGTTAGAATCGTCACATTTTCATAATACGTATCATAGCTATAATGTATTTTTATATTCCTTTTTAAATGCACACCAACTGTACTTTACAACCCAGTAAAATAGTATATTTAAGTTTAACTGCTGCCTTAATTTTAAGAAGAAGAAGAAAAAAGTAGCTCTTGGCACTTTTTTGAATTACTCATGGAAAAATCAGGTTCTTAAAATCAAGTAGAAGGTAAATAAATTGAAAATTATGTTTGTAGAATTAAAGTTTTTATAATGTCTTGATTGTAACAAGCAAGTGGGCTCATTTCGTTCTTAATTTGCGACAAAAGAATGAGTCGTTAAACTTGTAAATATCAGTTAGGATACATGTAAACAAACGTTCTCATTTTAGACTCTTCTCACCAACAAGCGGAGCTCTCACAGGTTAACATTTGGCAAAATTAAATTAGAATAAAATGAAGGTTATAATACACACCCCTCTATAATCTCCCAAAGATTGCCCTCCCCAATATTCCCCCACCGCATCTCTCCTCCATTCACTGGCCCTCCTGATACATACTTAAGAGACCCCGTCGAGAGGATCTTTTCCCTATAAAGAGAAGATGCAATCCGACCGCCTTTGAAATGATCCTCAGGACTTATTGCGACAGGCCCTTCAGACGCACTTCAAAAGGACGAGTCTTGGTTTGAAAGCCGCTGCTTTTGAAAAGGGGACCCAGAAAACAAGCAGCAAGAGCGCGGAGTGGCCAACGACTCTTACAGGCGATAAAGGACAGGAGTAGTAAGAAAGAATCGAGGGATTATTGATGATCACTATATCTAAACTCATGCACCGGTAACCTTACTGTGTAACGGGGTCAATCCGAGCAGGATCTTAGCGCGCCTCCTCGTACCCGCACAATCTGACTTTTGGCTCGGTTACGCACTGCGCGCCGCGCTTTTACGCAGGTGTGGATATCTTGAAGATCCCGTGTACACATGGCTGCGTTAACCTTATCCAGAGCGGACAATTTCCTGCACAATTTCTTACAGGTAGGCTACAGCACTTTAATATGATTTTTCGATTACATAGAGATACTTTGACACAATCACATCTCCAATTTTTGTTTCCTGCATAACTTTTATTTGTGATGCATTTCTTTCTTTCTTTCTTTCTTTCTTTCTTTCTTTCTTTCTTTCTTTCTTTCTTTCTTTCTTTCTTTCTTTCTTTCTTTCTTTCTTTCTAATTGCTGCCTTATTTTATAACTATTATAAAATTATTAGAATTGCTTTTTAAATGTCATAACCATAAAAACTAAAAAATAAGGCAGCAATTAAACTTATTTTACTATATTATCCGTACAATGTTTATAATTCTATATACTTCTAAATAGATTCTGTATATGCAAGGATGAAGGGTGATTTAGTTACAATTATTTGTTTTCTCCCCTCTAGGATCGTACTCCCAGCTCCTCTCCAGAGAGCGGTCCTAACACCCTTTCTTTTTTGGCCACCACATGCAGTCAGGCTTGGCAAGAGGGGTCACAGCTCCCTTACGAGGGTCCCGTTGGCTCCGCTTCCAGCATGTTTCAGCTCTGGAGCAATGACGTGGCCCCTAACTCCAGCTTGAGCGCCCACCAGATGACCTTCACCATGCCCAAAATGCAGTTCCCCGGCCACATGCAGCCCACCCTGGGCTCGCACTCCCATCATCACCACCATCACCACCATCACCACCACGAGCTGCCCCTCACACCTCCGGCCGAGCCCCCGTCCGCCTACTCGTTCGAGCTGTCTCCAGTAAAGATGCTCTCCTCCCAGGCACAGGGGAACGCGCCGTACTACGCGCAGCACAACGCTGTGGGTCAGAACTTTCCCAGCTTCCTTCAAAACGCTTCAGGAAGACCTCACCTGCCCGGCGGGCACGTTGAGGACGGCCAGCAGTGGTGGAGTCTCCCTCAGAGTAGCAGCGCACCCTCCAGTCACCCCTTTTCTCTGGGACGGCAGCTGGTTTTGGGCCACCAGCCTCAAATTGCTGCACTTCTGCAGGGCACCTCAAAGGGTCTGTTGAGCTCAACTCGTCGCTGTCGCAGGTGCAAATGCCCTAACTGCCAGTCAACGGGAAACGGAGGTGCTGCTCTGGAGTTCGGGAAGAAAAGACTACACATTTGTCACATTCCAGATTGTGGCAAGGTTTACAAAAAAACCTCTCACCTGAAGGCGCACCTACGCTGGCATGCCGGCGAGCGCCCCTTCATCTGCAACTGGCTCTTCTGCGGGAAGAGCTTCACACGTTCAGATGAGCTGCAGAGGCATCTCCGCACACACACCGGGGAGAAGCGTTTCGGCTGTCAGCAGTGTGGGAAAAGGTTTATGCGGAGCGATCATCTCTCCAAGCATGTGAAGACCCATCAGAGCAGGAAGAGCCGGTCCAGTCAGCCCGCTCACAGTGGGACTGATGCACTGCTCAGCAACATCAAGAGAGAGTAAAGAATGCAAAATGCAAAAGAACTCAATATAGTATCCGGAATGAGACCGGAGACCTTACAAGGAGATCTGCTTCATCTAAAGGTTTTTAACAGATATTCCAAAAAGCAATAGGAGCATGGGCCTGTTTCCATTGTACTTTTTTTTTTTTTTTTNAACACTGGAGCAAATGCACACCATGCTGCACCAATCTTTGAGACTTTAAAGAGACTTCTGGTCACAGCAGAAGTTCTCTCGTTGTGATATATCTAATAAAAGTGACATTTTTTATGGCTATGGATGCAAAGACTTCTTATGACCAAACTTTACCCTTGCACATTTATTTAAAGATTTTAATTCAAAAGCTAAAAGAAATTCTTTGAACAGCACAATAATAAGTATTTGTTACTTGGTGAAACTGTCATTTGTTTACATTTTGATGTTGCTTTCTCTATTGTTTTTTTGTTTTAGTTTTTTTAGGGAAAATTGATGCCTTATATCGAAATCATAAATTCTGGTTGCAAAATTTGCCAACAACACTATTCCCTGACAGATCACCTGAAGTCTTGTTTTCTTGCAGAGAATGGCACTGCTATAAATATCACTCTAAATCTAAATCCTTAGTTTCAAAACATGAACCAAATGTATATAATGTTTATACAGTGCACAGTTCTATGAAGACCAGCATGTGAAATATGAATAAACATGAATAACTGTGCAAATCAAAATCTTGTGCTTTGTGATTTGTTCATTTTTTCACAGCAAAATTTTCATTTAATACCTTGTCAAGCACACTTAGTGCGTTTTAACAGATGTATGAAGTTCAGCAAATGGCTAATGTTAAATCTAACACAGTGTGTTGGACTTCAGCGTTTTGCATTTATTCAAATGTTAATGTAATAGCATTCAGGATGCTAATTTAAGGTGGCCATTGTTTCTAAGGTGTTGAGGAAGCACTTAAAACAAAGACAAATGACTGGAGAGTCTTCAGACATTTTACAGTTGTCAGTAAATAGTCGGGCCATTCATGGGAACAGTGGTCTGACCTTCTCCCATCAAGTTCACAGTCATGTTGTCTCGTAATTGCTAGTGTAAATAACAGACAACAGTTACGCTCCACTGGAGCTCACTGTGAATGGACCCCCAGCCGTTTATATCCCACTGGCCGTGACAGAAGTCTCTTTGATTTGCCACCTTTATGATAGTGAATGCTCAAAACCCCTCTCCCCCATCTGTGTGTGCAAATGAACCCTTTACTGCTCAAGAATGCCCAGAATGTGACTTAAAACAGAGACAAATTAACCAGATGTCTACATGTGTTGACTAGATTCCCAAGTCATATCACAGAAGGCTCACTGATTTTGAGTTTTTTTTTTTTATCAGTAAGATTCTGGTCATTATTTAATTTTTTTAAAAACATTTCCCCCCAAGATACTTCTTTTTTTTTTACACAAACAATACATCAAACCATTAATGACTGTGAAGGTTTTCATCTATTCAGGTTATCATAAAGTGTCTGTCATAAGCATTCTGATTAAACTCCATCAGAACCTCATACTGGGGCAAGTTGTCACAACAACGAAGAGGTTTTGAGTCAAAAAGTCCAAATACACTAATGTTTGTTTTCTCTGCCAGTGATTTTGTGTGATAGTTTCAAACACCTTGCTCAAAAATAGACTAAGAATCTAATGATTCCTGTGAATTCTATCTCACAAAATAGAATATCATCATTGTATTTTTGTAATATTTCTTTGGTAAACTAATTCCCACAGTAAAACCACATTGATAAAGATTCAATAATATAATTAAGATTTTGGCTGAAAGGTTTAACTGTTTTCAGGGCAAGAATATTTTCATAATATCAGGGCAAGTTGTCACATGTTTAGTACACAATTTTATACAATTTATTATTACAATTAATAGTTGTTATACTGTAAAATTTTGCTGAATAATAGGCCAGTCATAGACTGTTTAATGGCAGGTTTCACTGTGACAACATGCCCCTCTATAGTGTTCAGTGAACTGTCTTGGGTCTTTTTTGTAGATTTGTGTGTATATAGAAACCGACTTTCAGAAATAATCCTACTTTGAGAATTCTTTAAGTGTGACAACTAGCCCCGGTGAGAAATACACATCCTAAATGACATCACACAGCAAACAGCAGAGAAGGAAACATTGTGTGTTCTAAAACACCCTTGCGTTCCAAAAGGAACCAGTTTAATTTGATATAATACAATGGTTTTGTCACATAGACATAGATCAATTCTTTCTCCACATCATTTCCTTCATCATTTAGAGGTGTTCTTCAAAATAGCATGCAACAATGTAAGATTCAAACCCACGTTTGTGGAAAGGCAGTACAGGAAAGCTTTCAGTTTATACAGGGCTATATCAAATTATTTGATTTCTGCTGATTTGAATATTACGTCAAGGCAAGAGAAGGTTGTTACAATCATTTTAAGGATATTTAAGCGAATGCATCTGAAACATGCCAACAGTAAAGCATATAAGCTTTGGTGCAGAGTTTTGAATTTAAAGTTTTTAATTGATCTGTGGAAAAAAAAATACTGATTGGTTGTGTATATAGCGCTAAAGTCCTCTGGCACCCTCTCATGGAAAGAATGTGCAATGATCTAAACGGAGTGAAAGTGCTTTTTGATCATGCTTCAACATCAAATACCAAACACATACCATCCCTTCTTTGGCCAGGCATCATTTTATGACAAACTGTATGTTTCAGACAATGTCAATCCGCTTTCTAACTAATGTTTGGTTTGTCATTAACAAATACTTTTTAAAAAGAAAAAACAACAAAACAAAACACAATAACCAATACATTTGTTTTAAACTTTGAAAGAAAAAAAAAGGACATCTTTAGCTTTTTCCTTAGCTTTTATGAGAGAACATTTCCCCAAAAATAAGCTGAACTGAACTGAATTACATTTTAGGCTTGATATTTCATTCATTTTCTGTAAAGGGTACTGGCACCTGCTTTTGGCACATAATGATATAACATAAGTTATTAATAATAATAATAATAATGTTAAATGTTATAATCTAATATCATTTGGAAACCTCATTTTGTATCAAGAGACCTGCAGAGTAATCCAGGCAGTGTGCATCAAATGAGGAATGGGCGGCAGAAGCTAAAAAGGGTCATTAAACCACAGATAAACTACTTTTATACAGCATCTTCTTCGGCCATAACAATTGCTGTCCATCTTTCAATCCTTCCCTTGAGCGAGTCCTCCTGCTCAACAAGGCAGATGCTCGTTGTGTGTGATCTACACCTTGTCCAAGAGAGTTGATTGATCTTAGAGAATTCAAACACCCAATCAGCGAAGAGAAAGTCAAGCGTCCGCGTCTCATGCACAGATCATTCCGCTACATACGGTATATACAAATTAGCTGCATTTAGAGTCTGTTTCCCCTTAGCTCCTTCATAAGAGTTTACGCAGCCCACAAGAGCATTCAGTATAGATGGGAGATAGAAAGACAGCTTCTGTAAAGAGGCACCGATAGTGCGAAACCTTTAAAATCCAGCGTGAGCCCTATAAGGACTCTCTTATGTTCATAATAATACAGTATATTCTCTGCAAAACACATCTGATGGAAAATGTTCAGCAGGTTTGCGAGGATGAAGCCGTCAGAATTTAGCACACAAACACACACATTCAAAAACATACATACAGACATACACGCTTGCCCAAACGCATCCTCATATAAAGGTTTACTCTGGTTCCTGCTCCAGTGACCTCCCAATATAGGAATGGTTGATTCTCCTTTGAACAAAACACAACTTAGTAAAAGTAAAAAGACAAAAAAAAAAATGATGTAAAACTATTTAAAAAGTCACTAGGTAAATCGCGTCACAGGTTTAGGAAGAATACCACAAGATAACAGATGTGAATAAAGTCCAGACTGTGGCAATGGTCTGGTGCAAACATCAGATTCAGGGTCATTTCCATTCACAGGTCATCCTCATCAAGTTGGGCCAAATTACTGGAGCGCTGAAGAGTGGAGGAGGGACTAGGAACAGCCATGCGTCCCTCTCTCAGTGAAGCTCTGCGTCCACCCTCTCCTGAACTCTGGGACACAATGGAGAGAGAAAAAAGGCCATTTTTTGCCACTGATGGTTTATTTTTCTCAACAGCACATTATTAACATTATGGAAGCCTGTTTCGGCCTATTGTGAAAATTAAATTTTTTTTTAGTTTATAATAAATAAAATCATAATGTAAGATATAAAGTCACAATCGTTAGATGTAAAGTCACATTTATGAGAAACAAAGCCGCAATTGCAAAATACAAAGTCACACTAAGATAAAAAGACACGACTGTGAGTCACAATTACAAAAAATAAAGTTACTATTGTAAGGTATAAAGTCATATTGTAAGGTATAAAGTCGCCATTGTAAGTTATTATGAGAAGCAGAGTCGTAATTGTGAGATATAAAGTCACATAAGGGCTTTTCACACTTGAAATAGTTAACCCAGGTTCATTATAAACCCAGGGTAAACGGAATCCTGGGTTATCTTGATTCATGTTTCACACTACTCATAATTTACCCAGGGTTAACAATTAATCTTGGGTATTCATAAGCTGACATTTCACATTGCTCCAGAGCAGGGTTTCATAACCCCGGGTAAAAAGTGGTGCTAAACCCGCTTCTAAATTACAAGTGTGAAATGTTCTTTTACCCAGGGTTAAAAATGGTTTTTAGAACGAGGATAACCCAGGGTTAAGCGCAGAGTGAAAAGCCCTATTGTGAGATATAAAGTCACCCTGTGGCATATAAAGTCACATATTTATCTCTTAAATACAGAGATAGTATATTAAAAGCACATTTTAGTTCATATTTCATGGTGTCTCAAAATAGCACAGTTGAGTACACTTAGATATTCTTAAGATTATCTTAAGAAGTACTAAAGAGGAATTTTTAGTATATTAAGTGCAAAATTAGTGGGCACTTTAAGTACATTATAGAAATGTACTTTTTTTTCACCTGGGAAGTCACATTTACAAGAAACAATGTTGCAGTTGTGAAACATATTAGGCCTATGTGAGATACAAAGTCCCAATTATGAAAAATAGTCCCAATTATAAGAAATAGTCACTGAGATATAAAGTCATATTTATGAGAAACTGAGGGTGCGCTTACACGACAACGATGTACTAAAAATGGAAACTCATTTCATTTGAGTTTTTGAAAAATTCCATGCACCAATGACAACGTTGTCAAAACGATCCGTGAAAACATCTAAAAATGCTGTATTATGCATGCCAGGCCAGTAGTTGGCGATGTCACTTTGTAAAGAAACACTACGCACCTATAGACTGAACACATAATACGCATGCACACGACGTCACAGTTTTCGCTAATTGGCGGTTTTGTAGTTTACACAGAGACGATAACGGTATGATTTTCAAAAGCTTCCACTTTGAAAACCGTTTTCAAAAGTTTGTGTTTTCAAGCCCCCAAAATGTCGTTGTTGTGTAAATGAACGGCCAAAACCCAAAGGTTTTAGCTGAAAGCAGTGTTGTGTAATCGCCCCTTTAGAAACTAAGTCACAATTGCAAAATCTAAAGTCCTAATTGTAAGAAAGTTGCAATCGCAAGATACAAAGTCATAATGTGAGATATACAGCCACTTTATGACAATCACAATTACAACAAATAAAGATGCAATTAGGATATAACATCTCAATTAACTTTTAACTTTTTTAACTATCACAGGCTTCCATAGGATTCAAATTTTTCCCCAGACAATTCATGTGAAATCTTCATTCATGAACATGAATAGTTTGTGAGGCGTGACAGCAAAGAAATTCTCGCCTAATCCCCAAGCAGAGAATAATGATCTGTTAATTTCACAGAAGAGTTAATTACCGGGAGCAGCCAAGGATATTAAGAGTAATATGTTTGTTACAGGGTTTATGACATGACTAAAATCGGCATGACTGAATATTGTAACAAGAGAGCTTCAGAAATTACATAATATTGTTCAACACTCGTATTGTTCAATCCTTGTTAGATATGAGAGAGACAGATGTGTTATTGTCTGATGCCTTGCTTTTTGCTTATGTACAGAAACTCTGAAAGCTTTTCACACTTATTATAAACCTCAAAGATCTTAATTATGTTCGGTGCCCCTTGGTATTACCTGTCCTTGACTCATTTCTCACCTTCAATATCAGAATAGAAATAATCAAAATCCTATTATAAGCCCACCCAGGTAAGAAATCCTTGTTTTTTACCTGACATAATAAATATAGCCTGAAGAAATGAAATCATGGCAGTGATTATTTTAGATTAGATGTGGTAGATGGTTATAAAATTAACCTAGCATGAAATGTATTAAGTTTTAAGCACATAAACACATGAGAACTGAAGTCAAAACAGCACTCAGATCCAGAAGCAGTCTGATCCAACAGCCTGCAAGAACAATCGGCCGTTTGAAAGGGATCTGGTACTTCCTTCTGTCAACCTGTCTCCTTCCCGTTTGTGAAGTGCTGTTGCTCGCAGGCCTGAGTAAAGCAGATAAACAGCTATTTCACATACAACTATTGTTGAGCTGTCATCAAAGCTCATTTTGGACTAGACGCCGCTGCAGACAGAGAGGGATTTAATGGGCCGCTGTCTCAGAATAGGGAAAACCTCAGTAAAGTAGACTTCATAACCATAGGTTTGTTTGTGGTCTTATGACCAAAGACATTACAAGGTAAAATATTACGTATTTAAATTCGGCACTATTTCTTGGTCAGTAATGAAATATGATCATTTTTTACTCAATTGTAATGAAAGAAGTTGTATTAATTTACATAAATTCAGAGCTTTAAACAATGTACCTGTCCTGCAAATAAGGCCCCGTTAGAATATTGTTATTGCATTTCCACAATATACCAGCAGAGGGAGCAGCATAGCCTTTTTAAAAAAAAACTCTGACCACATTCTGAGCAAACCAAATCCAAGTGAGTCTGTTTAAGTGGGTACGCACAGTACCTGTGGGCCTTGCGTGCTAGAGGAACACAGTCCGTTGGAGACTGCTTGGCAATTTAGAGGTGCCCGGGAGAGTGACGGGTCTTCAGAGAAGGCCAGCTGCACATGAGTTGGAGACACCGTCTGGGAATTCAGTCTGGAGTCCACTGGACAGCGCTGGACTTGTGTTGACTGTAAACGTCAGATAGAAACAGTGGTTACAAAATCTTCTAGGTTATTTATATCCATTTAACGTTACCACATAGGATTGTGATCTCTCAGATGATGACAGTGGGATTAGAAAACTTAAGAGTTCAGAAATATGTTGAGGTGAAAGTTGAAGAAATTATCTTAGAAGAGGCCATACTTGCTCAGACAGACTGACTAGAGTAAAGGCCCATTCACACCAAGAACGAGAACTATAAAGATAACTATATTTGCGTCCACACCAACGGAGCGATAAAGGTCTGTTTATTGTAAGCTCACGCGTTGCGGTTTTTAAAGTGTGTAAAACATGTTTTTGCTGTTCTTGTTGCATTTACAAGGCTTTAACCAGCAGATATCATCAGCATGAATAAAAACAACGCCTCGTCCTTTACACTGCAAATTCAACGGAAGCAAGACAATGTGTTGCCGAAACTAGCGCTGGATAATGTTACCTAAGGTAATTTTGTTACACTTTTGCTAGCTTGGCATTATAATCTCATCGTTAATACTTCTGTTCACACCATTTATTCAGAGGGTATGACTGATCGTTCTCCATAAATCCATTTTCTTTAAAGTATCCTTGAAAAGGGGGTTTGACTTGTCAAACAGTGGTGGCTTTTTCTAGACCTCAGCGATGAACTTCTCCGCAATGTCGCCATTTTAAATACGGGAGCCCTGAAAGTAGAATGGATTCTGATTGGCTTTCAGTGTTTTATCGTTCAGCAGCTGGAAAAAAATTCGTTCTGAAAGTGATCCCAGCGATATCGTTTCTCTGTATGGTTATCGTTATAGCTGTGGTGTGGACAATGCTATTCTTTTATATTAAGAACGATTTTTAGAACGATCTCTTTATCGTTATATTTATAGTTCGTTCTTGGTATGAACAGGCCTTAACACTCATATTTGTAGTTAAATATCGTTAAGAATAAATATTATAATTTGTAAGTTATTTTAGTATTATTCAAATACAAATTCCAGTTTGTATTAATATTTTGAATTAGCTTTTATTTTTATATTTCCAATTTTGTGCTTTTGTCATTTTTATTAGTTAAAATAATATTTCTAAATGGTTTCAATGTATTTTAGATTTAGTTTTATTTCCATTAGTAATTTTTATACATCAGCTTAAACTTATTTAAAGGGTTAGTTCACCCAAAAATGAAAATTCTGTCATTTATTACTCACCCTCATGCCGTTCCACATCCGTAAGACCTTCGTTAATCTTCGGAACGCAAATTAAGATATTTTTGTTGAAATCCGATGGCTCAGTGAGGCCTGCATAGGGAGCAATGACATTTCCTCTCTCAAGATGAAAAAATGTCATTTCTGGCTATGCAGGCCTCACTGAGCCATCGGATTTCAACAAAAATATCTTAATTTGTGTTCCGAAGATTAACGAAGGTCTTACGGGTGTGGAACGGCATGAGGGTGAGTAATAAATGACA
>RJVU01036174.1:2811476-2844025 GCA_003731715.1 Anabarilius grahami | reverse complement strand
GAAGCTCACCTCCACAATAAGTCCTAGATCAGCTACATACAGCTTCTCTGTCTCTATCAATTCTTTCAGAACATACCTGCAGAATAGAAGTAGTCAACTTTCATTCAAAACATTAACAATATCTGACAGCTCAAAACATGTGCTGCGAGTAATATATTTAGCATGTAATATTAGCAGAGTTCTGACTGGCGCAGCATATTAATAATCAAGGAGCTATTTGTGGACAAGATGAAGGGCCTGTTTTATTGAAATGGGTGAATATCCCTGCTGGAAAATCCATTTTATGCTGGTAGCTTTGTTTTGGAACATGGTAGCTGGTTTCTAGTTGGTCATTATCTGGTCTAAGATTATCTTTACCTGGTTTAGGATAATCTTTAGCTGGTCTCTATCTGGTTAATGATCATGAGCTGGTCTAAGTTGTATTTAGCTCATCTAAGATGGTCATTAGCTGATCTAAGATTATCTTTTGCTGGTTTAAGGTGATCTTTAGCTGGTCTACCAACCACTGTGTTCCAAAAACCAGTTTGAGGTGGTTTCTAGCTGTTACGAACATCGTTAGTTGGTCCATGCTGGTCATTAGTTGGTCTAAGATTATCTTTAGCTGGTCTTTATTAGCTGGTCCAAGCTGGTCATTAGTTCATCTAAAGCCAGGTGCACACTGTACGATTTTGGCCACGATTTGGTCGTCTGGGACAAATTTTGCAAATCCTAAAAGATTCCTATAATCCTAGGCTAAAATCTGTAGTCTTTGATCGCTAGTTTGACATGTTCACAGACAGCCGATTAATGACTGTTGCGATCAAATTTTTTCCTCCGACGAAATTCTGGCAGTGTCAGAAGATTTGCCACACAGTCCGGCAGCGTGACTTCTCCTATGACGAATTGCAAATTGTCTTCGTTTTTCAAGACAAGCCGTGATCAAAATTAACGTTAGAGATTTCTTTGTTAGCCACCATTTCAGTCCCATGTGTAATGCAGCTCACTGTCACCGAACATGTATGGGTTGATGATGTAAAACTCCGGACAAGTTTTCATGCGCACGTCCATTTTTAATACGTCTTGACTGTCGTACAGTCTGACATAAATGACAGCTGAGATCCCACAGTGTGACATGAGGATAATGTTTGTACAGCAACAATCCTAAAGGACTATTATAAATCGCACAGAGTGCAAGTCATTAGCTGGACTAAGATTTTCTTTAGCTGGTTTAAAATGATCTTTAGCTGATCTATTATGATAAGTTGGTTGTTGGTTTCTTGCTGGTCTAAGATGGTCATATTGAGTCCAATTTTGTCATTAGTTGATCTAAGATGGTTAATTAGAAGGTCATGATCCTCCAGCTACCATGATCAAAAAAACCAGTCTGACCACCTTAAGCTGTTATGACCAGCCTGCCAGTCTACCAGCTTGAAGCAGTCAGTAAACCACCAACTAGTTTAAACTGGATTTTCCATCAGGTATGACGTACTGGTGTACTGATGAACATCTGATGTCTGCTCTGTTAAATTTTGCAATTTAAATCTCAAAGTAATACAGTATTAAAAAGATCTAAATTAAGCGTTTCTGTTACATAAGATGCCTAAAATAAGACTTTCTTAGGTTACATAACTCAAGTTGCAAATGAAGGAGATTTCACACACACATGCTTTTTTCTAAGGCACTCTTCCGATCCTCTTCACTGTCTATGGTGGTTGATGATTGGCTGGAGTTGTCATCCGTCAACACAGAGCCATTGTCGTCAGCCTGTAGGCTGGTGCACGGGGTGATCTGCAGGCACAGAGGGGATAACTGTGTATAAGAGATGAGACATAATGCTGAAATGTTATTCGCTTCGGGGATGGCTGCAGGGACAGAGAGGAATAATACAGAGGAGAGAGAGGGAAGATACCAGCTGTTGTAATAGCTCAGGTTGCCTAGGTGACAGGAAAGGAGCATGCTGGGTCTGCTGGTGACAGTGACTGAATGATAACAGGTATTCAGCGCTTACCAATAATCATGACACCACAGAGACAGAGTAGATGCACTACGCTGAATCTCAATGCCACTGACCCCATGAAGTCATCACGTTCTCATAGAAACTCATGTCAAATTGTTTTGGTTGATTTTCACCATTGTTTAAGCGGAGGATAGACGTGCAGACAGCCCTGCAACTTGTTCAATGATTTGAGACGGAAAGAGGAAGTCTGAAGACGTCCTGCCTTTGTTAATGTGTTTGTTAACCACATCAGAGGACCACAAACTAGGACATATGCTATAAATCCTCACACTTTGTCACGTCCCTCACAGTCATGCTTAAGGATTTCCCTAAACAAAAATATTTAAAAAGTAATTTGTTCTACACCATTTCCGCTACAGGCATGAATGATACTACATAGGTTTGTGATAAAAATCACTCCAATATTATCTATGCTCACACGTTTTTATACTGGGCAGTTTTATACCTTTGTATATCTGATTGTCATTAAAGGGATAGTTCACACAAAAATTAACATTGTCATCATTTACTCACTCTCATGTTATTCTAAACCTGTATGAATTTCTTTCTTCAGCAGCACACAAAAGAAGATATTTTGAAGAATGTCAGTAAACCAAATAGTTTTAGTAAACATTCACTTCTGTTGTATGGACAAAAAACTACAACAACAAAAACAGACATTTCTCATTATATCTCCACAAAAGAAAGAATTTTATATAGGCTTGGAACAATGTTGTTATTGTTAACTAAATGGAAAGTATTAAAAAAAAATGTGTTTATAGAAAAAAGATGAAATAAAATAATTAAATGGTTTATTTAAAAATTTAATGGAAATTAGGAAGGAAACTAAAACTGAAAATATAATAATAGAAGCTGAAATATTAATATTAAGACCTTTGTTCATCTTTGGAACACAAATTAAGATATAGTCCACGTGACTGCAGTGGTTCAAACTTAATTTTATGAAGCGAAGAGAATACTTTTTGTGCGCAAAAACAAAACAAATATAATGACTTTTTATTCAACAAATTTGTCAGAACGCTGGCTCAGTATTGGCCGACGCTGTTCAAGTGAGCAGCACGACGCATGCATGTGATGCTGATGCGGGAGCCGGCCAATAACGAGCCGGCGTTCTGACGTAGAACCCGGAAGCGCTGAATGTAAACAGTGTAAGAGAATGACAGGGAAGAGACGAATTTGTTGAATAAAGTCATTATTTTTGTTTTGTTTTAGCGCACAAAATGTATTCTCGTCACTTCATAAAATTAAGGTTGAACCACTGTAGACACATTGACTATTTTAACGATGTTTTACTGCTTTTCTGGAGCTTGAAAGTGGTAGTTAAATTGCTGTCTATGGAAGAGTCAGATAGCCCTCGGATTTCATCAAAAATATCTTAATTTGTGTTCCGAAGATGAACGAAGGTCTTATGGGTGTGGAACGACATTAGGGAGAGTACTTAATGACAGAATTTTCATTTTTGGGTGAACTAACCCTTTAATTAATTCAAAAAAAAAAACACTGGTTTGGAATGACAGACAGAATTTTAAATTTTGGGGTGAACCATCCCTTTAAGACCTTATTTAGCATACTAATTTAGCCATTTGGTCCCCACAATGTAGGCAATACACCCACAACAGGCTTGGCGTTTGTCATCTAATATTAACTGTCATCTAATAGAATGCTCTGTGTGGCATAACATATGCATCACTGCTATTGTATGACTAAATCAATGGCAGACTTGAATATACACACAGGCAATGAAGAAATGAGTATTTGCCAGGGGCAACGGCCATAAATATGTACCTGCAAAGACAAAAAGAACCACTGGCCATTGTTCTCCCTGCAGTGTGTCTGCAGTAGCGTACATCAAGACATATTCTCCTTTTGTTGGAATCAAAAACCTCTACAAACAAACAGAAAAAGCAATTACACTTATTTATTGTTTCCCTGCCTATAAATGCACTAAAGGCAAGATATGATCTACCCTTTAACCAAAGCTGTTTATCTGCTTGGTTAACATCACAGTCACCTGAGGATCATCACTTTATCTTCATTCTCAGGACCCCGGTTTCTCACTCTCTTTCTGCATGTATTGTGAGAATTCACAATACATGCCTTCAACTATAACGTCACACATTCTCCTCAAAACAAGAATTCCGTTACTCAGACCTTGTGATGGATAGCACATCTCCATCCATCTATTCTCATATCACTTTTTTCAGTTTGTTTGTTCATTAGTGCTTTACAAAACACTTCCTTTGTTTATGAGGGTGTTATTGTGTTGTTTGTCAGAGAAATGTGCCACAGTCTATTCAGAAACAATGTGGATTACAATGAACGGAAGTTCCTTGCATCATTTGATCATTTACTCGTTCCATGCCGTTCCAAATATGTGTGATTTTCTGTCTTCCGTGGGAAAAAGGAGACATTTTGAATAATATGCTCTGGTTGCTTTTTTCTGTCTTTACTGTCTCTTTTAATCAATTTAATATGTCCCTCCTGAATGATTTCTTTAACAAATAAAACCTTAAAATCATGTGTATATTGTGTTGTATTGGTCCATCAAGCTGTGTTGTACTCCAGCGTTACGCCCCACAATTCGCTGTTGCGTGCGTGCCGTCAAGCCTTTTGGAGTATTATATTACACTGTTGTGTTGTTTTCTGGTGCGGGGTGGTGTTTGTGTGTTTTAGAGGAGTGTGATCACTCCTGCCTGGCTCGCAGGTCTATACTCAGATCATTTCCAGATGTTTTTGGCATAGCCGGCAGGAGAACCCCCCTCTTGCACTTTCCCCTTTTTTATCTTCACCCAGAAGCCCAGAGTCTTTACTTGGACCTTTAATAAAAAGCTGGGATCATATTGGTTGTTATTTTTCTACAGGAAATTGTTAGAGTTAGCTTGAGCAGAGGGAGGTGATCCAACCCTCTTTTTATGTAGGGTACACACAGACTCACGTTACGGTTATATCATCAGTGGTCCCTCACTCAAACTGCTGTGTCAGACCTCCGTTTGTGAGGGGAATAAAACAAAACATCCAGTTTGATAAACATATGCTGCGTTCCTCTGTCCAGGAGACAGGCTGGATCTGAGGAGCGCTTACATATTCATTCAGGAATTTTCCATTAGCCAACAAATAATAAACTCACGCTGGATCCCCACAGCAAATCTTTCTGTGTCAGGTACAAAGCGGGCTGTCAGCTGAGCTGAATCAGAGACAGAAATTAATATGTTATAAACTAAAACCTCAGCTTCTCCATGGAGAGAGACAGGAAGTCTCAGAGTAACACATAACACTGAAGAGCAACACCAATACCAAGTAACTAACCCCAATAAACACTTGAGAATGTTTGTCTTGTTTTCCATTAAAGAATATGTATATATCTATGTAAGAAAAAAAAATCCAGCTGCATAAGATATTAAGGGGGGGGGATTTACTATATCGGTTGACCATTAGCGCTATTAAATTATGTTATGAACTACGTTTGGGGTCAGTAAGTGTTGTTTTTTAAAGAATAAATTAATACTTATTCAGAAAGGACACATTAAATTGATCAAGTAAAGACATTCCTAATGTTACAAAAGTTTTCTATTTTAAATTATATTTTAAAGCTGCAGTCTGCAAGTTGTTCCTCTTTGTCGCCATCTCTGTTTGAAACCTGCAATTGCAGTTATTTGTGGAATTATCATCTTTACGTGGGTTGTGTATCGACACGGCTCCTCAGCGTGGATGAATCTGATGTTTGCTGTCAGTCACTACATCGGTGTGGATACTGTACTTCGGAATCACAGATTCTACATCTTGGAAGTATGACCATAATAAGAATTTTCACCGGAAAATGTCATCTGAACAAGTAAGTAACATGTCTGCCACTTTTGTTCTGACCAAAAAAAGCATTACAATAAATTGCGCTGCCAGTAGTGATTAAATCTAATGATCGCTTAGCTCGGATCACGTCAAACTGTGAAAATTGTTATTACTGTTATACTTTGTTCTGCGTGACAGTGGCGCCTGCAGCCGTACGGCTGTACATACCATGAGAGGGCGCTAATTAATGCCGTTTTTATTTTTTACATAATTTTTAAATAAATTATTAAAATCTATCTGCGTACACTCATGACATATTAAGAAAGCAAGAGAGAATGAAAATAATTAAAGGAGTGCGTTTGTGTGTTGTAAAGTCAAATGTGTGTATGTGCGTGCATGGGTGGGCGTGGGGTATATGGGTGAAAAGAAATCTGATTGGCTAGTTTAGTTTCATCACCTTTTCCTCACATGAAAAATGACATTACAGATAGTTAATGTTTAAAAACAGGTTCAAAATGAGTAAACGCTCTCTAAAACAGCCAAATTCGATTGAAACATTTGCAAAAAGGCCTAAAACTATTGAGTAGGGATAGAGAAATTAAGCTGTTTTATTAAGCACAAATAAAAGTCTGACGACGCTAAATGTGTTTAGTTTTCTGATAATAGAATTCAAATATTAAAGTGTGGCAAAAAATTTAATGTAACAACAAAAATAATAATTATAATAATACTAATAATACCTACTGACTTGTTTGAGGCAAGTAAATTGTGCTGTTATTTTATAGTTTTTATACTGTTTATATGACAGAACATATGATAATGTAATATAGGCTACAGGCTTATATATTTAAAATGTTAGTACACGGACTTGAACTTCCATATACCCATAGAGTAGTGGTCTTGGTTCAAACATTCCGACACGCAAAGTGAAGCAAAGAAAGTGAGCCTTCGTTTTTCATTAATCATGTTTCTTTGAAAACAATACGCACATTTCGGGACAAAGCTGCTCAGAGAACAAAACAATACTAAAAAATCACGAAGCATCTATCTACACAAGCACATAAGAGTGTAGTTAGCCTACATGCATCAGATTTTCTAAATGCGTGAAAAGGAAAGAGACAGTCGATTGTTGCTTGTTCTGTGGGTACCCTGAGATAAAATCCTGCAGGCGCCCGTGCTGCGTGACTATGTGTATTTAGTGTGTACACTCAAAAAAATGATTCTAGCTGCTAGCTCAGTTTATTTAAATAAAATAAGCTGAACCAACACAAATCTTTAGTTTTTTACTTAATTGGCATTTGCACTCAATTGTATTATGTTATATGAAATTAAATTTGCAAAATGTTAGGTTAACCTAAACCATTTGTGTTGGGACAACATGAATCATTTATGTTTCATTGATTGAAACTGGGCAGTGGATTTCTAGTTCCCAGCATGCTTTGCATAGGGATAGATCGGGACAGTAAATGTTGAAATTAAGTGCTGTTTAATGTGTTTTTTAGTAAAGGGAAATACCTTTTAAAGTTTGATGTTCAGTTATATTTGACATTTAAAAGAGTTTTTGTTATGTCGATTTTTTGAGGTTACCATTATGCTGAAGTGTAAACCTTGTGGTTAGGCTCTGGGTGGCTACATAAAATAAATCTATGTTGTTCTCAACAAGCTTTAACTGTGCTAAAGCCAGTGATGAGAAGTTTTGTATCTAATCATTACTTGTATGTTTGAAATGTTACATTTAGCACTAGAAAGAGTGTTGTTTTAGTTTTTATAGAAAAAAAATAAAATAGTTTGAGGGCCAGCACTTAACATACACAGTCTACATATGGTCATCAGCTTTACCCCTCTCAACGGTCATGGAACATGTATGTGTGTGTACAACAGCTACTCACAACCTAAGCACAAGCGCACATCATCACCATGATGGTAACAAAAAAAACAAACAAAAAAAACATTTTATACGCTACGAACACTTTTAAATGTTCAAAATAACTAAACATTAAACACTTAAACACTAACAGGTCTTTCCATTTCCTTAAAAGCGCAGAAAACTTGAGCAACTCTGCACAAGGGCACCAGTCTGAATTGCAATAGCACTGGTTGGATCAACAAGAGTGAATTATGTTCAGGAAACATTCACAGAATACGTCAAATGAAACTGGTGTGATCTCATTCAATTAGGATGAATTTTACTCATCAGTTCAATTAACCTAGCTTAAGTTCAAATAAATCAGTTCAACTGTGTGGAAATAGGTGTCATAATTGAATTAAGTTAGACCAACAAGTTATTTTTTTGAGTGTATTCAGGTTACCTGTAGATTTCAATTTCTGTAGCTACTCCGTAGTCCGTAGTCTTTTGCTTTTGACTACGGGTGAATCTCCAGTTGTCACTGATGATTGTCATTTGGACCTTTCTGGATTACAATCCACCATCAAAATAAGTTTAATTATTGCAGCTGCTGTGAAAAAAGGCTATTAATTATCCGCCACCTGAAACATCCTCCACATGCCATATCGCCTACTAGCTGGGACTAGTTCTTTATTTTTACAGACGTGACATAATGACGCAAAGACAAACGACATGCTTGAATTTCCTGTGGAAACCCACCAGTACCGCCCTTATTATAAAACATTATTACAAGCTTACCGTTGTGAATCAGGTTAAATGTAAGAAGATAGTTTTGAACACTGGCTGGTTATGCACTTGCTCAAAAATTGATTTTGGATAATCTTTAACCAAAAAAAAAAAAATGTTATGGACTGCAGCTTTAACATATAACATTAACATAAAAACTGTTATGTTAACATAATATTTCATAATATTACTGCTTTTACTGTGTTTTTGATCAAATAAATGCAGCTTTGATGACTATAAGAGACTTTTCAAATGAGAAAAAATCATGCTGACCTCCAACTTTCGAATTGTAGTGTAATTTGAAGAAAACTTAAACGAACTTGAGTAAATACTGCATTAATTGTCCTTGTAAATAATGCCTGAGGTTGTGATCAGTATTACTTACAAGTCTAGACCTGAAATTCATGTTGTTTCTGTACTACATATTAAATTCATTTCCAGTTATAATCACAGTGCTTGAGAGCTCAGTCTCCACCCCTTGTTGTTCTGCACCTCTGGTCATAATTACCTTTCCTTTCATCACTGATGGAATGATCAAATGAAATGATGAATGTTACCACATTTAGCCATTAATCTGGATTTGCATTCTCTCTCTCTTCCAGCTTTTGTGTTTTGCACAGTGTTTGGCTCCGTACATGCACATACAAAAATATACAGTGGGGTCCAATATGTCTGAGACCAACATTAAAAACCCATTTAAATTTGGAAATAACTAAAATTTAAGCAGAGGATAAAAGCAATAGATTGTTTGTTTCAACTTAATTTTTCACTTAAATTGAACTTTCACTGTTGTTAGTTTCACTCAAACCACCCTTGTTCACATTACTAAAAAAACTCATGTAGCTACATGAACGTAATTTAACTGCATTGTTTCTACTAAAAATTAGTATTGTCAGCTTTACTTAGTATGTGTTTGTTCAATTTGTGAAACGCACAAATTAATGTTGACATAACTAACTGGGCAGTGGATCCATAGTTCCCAGCATGCTTTGCAACTGACTACATTAGGACAGTAAATTTAGGGATTAAAGTGTTATTTTACGTGTTTTTCAGTATAAGGGGAAAGATGTCGTTAGTTTATGTTAGTGTTTAATGTTCAGTTATGTTGGACATTTAGAGTAGTTTCTGTAATGTTTTTGAATTTTTTGGTTACCATTATGCAGAAGAGTGTCGTCTGTGTTTAGGCTGTGTGCACTCATATATCCATGTTTAGGATGGAATTCCTGCTCTCAATTCAATTGAGTTTGTTCAATGAGTTATTTTTTGAGTGCATTTTGTAGAGAAAATAGTTCATTTAATAAGGTAAATTAAGTCAATAAATGTGTTCAACTTACGTAATAAACATAACATTATTAAGTAAACTGCACATATAAATATTATGTAACAGTGACATTCAAATGATTTGTATTTACTCAAAGAAATTTTGTCAGATTTACTTGAATTTCTTTTGTTCATACAACTAAATTGTTATTTGTACAAATTACTCAATATAGTTTCGTGGAACCACTTGACACTTCTTTTTTAAGTAAATCCAACAATTTATTTTTTTGAGTGTACTTTTATTCAGGAAAACACATTAACTTGATCAAAAGTGACAGTAAAGACATTTATAATGTTACAAAAGTTTTCTATTTCAAATAAATGCTCTTTTGATCTTTCTATTCATCCAAAAATCCTGAAAAAGCATTGTGGTTTCCACAAAAATAATAAGCAGCACAACATTAATAATAAGAAGAAATGTTTCTTGAGCAGCAAATCAGCATATTAGAATGATTTCTGAAGGATCATGTGACTCTGAAGACTGGAGTAATGATGCTGAAAATTCAGCTTTTCATTCATAGGAATAATTTACATTTTAAGTTTTACATTATAAACAGCAATTAAATGTAGCCATAGTGAGTATAAAAGACTTCTTTCAAAAAAATTTCTTAAAATAGAAAATACAAATTATACAACAGATAGCTCCAGTTCTTGATTATGATTAGTTGAGCCGTGTTCTAAGCCGTTTTAAATGACTCTACAAACATAGATCTGTGACCGCATTACATCAGTATCACTGCACCACTCCATCTGTGTGTTGCAGCGTCTGTGTTGCAATCATTCCACTTCTAAAGAAAGACATTGCTTGGTTGAAGAATAATATTTTTTATCTACAGCATTACATTTTTGTGTCTGTGTGTTTATTTTATGAAACCTTGCCAGGTATGTGGAACCATTTTATAAAAGCAATAAGCCTGTGAAGCTGTGATTTATAGTGAATTTAGAACAGCTAAGAGGGTTTTAGGTGCTCTGTGTCATGCCTAACAACGCCCCTTAGCTGTTCTAAATTCACTGTAAACCATGGCTTCTTGCAGCTTATTGCTTTAATAGAACCCAACATAAGAACATAAGAAGAAGTGTGTTGGATCAATGTGCCTTTTCACCTTTAAAGGTTCAACCTGTAGAAGAGGGCCTGGCAACAAATGACTCATCAGTCAAATAACCATATGGCCTCTCTCACACTCAGCATGGATACTAACACATCAAACCCCTGTGCAAACTGACAGAAAGCCCCTAATACAACCTTTTAACCTCCGTTCTTGTTTTCTCTTTCCTTTATTCATTCTTACTAAGAGACTCTGTACAGTAGTATCTGCTTCAGATGACTTGCCCACAGACTTTTATTGGGCGGTCTGAAGTATGATGTTCAAAGGTTTATTTGAGACACATACAGCAAATAAACAAGATCCTTGATCACATCTAGAGTGACCGCAAAAAGCATCTATACTTGGGCTACGTCCACACAAAGCCAGAGCTTACCCTATCCGATCTTTTTTTTTTTTCCTGGTCTTTCCTCATCTGCGTACACACGAAACCACTGAAACGATTCAAAACGATGTAGTGTACATGCCAGACCAGTATGTGGCGCTGTAATTCTGCCACAGAGCTACACTTAAAACAGCGAATAAGACTTGGAGCATGCGCATAAACTTTGCGCGCTGTATACAAACTATAGTAAAGCTTAGAAATAACGCTTTATTTTGGCTCAGTAGCTTCTGCAGCATGAACACAAGCATCTAGAGTCTGCTATTGTTGTTTTTGTTGCTGTTTTGTGCTGTTAGCGGCGTCTGACTAGGGTCGACACCTGGGGTGATGACATCATCGTTTCACAAAATATACTGATAGGCTGTACACACGAAACGCAATGGCGGTGTTTTCAGATTTATCCACTCTGGGACCCGATTTTAAAAAAATTGCGTTTTCACCTTCCGAAACTTTTCCCATCCGTGTGGACGAAACGCCTATCCGATACAAAATTTGTGCGTATACACAGAAACTTGTCTCCGTGTGGACGGGGCCTTAGACACGTGAATTATATTATATTATATTTTATCAAATTATTTAAAGGGGTGGTTGATTATGATTTCACTTTTTTATCTTTAGTTAGTGTCTAATGTTGAAGTTAGAGTATAAACAACATCTGCAAAGTTACGACGCTCAAAGTTCAATGCAAAGGGAGATATTTTTTCTTTTAAAGAGTTCTCTGTTTAAGGACTAACAAATGGCTGGTAGGGACTACAACGACCTTCTTGACATCACTAACCCTAAAATTTACATAAACCCTGCCCTCAAGAACTTGCAACAAAGGGGATGAGGCCATGTTGGGCTGTTTAGAGAAGAGGAAGAGTTGTTGTAGAAGAGTGTTGTTGCCATGCCGTCATATTACGCCGGACTGCTTCACAAACGAGGGTCAATTCAATGCTGGATTTGCACAAAATATTAACATGACGGCACATGCTGGTCGATGAGTTGAATCAACTCCACAGCAACTACATAAATTTATCCACTAACCATTCAAAAACGTCCAGATAGATTCTATAAGTTGTAACTTCATCCTAAGTCTCTCCATCAGTGTCCGACTCCGGTTTGATCAATGTAAGGCTGAACACCGTTACTGACAATCGTCATTTTGGCTGCGTGAGATTCTCCAGCTTTGTTGCTGTTGAGCAACCAAAGCACGAGCTATTAAAGCTCCGCCCTCTTCTGGAAAGCGCCAGGGAGCAGCAGCTCATTTGCATTTAAAGGGACACACAAAAACGGAGTGTTTTTGCTCACACCCAAATAGGTGCAAATTTGACAAGCTATAATAAATGATCTGTGGGGTATTTTGAGCTGAAACTTCACAGACACATTCTGGGGACACCAGAGACTTATATTACATCTTGTAAAAGGGGCATTATAG
Source organism: Anabarilius grahami (assembly GCA_003731715.1). Classification (NCBI taxonomy): domain Eukaryota; kingdom Metazoa; phylum Chordata; class Actinopteri; order Cypriniformes; family Xenocyprididae; genus Anabarilius; species Anabarilius grahami. The sequence continues at coordinate 2,831,389 of RJVU01036174.1, read as the reverse complement.
GACCCCTTTAAGCATCAAACTTAAAGAAAGAGCACATGCACACTTTTTAAGCAAACATTCAATAGATTTAAAAAAAGTATTCAAAATGTATCCAATAGTCTGGATTCTGGCTATCTGACTTACCTGTGTATGTCCTAGTATGGTGGATCCCTGTGGAGAGTCTGACTTGAAGCTGTAGGACTGCAGGATACCTGGATCGCAGTCGCCGAGAGCAGGCAGGCCATCTCTCCACTCCTGCAAAAAACAAACACATATACAATACTGCTTTAAAACAACCAGGAACCACAACCTTCAGGGTCTTTCACAAACATCAATACTCAAGGTCAAAATGGAGCTGACCCATAATTCCTCTCTCTGTGTGACTATGATGTGCGGGTGTGTTAGAGGGTCCTAGTGATTAAAGGTCACATCAAACAGTTCTTTCGAACAGAGGCTATAGTGAGCAGTTGGCTAAACGGTGTGGTGCAATTCACACAGCATTATGAAAAACAGAGACATCTGTACTGTGATGTAAACTGATGTTTTCAGTGAGAGACAGACTTTTATTTCATATTGTGATGTATAACCGAGTGAAATACAGTAGCTTATGAACAAGAACAAAATGTGGGGCGGGGTATGATTTTGACTATCGGGAATTGATTGGATCGTTGTGTTTTGCTATTGGTGGATTTCATGTGAGTGACAGGTTGTTCCAACTTCACGAGAAGAGAAGAAATGTTGTCGCAAGACAGAGGGGAAGTTATGTTGATTATAGATTATAATAATGTGCACTGATAAATAATTTATAATAAACACTGCAAACACTGTTATTTCATAAAAATAAAAAAAAGGCCAATTCTGATTTCATGGTGACTTGAAACACAGAATATGAAGGCTTCTTGATACTGATTATGAAAAATATCGAGTGGCTTGAGTAAAACATCCCACATCACAAAATTTTCCTCACCAGCTCTTTGTCAGTGACTGGCAGGATGGTGAACTGCTCCTCTTTTGTTTGCGGGCTGCCCAGGTCTTGGCTGCTCCTAGTGGGTGGAGGCGGTGGTTTGCCTTCCAGTTTGCGGACCTGCCGCTCCCCTTTGGCCGTTCCGGTCGCCCCGGCGCTCAGTTTACGCACCGGATTGGTCAGCCACTTCTTCAGGGTGCTGACAGAGCGACGGGAGCCAGGGGAGTTTGGGGCCGAACTACCCGAAGCCTGGGGCGGCAGAGAGGCCACCGAGGTGGAGATACTGCCCTCACTGCCAGCGGCTGAGTATGAGTCTGTACAGACAGAGAGGGAGTGAAGAGAGAGAGGGAGGAGGAATTAAGACGGGAATAACCATCTGAGAGGACGACAGCAAGGGAAAACAAAATAAATCTGCCTTATATATAAACACGCTCTACATAAACACACTATAACACTAAATATGGCCCATAGCTGAGACATTGAGAAGAATTTTTCCCATCTCAGACTTCAGGCCTGTGACCAGTTTCTTCAACTAAGGGCACTTTTGGACCCTGTGGACTTTCACCAAATACACAACCATTAAAATGTTTGGGGTCGGTAAGATTTTTTCATGTTTGAGGCTGCATTTATTTTGATCAAAAATAATGTAAAAAAAAAAAAAAAATGCTGTAAAATATTATTACAGTTTTACTGTTTCTATTGTGATATATTTCAAAATGTAATTTATTCCTGTGATGGCAAAGCTGAATTTTCATAAGCCATTATTCTAGTCTTCAGTGTCACATGATCCTTCAGAAATCAGTCTAATCTGTTGATTTGGTGCTTAAGAAACATTTCTTATTGCTATCCATGTTAAAAACAGTTGTGCTGCTTAATATTTTTGTAAAAACTGTAATACTGTATTAATTTCTTTCAACAAAAAAAAAAAATCACAAATGTAGTATATATACATGCACCATAAGAAAATTCTGTTTTTTTCATGAACATTTTAATTTCTACCACATCAAATTATGTAATGTATTTCATATTCTGTTGGAAATTACAGTGAGGAAACAACAAATTATGAAAAAAATGACAGACTTGCCATTAGTTTTGCTAAGGCTAATTTCATAGCTAGTTTTATATATCCCAAATACACATAATTAAATAATAATAACACACTTTAAGCATAATTTGACAAAATTACAGCTTGATGAGAAATGACAAATATATTCTGTTATCAAGAAATAATTACCTTAAATTTTCTTTCTGCACATACAGTATTACATATTTAATCTTAAACATGCCACTATTGTAAATTGTCCCAAACTATGAAAAACTGGTATTTTGTAATGGATTATTTCAGTTAGAAATAACAGTAATTCTTAGTTCATAGTAACAAAAATGATGTGCATCACATCTCATTATATATAGGTTGCATACACCCAAAATAACCAATCACATGTAGTCTAGGCCAAAGGAGATTATTGTGCATCAACTGGTTTTGATAAAGGCACACTTGACTTTACTCCAAGATCTTTAGGTGCGAGTGAATCGTTAGGAAGAGCAAAGAACGCTGATAGAGTGATGAATCGTTAGTTTATTGAAAAACAAATTTATGGAGATGCTTTTGCAATGTAATATCCTAATTACTAACCCTCTCATTTTGAATAATACATATTCATCAACACGGGTATAGGGGTAAGAAAAATATCATGTGCACATGCACCTGTTGTGAGTATAGAAATTTAGCATGAGAACCCTTTAAGTATGTTATCATTGCTGAATGAGTTGGTGTTAGTATATAACCGGTGCAGACAGGCCTCGTGCCACACTTCCCAGTAAGTGTTAATCACATGAGGACTACCCAAACTGGTTTAGGGCAGACTTTGAGATGCTACATTGGTTAGCCAAGCTGTCGTGTGACCCTGGAGAGCTAAATATAGACCCCGCCCCAAAGTCGAGGCTCAGGCTGAGACTGCGGTGCTGGTGTCAGAGGGACCCTGGGAAAAGAACAGAGGGGGATGTGCACAGGAAGCACACTTTAATCCTCGTCCACAGGAAGGTCACCAACTTTTTTTGTTCTCTCACTACGTTGTGCCTCACGCCCCCCACTACTCTCTTCCTGACCCAGAACAGTGGCTGTCTGAGGTTATCAGCAGCAGAAAGGACAGGCTTCACATGTTTCAGTCTGCCTGACAGGACGGCACAAACACATACACACACAAACGCAAACAAACACACTTCACCCAGAGAGGCACGGTGTTGTGCCCAGATGTCGGGCTGTGTCAGTACCCGGAAAACCATTGCTAAACCAGTATTTTTCTAATAATAATTATGAAGTTAAGCTTTATTTCCCCTTTAAATTATTTTAATGTTATTATGACATACTGTAAACCTGAATAAGTTGGCAAAACTAAAAAAAATTGAAAAGTAAGCAGAACTAGCAGATTTTTATTTTGTACTCAAACATTTTAATTGTTCTTAAATTGAAATATTTGAGTAAACTAATTAATACATTTAACTTAAAATTATCATGTAATCTCAACGTAAACATTTTTATTAGTGGAAATTTAGCTAGCTATAACTAGATAATACAGAAAAGGCTAACTTGCTAAATGATAATAGCATTGTATAACACTTTAGCATACCTGTTCACAAACCAAGCACATGCAGCACTTATCACCATGATGGTAACTCTCCACATTAACACAAACTCTTCTAAATTAGCGTAACAAAACATTAATAGCTACTAAATCTCCCACTAAACATTAATCTTGCACAAAAAAACATTGTATAACACTTAATTTTAGCATTTACTCTCCCTTTCGCGTGCCATGGGCAAAGCATGCTGGAAACAAAAATCCCAGCCCAGTTTCAGTCTAAATTAAAAGAAATTAGTTTAAAAAAAACTTAAAGCAATGAAACAGTTCAGTTTACTTAAATTATATCAGTTCTGTGAACTTGAAAGAAAAAGAGAGTGCTAAATACTCATAAAAGTTAATTTGACTGAACTAATTTGTTTATTTTAAGTTTGTCCTACTCAAACCAATTAATTATTTTGAGCGTTAGGATTTACTGTGTACTGAACTATCTACTCAGCAGCTTTAATATGATCACAAATTAGACATGCATTTTATCCAGAAATGTGACTTACATTGGTTTTGTTTGGGTTCAGTTTGATTTCAGCAAAAACACATTGTAAAAAATATAATAAAACAAAAAATACTAGAAAGTTATTTTGAGACTTTATTGTGCATCCAAATAATTGTGCATTATTGTGCATTGCAAGTCAAACCAATATTTTTTTTCTCAAAACCGTTTATGTTTGTGCAAGAAAACAGTTTACTTGTGAAACTTTTTTGCAAGCGCTTCAAAGGGTTTTGTTTGAGAAACTTGTTTTAGAATGTGCGTCCAATTATTTCGCGAAGATTAAAAAGTTTAAGTGCTATTGGATGGGGTCAACAGGTAATGATGGATGTTGCATGCTTTGTATTGGTCTGTTACCAAAAAAGCAAAGCAAAATATTTTCTAACACAATCAAAAACTAATTTGAGAGCAAATAGGGAAAAAATGATTGGTTTTACTTTGAAAACTTTTTGGATGCAAAGTAAATGCTCAAAAATAACTCCCCTCAATTAGAATGAGCATTAATTGTCTGGGGCACCCCAGGAGTAATTGTAACATATTTAATTTTACATCAACAGTTAAAATGGACTGGGGGTCTCTCAGACTCCAAACAGAACACAAGGGTTAATGTAGAGGTCCAACTAATTTATTAAGCTAATGTTTTGTGTAGCAGAACTGACCTAGAATTTGTGCTGATACACAGAGAAACAACCCCTGTCAAGAACTAATCCACAAACTTTCCACTTTCATCGGGGAATAATCAGTGAAATAATGGCACTGACCTCAACCCAAATGGAATTCAGCAGAACCTAAAGTGGAGGGATTATAACTCTTATTGCTGGCTAAACAGCAGGGCAAATCTGCTTTCCTGATACTGTTCTGCTGTGTGCTTGGAGGGGGGCAGCTCTCTGTGTGAACAACATGCCAGACTGTTCCTCCTGTCTCTCCACACGGGGCACAAAAGAGAGGAATGGTTTCATTCCACACTCAGTATGGATCCGACAGATTAAGAAAGAGTGGCAGTTATGAAAAAGCAAAACCTAATTCATTACCCTGTTTTGTTTTTTTGAGCAGGGAACTGAATGTTATCAGGAACTGAAGGCTGTTGGGAACCGGCAGCGACTGCTTACCGTATCCTCCACAAATCAGCGGTAACACCCACATGAAACAATGCGTTATCCATCATTATATCCCACATGCAGATTGAAAATCTGCCTATTTGTTGAAGTAACATAATGCAATGCAACAAAGCAGAGCTGCACGATTAATCGTTAAAAGGTTGCAATCTCGATTTAAACACCCACGCGATCTTATTCCAAAATGACAACGATTCGTCTATTAAACCTTTAACAAAATCACACCGGAACATTCAAATGTGTGTTCGCGCTGCCGCTTACCCAGAGAGAGCAGTTGTCATGTTTAGGAATGAAACATCTTCACAACGACACAGTATTGTTATTTCTGTTACAACAAGTATTCAAATGATCACAGAAATACACAGATAAAAGTTTATAGTTTGGATATAAGCACTGATGTCTACGATAGCGATCAAAATGGAGCAAATCACCGTTTGAAAGTAACTCGGCACTTCATTTAAAGGTGCAGTATGTAGGATTTCTGTCCGCTAGAGGCCTATTCAAAACAAAGGCGTAGCTTGATGACGCCGAGTTTGAGAGCGGAATCTTGGGACATGTGGTCTTCACCTCAACGGACAGTGCAAAAGAATAGGGATAGGACTCGGGAAAAAATCTTTTTCATGGATGCGATTATCAACCTTACTGTAGTATGAAGCAGAGCAGGACCGAGTGTTGTGGGAGCTGAATGAGGCCACTGGAGCGATTGCGCAACATACGCCTCACGAGCAGCGGAACTTTTATTATGACACAGTCGCTGGCGACGCTTCCGCTTTTCCAGTCAAGAGTATGAGGTAACGCAGTTCTGCATATTATATTAGATACATTTGAGTGTGTTGAAAATGTTATAACGTTACTCTGTGCGTTCACTCGGTGGCTGCTGTGAGACATTTGTTGCACACTGCAGTGAGATTAGAATATCATATTAAATGCTGGATGGCTTGTGTTGATAAATGGCATGCAGTTCATTTTAAAATGTATTGTATGATGGAGAAAATTATGTATTACTGTTACTAAAAATAAAGCTGCATCTTATTATGCTATGTTAGCTACTTTACAAAACAGTGTTTTTCTCTGAGGCATGGAAAGCATGGTAGCTACTCGAAAAAAATCTAGAAAATTTGATTTAAACAATAAGACTAAACATGTTGAGCTATATAACAATTATTTGTTTTCTGTCTATAAATATATCAAAACAGTTGTTCCCTTGCCTATAAAAACGTGTAATATATTAAAGCGTCTTTGGTGTTTCCATGGTTTCTACAAAATAAAACCGGAAACCGAGGGTAACCCGGGTATGACGCAATTGACAGGCGACTCCTCACACGTCCCGGAGCCTTGGTTAAAATTGCAATTTTCTCACGATTTACAAATAGTTGGAAACATTTGGGATATTGAAAGTACTTAAGTGAACAAAATATATAACACTGGCCTAGTGGTTTTTGGATATTTTACTGCAAAAATATTACATATTGCACCTGTAACGATTGTATCGATTACATTGTGACAAGTGACTGTTAAAAATGTATTTTGTTTAGTTGTTTTCAGAATCGCGGGAAAATCTCTATTTGAAACCAAAAAAAATGTGATTTATCCAGAATTGTACAGCTCAAAGCACACAAATGGAGAGCCAAGGTTTTTTGAAAAACTGTAACACACACCTTGTGCAGCAAGACTGAAATTGCAGGAAGAGATGCTCCATTTTGATTGCTGGTAAACAAAGGGGCTGAATTGATTTGAAAGCTGCAAAGCTATGCCTAAGTGCTGGTGGTGTACGGAGAGGGATCCTCTTAATATGACACTGACTGAGTGCTCATCACATTAGAAAGGATTTTCTAAACTCTTAATAGCTAGATAGTTTCAGCGAAGGAGAAACTATTGAGAATATATAATAAGATATCTTTATGCAATATCCTTTGAACCTGTATCTGTATTACGAAAATTAACCATGGTTTTACTACAAATAAAACAAACAAAAAAACATGATTATTGTAGTTAAACCATGGTAACCACAAATGAATCATGATTTTGCTACACTAACCATAGTTTAATGGTATCTGTAGTAAAACTGTGGTTATACAAATGGTAATCAATCAGCCAAAAAACATAGTTACTAAACCATTGTTAATTTTCAAAGGATTACCCTGGTAAGATTTTTTTCCAGAATATACAGTACATTTTTCATGGGAAAGAAAATGACAAATGATGTTTGAAATCTAGTTTACATGAGGAGTGGGATCACATTTACATTAAAATGTTAATTAAACTACACAGAACAGAAGCCAAATCCCAAGCCATAACTATAACTATAAACTGCTTAAATAATCTGGATTCAATCCGATTTACTGAACAGAAACACAGTGTGACAGTGTCACCTGTTAATATGGGCAGAGAAACGGGCCTAATGTTTTTTTGGATTTCCCAGACCTCAGGGCTACTGAACGGCCTTTTAGTACAAAAAAAGAACCTGCTGTTTTGTGCATATGGGAGATAGCCACTGGCCTCTGAAACTCCAGTCTCCATCATAGGAAACCTCTCCAGCAAATCGAGTGCCTACACAACACATTAGCTGTGCGAGACGGAAACGAGAGAGCGCAGTGAAAACAACCCTGCATGAAACAACCCAGACTGAATGGTTATCTAAGGTTGGCTCAGTTGGACAGAAGAAAACACAGAATTCCCCACAGCCCCCCGCAGGCAGGCCCGACCATCATTTCAGGAGAGCATGTGTTTCAGCTCAGAGCGGCCGGTGGGTTGTTTCGCCGGCACTCAGCAACAAAGTCAACATGAAAGCGTGAGTGGGGGGTGAGTGTAAGGGGATCTGAGATGGAGAGATGAATGGACAGAGGAGATCAGGGGCTCAAAATAGGAGGGAAGGGAAAGGTCTTGAACAAACATAAGCTTAAGGCACAGTGGATATAGGAAGAGACTGAGAAAGAAAAACTAACATGTCATATCGCTTGAAAACAGGCTGTAAACAAGACACCAAAAATAATTCTATATAACTTTGTGCATTGTTGCAGGGATCTGTATGTTATGGAAAGAATGATTTCACATGTGCGACATGTGTCTGACTCCAGGCCTGCAACATATACTCACTCCAACAAACCAGAGTTGAACACCATGTAGAACAGAGAATGACTTTTAAATTCAGTTTCTGAAGCAGGATGCAGAATTGTAATTTACATTGGAACTGAACAAATCAGAATTGAAAAAAAAAAATCATATGATATAGCAACGCTATCTCATGACCAATTCGTACGTATTTTACGAGTGGCTAATTCATACGAATTCGTACGATTTGTCTAAACCCCTATGACGGGTAGGTTTAGGGGCGGGGTTTGGGGTAGGTCATTCGTATGAATTCATACGAATTTGTCAACTCGTAAAATACGTACGATTTAGCAAAAAACGTATGAATTCGAATGAGTGAGGTCATATGAATTCGTACGAATTAGCCACCTCGTAAAATAAGTACGAATTGCTGTGAGATCGGGTTGGATATAGTTTAAAATATTTTTTTCAATTCCATTTTCAGTATGAATCACTCATAAAAATTTTATGATTCCATTATTAATCCAATGGGAAATACCGCATATTGTATGGTGTGTATATATATATATATATATATTAATATATTAATAATCAATGTTTGAAATGCGACAAAAATAGTATCCATTAATTTCTACCATGACAACTCTCGAAGATTGTTAGTAATGGATATGACAATGACATGGTAATGGATATGACAAAGTTAATGTATTTGGTCTTGAATCTGCTATGCTGTTGCTGTAGATTATTGCTGCAGATTATTACTGCTGCTGCAGAGCAAGTACAGGAACTTGCTACTGTCAATATATACGCCGATACGCTGCTGCAAGTAAGAGATAGTGCTTCTGCGCAAATAGCATATATCAATAACCCATAGCAGATCTATACAGGTGGAGCTGGGGAAGGTGGAGGGTTTTAGAGGAACCCTGAAGCGCACTGCAAACTGCTATAGTGAATATAACCAGCCATTTAAATGTGTGAGCAACAAGCTCATTGGCTGCAGAAGTGACATGGACCAATCAGCTTGAGCCAAGTAGTTAATGCTGTAATTATCATCAGCTTGCGTTAAGGACCCACCAGCCTGCGCCATCTAGAGTTTCATGACAGAACTGTGTATATATATTAATATTTCAACATGTTTTATAAATCAAAGGACATTAATCAATATATGCTATGAAATTAAATTTATACAATATTATACAATGCTATATGCAATATCATCATTCATAAGTAGAATATATATACATATACATACATACATACCGGTATATACAAATATTTCAAATGAATCATGTAATTATTTATTTTTGGTTTGTCACAAAACACAACTTTTTTTTTTTTTAATGTAAACCGTTCCTTTCATTCCAATCCATATTCGAATTCAACATGCCATCTGTAAACATGTCTCATGTTTAACAACATGATTTACTTCCTGTATCCCTAACCACGGTAACCAACACATCATAACCAGTAATGTCTTGGTGTTCCATGTCACATCAATCATTCTACCCTTCCTTCCTTGGATTGCCACTGAACAGAGTAATTCTGTAAACTGAGTGATTCAGGAGTTGTGCTACAGCAAGACAACCCAGCATTTCACCAACGGGGGACCCAGGGAATTAACATAATACCCTTCCAGCACTGCAAAGGCCTTCTAGATTTGTTTCTGACTGGGTTAAGTGCGTCTCTCTCCATCACTCTGACAGGGAGAGGTGGGAATGTAATATTGAAATGAAAAACCGTTCTCCTGTCAGTCTGAAGAGTGTGTGAACTCATTCCTGTAATGGTGTGTCTGAGAGCCAGGAGATTACAAAGAGGCATTTTGATAATGCTGCCACCGCACCGTTCAACAAAATTGATAATTAAAATCTGAATTAAGCAAAATATTAAGCCTGAGCTCCCCTCATCCCCAATGATTAGCTAATGCTGTGCTGTTCTTCCAATTCTGGCTCCACAATCCTTTTCCTTCTTCTAAATCTCTCTTCCTTCTTCTATCTCACTCTCTTTTGAGCCCTGTCTTTATAATAAATCTGGTGCAACAGAAGGGATTGTTCCCTTTTCTGAGCTTCACAATCTCTGTGCTCTGGGATAATGCAGATTCTAAGTCACTTCTTAAAAACTTCTCAGACTCTATTATCTGAGGAGGAGGCATACATTTAGTCCTTAATGATGATCAAAGCAAAACGTTTGAGACCACTATGGAAAATCTGGGATTTCAAAACTTCAAAATAAAGTTTTTAGTTTCAATAAAGCAAAAGAGAAACATTAAATTCATCAATTCAACAATTCAAACCTTTAAATTCAAAATTATGTTGCATTGAATTAAAATATGTATTAATTTAGTAATATCAATAGTGGACTCTATATGGGCACATAATATAATTAATATAATAATTAAGAAATATTTAAACATCAGCAGTCAATAAGATCAGGGTTGCCAAGTTTGCGTAAGAAAGAATCAGCCCAACTGCTATTGAAAACCCGCCCAATAAACAGCCAAAACTAGCCCAATTGCTTTCCAGGGGTAAAAATCACATTCCAGGGTGGAATCCCCTGGTAAAAACCATGTTGCGAGGGGTAAAAATCGAGGTCCTTGGTCAAAAAAAAAAACCTGCAGCAACAGTGTAAAAGTAGCCCAATTCTGCAGGAAAACCGAGGACTTGGCAACACTGAACAAGATATTAACATTATCCTGAGTTTTTCTTGAAAGCATAAACCTTACTAAATTTGTGAAGTTTGTGCTTATAACAAATGAGAATGTGAGTGGTAATATGAATGATATTTATAGCTGATAGTGATACTGATAATGTCATTTTGTTCAATATATTTGCCTTATGTAACACAGATACAGTTCAAAAAAGAAAGAATCTCTTAGCCATAAAGTATGTAACTGCTTGAACTCATGTAGAAATGTTTGTAATAATGTGTGCATGTGAAGACCAATGTGTTTTGGAGTCCACCTTTCCAGGAATTTGGGCTCCATTTCCACTTATTGATTGGCTGTGGTAGAGTGCTGATGCAGCCGCGCTGCAGGAGGGAGTGTGTTGACTCTAATGGGCGGCAATTTTCAGAGAGGCTTAGGCCTCTGGAGACCTGCAGATCTTTAGTCCGCTTTTGTTTGGCACAGCCACAGTCACTGCATTTGGACAGGGGTGAAGTCACTGCATCTGCACCTGATGCTTTCTTCATATAGGACGGGAAAAGGTAGAGATCCAAATACATAAGTATTTTGTTTACAATCCCAGGTGGATATGGACTGTAATATAAACACTGACTGTAATTTGCAGATAACTAGATGCCATCTGAAAGTTCGGAGGCTAGAGCGGAACTTCAGTGGAAAAGGCTTTGGAAAATATAATGATGTTATATACTGTAGTGAGGACATTATTTGGGGAAAAAAAAAACGCTCTAGCTAAATAAATGTGTCATGAACAATTTGGTTTTCCATCAACTTCTACTTTGCAGCTATCTAATATAGCTATAATCCAATTTCTGGAGATTGCACCTAACCCAGGCATTTTTTTCCTTTTGCACCCACACTGAAGAAGCAAGTTTGCTCCTGGATGGACGATGTGTCCTCCCCTAACCTTCAGTAAAAATACACCTATAGAAGTTCTCAACCAGGGCACCAGGACTCACAAGTGTCCCTTTTTTCTTTATAATGACTTAAAGGGATAGTTCACACAAAAATGAAAATCATTTACTCACCCTCAAGTTGTTCCAAACCTGTTCAAATTTCTTTCTTCTGCTGAACACAAAAGAAGATATTTTTAAGAATGTCTGTAACCAAACGGTTGATGGGCCCCATTGACTTTTAAAGTTGTTGTTTTTTCCATACTGTGTAAGTCAATAGGGCCCATTAACTTGGTTACCGACATTCTTCAAAATACCTTCTTTTGTGTTCAGCAGAAGAAAGAAATTCATACAGGTTTGGAACAACTTGAAGGTGAGTAATTGATGACAGAATATTTACTTTTGGGTGAACTATCCCTTTAAAATGGTTTAAAATAAGACAAAACAAGCTTTGAAATACACTAAGACAACTAAAATAAAGATATTCCTTATTTTAATCTTTTTTTGTGTTCTGCAAAGTCATATGGGTTTGGAACGACATGAGGATAAGTACATTTTCATTTTTGGGTGAACTATCCTTCAAATGTGTCAAGACTGCTTGCGTAGTGTAATTGTAGTGTCCTCTCACTCTACAATTAGAGCATCATTCAACCATGAATGACAGCGGTGTGCGAGTGGAGCCACAAATGCAGAATCATGTGGAGTGTCTATTTTTCTCTTTTGTCCTGAAGTATGTAGTTCCTGCTCTTTGTCTCGCTCTCGACCACTTGTTCTCAACCCAGGCCTGTCCTATAGATTGTATTTCACCTACGCAGAGGAAATAAAACGGTTTGAGTGCAGGTCTGTGTGTGTAGTGGCACTGAAGGACAGACAGAGCAGACACGTAACACGTCGTTCCGGATCGGACCGTACTGTACTGCACTGCACCATTAACATCATTTGCTCTGAGCTCGTGGCCACACACTCCATCTCTCGCTCTCGATCAAAGTGCTGTTTTCCTGGCTGGCTGTGATTACAGCCATTTCCTGGCTTAGTTTTTCCTTGCAATGCAGCAAGACTGTTAAATGCAGCCTGATGTTTATGGTCACAGCCTTATTCGGGGTTTTAATCCTTTTTTCCCCTTTTTGTGCTTCTTTAGTTAAAAAGATCATTCTAAACCTATATGAGTTTCTAATGCTTTCAAACTTCAAAAAGAGCATGATGAAAGTATCATAAAAATAGTTCAAAGACTATTTCAAGACTATTCTGTGAGAAATAGACTCACTGAAAAGATCACATTCATTAAAGTAGTAGTCTGATTCATGAATGATTCAGTCACTAACCATTAGTTCACAAATATGACCCCGGACCACAGAATTAGTCATAAGGGTCAATTTTTTGAAATTGAGATTTATACATCATCTGAAAGCTGAATAAATAAGCTTTCCATTAATGTATGGTTTGTTAGGAGATACAACTATTTGAAAATCTGGAATCTGAGGGTGCAAAAAAATCAAAATATTGAGAAAATTGCCTTTAAAGTCCTTAGCAAAGCATATCCACTCACAAAAATAAATTTTTTATATATTTACGGTAGGAAATTTACAACATTTCTTCATGGAACACGATCTTTACTAAATATCCTAATGATTTTTGGCATAAAAGAAAAATTTATCATTTTGACCCATACAATGTATTGCTGGCTATTGCTCCAAATATACCCATGCAACTTATGACTGGTTTTGTGGTAATTTGTGGTTGAGTAATTTCACTGACTCAATGATCCGGCAGCAGCTGTTGGCAATGGATGGCAATATTTTCAGTAAATAATGACTTAAATTTCAGTTGGTTTCTCACCAAAAATATTGTACATACCTAATATAGCACATGAGTCACATAGACCATTTCTATGATACTTTTAGGATGCTTTTGGGTCCTTTTTGAAGCTTGAAAGCTCTAGTCCCCATTCATTGTAATTGTAATACTTTTGTATTCTGGAAGAAAGTCAAATGGTTTTTGAAGATTATAAGAATGATTAAATGATGACAGCATTTTTATTTTTGGGTGAACTGTCCCTTTAATCGCTCTTTTTCGTATGTTTGTTTAATTAATGAGAACTGGCACTTGGCTGTTTCCTCCGTTGCTCTTCCACCCTCCCTGTCGTTCTCCTTTGCATTTTCTCAGCCACATGCTCTTTTCCTCTCCTCCACTCCCCCCATCCTGCAGCATAGCACAGTCACTGTCGGCCTCCTCAACCCCAGAGACCTTCAACCACCAATGCCCTGCACTGCCCCCACCCTGCCCAATTACAGAGAAATTTCCATTTTTCCCATTCAAGTAGATCAGAACTGTACGTTTATGCCATCTACCCACCTTATGATTCCCTATCTATCAAAACTAAAGACATGCTGTATCCTACGACACCATTTTTAGTGCAAACATTTAAAAAAAAATTTGATGGAAAAATGTTTTGAGAATTAAAAATCAAATTATGACATTAAAGTAGTATTATTTTAAGAATAAAGTCAAAATTATGAGAGTATAGCACTATTTCTATTGTAATCACACATTTTCTCGTAATGCAAAATATTTCTAATTTCTTTTAATTTTGTAATTTTATAACTTCAGGATGTCTTACCATTTTTTTGTACATTTTAATGTGGCTTTAAAACATTGTAGCATCCTGATCCATCATCTGTTATCCATCATCTGAAGAACAGATTTGTGGTTATGGCATAAGCAAAAAGAAGCAATCTTCTGTGAGTGACCAATATGAATACTGTGTGAAGCCACAGGCCATAAATGAAGAACCACATACAAATAAACAAACCCTGTGTGTTCCAGAAGTCACCATCCCTGGATTTATTGATCTTTTGTTCCTGAGTACGGAAAAGTATCTTAAGAGGCTGCAAATGCAAGACCTTGAACACACAATAACACGCAGAAAAACACAAAAGTGTCCGGATATTATGGAAGTATAAGTATGCACGTATAACAACACAAGCATGCACACACAGTCAGGCTGACTAAGTATATAGCCACAAAATTTCCAGTCTGAACACTGATAAGTGTACTTCAGTCCTCTCGACAGAGTCATCGGCCACAGCATCTGAAACGCCCTCCCATTTCGGCATATAAGACGCTTTCTCAGGAGACAGAATGAATGAGAAAAGTTGAACCGTCACACAGATAACTATTTTAAGTGTGCGCCACTGATCTAACTGGATTGCTCAATGCATTCTAAACTGCCGTCAGGCGGTGAAGCCACCAGAAGTGTTCAAGCGGCCATCTTGCAATTCCCTATCAACAGACTTTTTGACGATTTGCAGTGTATCAGTGGCACATGAATAGTTTTTTAAGATATATGTATGTTTATTAAATGATACTTTGAATGTTATCTTTAATGTTCATGGTCTTTTTCGGCAGGAAAAGCAATATATAGAAATCGCTAAGATGGGTAACTGGACGACACAGGTAACTGAACTAACACAAAATAGATGTACGTAATTACGCAGGAAATATTAAGCATGAACATATATCTGGGATTATTAGCAGAAATGGATTCGAAGATACAATAAATATTACAATACATACAAGATCCTATTACTATATTGCACTATATTGAATTAAAATCCTTGGATCTTTCTTGGAGCGACAGTATAAATGCTTGAAATAAAGCTTCATGTCTTTAAGAGTTATTTCTCAAAATAAGTTGTAAAGCAAGTGTATTATTTTCTGATGTCTTTTTGTTGACCAACATCCACTGGTAAAAAGCTACAGGTCAGCTCAAATTCTATGGCTTTTTACTAGCATGACAGTTTACATATGAATTAAGTGTTATTTGTATATATTGTTGAGCTAATTATTCATTTAACTAACGTTTAAGTTGTTATCTTTACTGCTTCGAAATACATGCTGTTAATGAAAACACAGTTTACTCATTTAAAGTTACTGTATGAATAAAAACAATATTGTAGCTATAACACAAAATAATTTCATAACCACAGTAAATAACTGTAGCCCACATGACAAATTAAGTTACAGATTTATGCTTTACAAAGCATAAATCTGTATCCAGATTTCAGAAGAATAATTGTGACATTTGTAATACAAATGTTGAGGTGTCTAGTCCGTCAGCTGATGAGCAATCCAGTTCTCTATATAGATCAGTAGTGTGCGTACATGCTGAGGTCACATGACCTTCCCTCAATGCCACTCCATAATCTGATGAAATGACTGGATTTGGTGCATTTTGATGACTATAAAAAGTGAAACTGGCCATAAAAAATGCAAAATGCACTAGCGATAGCAGTCTCACGCTCCAGAGCGTCTGAGTAAGAGGCTTACCATTCTATTAATGCTGTCTGTATGATGGTGTGGGAATTGAGAGGTATGGCACAAGCTCCACAGTTGCGATGAACTACTGGTCAGTGGAAGAAACCACAGCATTCCTGCCCGGCTGCTCCCAAAAGCCTTCCTACCGCAACCCCAGCCTCTCTCCCTCTTGCCATTTTCCACCACAGACGCTAAACTGCTGCGCAAGACCAAGACCGTGGCTATCTGCTTTCCTGGCTCGGGCCCTGCTGACAGTACAAATGAGGGGTAAAAGAGATGTAAATTACACCCCAGACTAAAGACCTGAGTCAACCCCGACATCACCCCTCACTGCTGACGCACTCATCCAGACGGACCCTGACTGCTGTTAGAGTGGAAGAGGAGGGGGTCACTAACGGAGAGAATGATGAGCTTGACGGTTCCAGATGACTCAGATTTATCTTTTCGGTGTCAGCTTTAGAAAGCACCACAGAATCCTGAATGTGAATGTCAATAATACAAGAGAGGGATGTGTGAATGAGCTAGAGCGTGTGCAGAGTTACTCGCCAGTGGATCGGTAACTTTATTAGGAACTGTATCATAAGACGCTGATTAAATCAAATTGTGAGAACAATATTTGACCCTTATTGATGTAAACTATGTGAGCGAATTAAATCAAACATGTAGAAAGCATTGACAACAGAAAATATCTGCTATGACTAAACCAAACAATATTTAATGGGTTTTTGGGGGGGGGTTGAAGGAATAGTTCACCCAAAAAATGAAAATAATTTTCTCACCCTCATGCCCTTCCAAATACGAGGAACACACAAAAAAAAGCTATCTATAGTATAGAATGAATGTCAGTGGGGTACAATGGTCTTTTTGAAACATTCTTCAAAATATCTTTTTGTGTGTGTGTGTGTGTGTGTTCTTGTTTATATTACATCGTGGGGACCAAATGGCCCCACGATGTAATAAAAACCTGAGATCACCTACATCGTGGGGCCCAGCCAGCGGTCCCCACGAGGGAAATGGATTAATAAACATACTAAATGATGTTTTTTTGAAAATGTAAAAATGCAGAATGTTTCCTGTGATGGTTAGGTTTAGGGATAGGGGTAGTGTAGGGGGATAGAAAAAACAGTTTGTACAGTATAAAAACCATTACGCCTATGGAGAGTCCCCACTAAGATAGCAAAACAAATCTGTGTGTGTGTGTGTGTGTGTGTGTGCGCGTGCGTGCGCGCATTTTTGTGACATATCAGGACACAAATGTGTATAATGCATGGGTATGACATAAGTATTACAAAAAGAGGTGACTTATGAGGACATTACCCATGTCCCACTTTTCAAAAGGCTTATAAATCATACAGAATGAGTTTTTGTGAGAAAGTAAAAGTGTGCACAGTTTCGTGTGATGGTTAGGTTTAGGGGTAGGGGTAGTGTAGGGGGATAGAAAATACGATTTGTACAGTATAAAAACCATTACGCCTATGGAATGTCCCCACAATTCACAAAAACGAACATGTGTGTGTGTGTGTGTGTGTTCCACAAAAGAGAA
This sequence comes from Anabarilius grahami, assembly GCA_003731715.1. NCBI lineage: Eukaryota > Metazoa > Chordata > Actinopteri > Cypriniformes > Xenocyprididae > Anabarilius > Anabarilius grahami. The sequence continues at coordinate 2,813,724 of RJVU01036174.1, read as the reverse complement.
AATAAAACACAAAACAAATGGTGAGAAAATAAAAAACAAATGTAAAACTTTGGGTTAACCATCCCTTTAATTTCCTATTTAGCTAGTTGTTAAGACTTAGTTAGATTTGTTACCTGAATTCAGACTGAATGAATAAAATAAACTTAAAATCTTTAAGTTGAGTTTACTCTAATGATTGACTAAACCAACACTAAAATATAAGTGAATTTATCTCAATGTATTTGAGTTTACAGTACTTATACTTATTGCTTTTAAAACTTAAATGGTTTATGGCAATCGGTTTCCTCAAATGGTTTGAGTTACCGTAACTTATCGGGTTTTACAGTGTATGTGTCAGCTATAAAACAGTATAATGCAACTGGTTGCAAGCAATAAACCTCTTTGTGAAAACACTTAGCAATAATTAGTTTATATTATAATTAAGGGTTTTCTTAATTTTGTTGCAACTGGGTCCTGAGCTTTAGCATTTTGATATATGAATCTCATGATGTAGCAGACAGAAGGCCAAATAATCGCTGTCTAAATTTTTGCACTGCGGCTGAGTGTGTTAAGGGGAACACTCAAAAACAATGACATCATACGGCAAAAATTGACAAATTGCCTCGGTCAAAGCTCATCCACAGGGACAGACAGAAACTGATGAACAGAGACCAAATCTCAACAAAAATTATATGCTTTACAAAGAATTATGTCAAGGAGGCCATTCAGAAACATCTTGCATCACAAACACAAACAAAACCTGATCAAAGACCGTGATTTTAACTGTAAAAGGTTGTAAAAGTGCTACGGTGAAAAACAGTTAATTGGTTGACAAAGTTTTCGTACTATATACGGTGAATAACTGTAATAGATTACATTTAATGTAATTTTACGGTAAAATACCATTAAATTTACAGTTTTTGGAAGTGAAAAATAACAAGTCATTGTATAATTTACAGTGAAAATCATAAACTGACATTCCCACAATTCCCTGCGTGACACATTTGATGTATTTCCGTTGAAATAACTCTGATTCTTCTTAGTTTTTCTTAGATTTTTCTAATCAGTTATGTGCAGTAGGGTTTTTTGTTGCATCTAATGTTGTTCAATTAATGCTTATTGCATTTTTAAAACTTCAAGTGTGTTACCATGATGGTGTTTAATGTTTATGTGAATGACACTGTGTGCACCTTCTATAGTATTGTTCTTCTCAGCTTATGGAAAAGCTTCTTGTGACTCTCATCACCACTGTGTTAGGGGGATGGCAGTGTATTATAAAGGTACAAAACAGATATTAGTACTTCATTAGGTTGGTAAATTAACATTATATCAGTTAATGAAATGTTTTTTACCGTAATTTTTCTTTATGTTGCTACCGTATTTTTACGGTAAAGTTCTGGCAACCACAGCTGCCAGTTTTTTACCGTAAATTTTACGGGATTTTTTTTTTACAGTGTTAATCAGTCTAATGTTTACACACAATCAACCTAGTGAGACTAACTATGGTTTTGCATGTTTTTACTATAGTATTTGAATATGTATGTAAATAGAATCTACAGTGAATTAATCTATATACATTCTAAAGAAGAGTTCTGTTGTGTTTATCTGAGTCCATTATAAATATCCATACACTGTAATAGTATGCAATCTGCATGTTTTTTCCATCACCGCCCTGGGCAACAATAACATTCTGATCACGTGGGCACACAGGCAGAGAAAACCAACACCTGTTCCCTGTATGGGATAATTAAGTAAGAGAATAACAGAAGAACTGGCATCCCATTAAGATGAGCACACTCTCCATAAACATCGCTTCGGTCCATAAACATTTGTTTGAAGTTATTCTTTCAAACTACTTTGTGTCTGTACCTCATATTCCATTGCAAAACACAGCATTTATGCATGTGACAATGTGTGTGTAGGCGGACCTCCCGGTGTGTAAGCTTTTATCTGCCTACAGCAGCCTTTGGTTCATGTGGCAAGATTTTTGGGCCCAGATGCCACTGATTGGACGGCTCATGGAGATTGTTCCAAAAGAGAAGCCCTGCAGTATGAGGGTGTCCACGTGGCACAGCCTGTGTGTGCACGGATCTCCACAATTATGATCATTAGAAGCAAAAAATATCTCCCTGAAGATGCCTGCTCATCCACCTCCCTGTTACTGTACCCACACATGACCACAACAGAGCATCATGCATTGCAGAGAGCACAGAAAATACAGATTTTTTTTTACACTCTAGTCACACGCCATACCCACAGACCCCCCACA
>RJVU01036174.1:2782174-2811403 GCA_003731715.1 Anabarilius grahami | reverse complement strand
TGAATTTTTTTTTTTTTAATTTTTGATAGATAGATAGATACATAGATACATAGATACATAGAAAGATACATAGATAGATCTGCTCAAAGCTCAGTGTATTTGATCATCTAAATGGACGCCTGATTCTTAGCAGCCTGGGAATTTAAAAACCAGGGATGCCAACTATTTCCAATCTAATGATTTTGAATTTTGCTTTGTTTCTCAGTTATGTTGAGGTAGTTTAATGGGTGTCACCATCTGCGTGGGAAGATCTCTGCTTTGTGTAATATACTTACAAATGATGATGCTTCCAGTGACTCATATGCATTGTAGTTAACATGACTGATTGCACACTGTATACAGTATGTGCAGACCAATAATGGTTGTTAAGCCTCCAGCGCAAATTTTCATTCCTTCCCATGTCTCTCTGTTTCTTCTAAGTCACATTGCCATGGCAACTAAACCCCAAGGGAAAAGAGTTGGGGACAACCACACAAAAGAAAAGCTGTCAAAGAGACACGTTATGGGCATCGACTGACATATGCATGCACACACGTCTGAAAGTTCACTTTACACAGTGAGCTTGTTATCATTCACATCAAAGTCATGCTCAAGCCAATCACTGTCATGTTCAGCCTAAGAGATTGACTGACTGAAAATGCAGAGCACCATCAAATGAGTGAAGGGCTGGTGTCAGCAGAGCCTGCATTTGTTAGGTGAAAATCTTTCTCTTTTTTTTTTTGTTCTTTATTTCTCTCAGTATCAAAATCACCAATTATTAATATATATCAGCGCACCATTGTATTACCATCTGCTATCAGATCACAGGAAACATGGTACTTTCCAGTACTTTTTGTTAGTACTTTCTCCGTACTTTTATGAGAAATACTATGGTATTTAACACATTTTTTGGCATGGAGCTGAAGATAATACCATGTTTTATAGACATGTGCCATGGTATTAACCTTCTGGGCTCCTGTGAAAGTACTGTGATCCACCATAGTACAGTGAAATCTAATGGTAGTACCTTCGCTTCTTTGATATATATGGTACTGAAATTTATGTCTGTGTTTAGCCTATATGGCAAGCCAGGGTACTTCTAAGAATACCATAGTATTACCATGGTACATTCCCAAAACACTATAATAGAACCATGGCAAGTGTTGCTTCTTTTCTTTCAGAAAGTAAGGAAGGAAGGAAGAATGAAAGAAAGAAAGGAAAAATGAAAGAAATACAGATCTATCTATCTATCTATCTATCTATCATAAATCATATTCAACTATCTACAATCATTTATCCATAGAAAGATATGGATACAGTATGATTTACGATAGATGGCTATATCTACTGTATTTGCCTATCCATGGTATTACCATGGTATTCTTTATGAGACCTAGAAGTACAATATAAATACCATGTCATGTGAATTTCATAAAGCCATCAACAATAGGACCATGGTAAAATTCAATGTACCATGGTTTTACCATACCATATTGGACCATGGTACATTCTATAGTATTTCGTTGCAAGGTTTCTTTCTTTTTTCCTTTTTTTTCACAAAATGCCATGGTATCATATTATATTACCTACATTTAATTACCAATTTTTTAAACATGTACCATGATATCTTTTATGGCACCAAGGTATACAATATAAATGCTATGATATCTGAATGTCAAAGTCATCAATCATCATTCAGTGCCATGGTATATATCGAAGTACAATCATTGGAACTTGGTACCTCTTACCTGTAAGTGTTCTTTCTCCCCGTCTTTCTTTTTCTAAATAAACCAGCATTTGGCCACATTTGGCACTTAGATCAGCAGTTTAAGCTGAAAACCACAGGAGCGACTTAACTAACAAAGCTGAAGCAGCACACATTCTGTTCTAAGGTGAAAGCACATAATGTCCGCTTAAAAAACACTGTCCGTTATACGCATTTCATTTCCGCCCAAGGTCAGAAGTAACTGTATACAGACATGCATTTCTTAGTAAGTCGCTGGCTTGTTGCATAAGAGGATAACACGCTGGATTTCATAAACAAGCTATTATTCTCATGCTCACTCTGAGCCTTAGCAAGGAGCATCTGTCCTTTTTTTGTATTCTGTGTACACGAAGTCAAGCTGATGTTGGTCCAAGAGGTTAAAGAACTGTTTCTACTCCACCACAATTTGTTTGTTCACTACAAGAAAATATGTCTACCAATGCTGTCCATGGAAAACCCTCAAGGGAAACAACTTCAAGAGACTGCCAGCAGTGACAGAAAGACCTTTGTGTTGAAAAACAATTCAATAATCCACCACTAAAATACACATCAACGGTGAATGAAAACACTCCTCTTTCCTTCAAGATAAACACCAGAAGCGTTTTGCTCATTCTGGCATTTGTAATGTTGTGAATCACAGCACAATTTAGAGCAGAGATTATGTTCAAAGAACAGCAGAATGTGGAATTCAGAAGAAGGATGTCCTCCCTCTTTCTTTTTTTCTAAACAAGGCATGGAATGCACTCCTGCGTCTAATAACTTGTCCCCTCATTCTTCCCATCCTTACGCTGATGCAAACAGCAAACACAATGCTGCTCCGGCAACAAGATGAGATATGTCTGTGGGGGTTCCAAGGGGTCAAGGTTTAGCTGGTAGGTGCTGTAACTACACCCTCCGATTAGCCAAATGACATTTACAGCTTCAAAAGATCTGCGGTCTCATGAGCAAAGATGGCGGATTTCAAATCACACACTTCCAAGGATGCCAACTGAGCAGCGGCCTTAGACCTCCCTATAGACCTCCTTGGGGAGTTTGGGATCAGAGACAGAAAGAGAGAGTGGGAAACGCTAAGGAAAAGAAAAGGTGAATACAGTTGAGGAGGTTACTGTATCCAGCTGTGGACAGAAGTTTAATTTAGCCTGGTTTAAGGGGAGAGAGACAAAGAGAGAGAATCAGAATGTGAGATTTGCCCCTGGAATGATCTTAACGCTCCACTTGACGTTCACATTCCTCACAGGCATATCATACAACTTTCTGCCCAATATTCGACTGAGGCTATTTCTTCATTCTGCTGGAGGAGCATGTGTGTAAGAGACTGAGTAAGAGATGGAAAGAGTGAGAGATAGAAGGAAAATATATCAGGGAGATTTACAGTGATAGAGAGGGAGAGCAAAGGAGGGAAGGAAGGAAAGAAAGACAGAGAGAGAAAGAAGGGGGATGGGGTGCTGTGTTAAAAATATCTCCTACTACTTAGCGAGGAGCAGTCTCAAGTACCTCAGCTTGCTTTAGTTTTTTGCTATTTTTTGCAGCTTTTTCCATAATGCATGGAGGAATGAGACCTTATAAGTGGATAACAAAAAGGATGTCTGCAAAGTCAAAAAAGAACATCTATAAACTTCAGTGGTCTAGCGGAATTTGAACATCCTTCCATCTCTCTATTTATCGTAAATCATATCCATCAATCTATTAATCCATAATTAGGTATGATATGATGGATGGATGGATGGATGGATGGCTATGATTTATGGATGGATGGATGGATGGATGGATGAACTTAATATTTAAAATTATTGGATTTAATATTAGGTTGACTCTAAAGACCAGGGCTGCTGCCACAAAGGTTGCGGGTTTAGTGCTAAAGAGCTCATCCCATTGGGCTTTAATACTACTGCACCCTTGAGAATGGCACTTAAGCCCAGGTTGTTCCGAGCATACAAGCCGTAGTAAGTGGCCTTGCATAAAAAATGTCTGCTAATAACCTGTCCAATCAGACAACCCCTTGAACAGCCACTTATCAGCGTTCATGTGCAATGGGAGCAGATCAGTCTTTTTTGTATGAGATAATTATTATTGCTCTAGTTGTGAAGCCCTCTCTCCCTCGCTTGGTTGAGTAGCTGCCAAGCACTGTGAGTGCCAGCTCATTACAAGGCTGAGTCAAGATTGTTCAGAGAAACTGGCCTCAGGTGGGCTCGTGGTGGCCTGGATGTGTGTGCTTGACAAATCCAGCAGGAACCTGGGAATACTGAGACCAAGAAAAAGCAAACCAGTGTAGGGGCAGCTCAACTTGAAATAAAGCTCACCAGCACAAGTTGAAATGGACCTTAAGTTGGAAGCTGATGCTTCTGGATCTCAAAATGGCTGTATTATATCAAGTGCACAATACAAGACTGAAGCGTGTTTCCTTAAAGACTCCCGGTTTCTGGTTTTCAGTCATGTGGATGCACAATTCATGCAACAAATTGCAGACAAAGACCATCAAATATAATCAATTCCTTCCCAGATTGTAGTTCCAATCTGGAAACTTGTTCTCACATACTCAGGTGAAAAAAAAGTACACTTCTATAATGTACTTAAAGTGCTCTATTTTCACACACTAATTTTGTACTTACTAAAAATTCATCTTTAGTACTCCTTAAGATAATCTTAAGAACATTGAAGTGTACTCAACTGTGCTATTTTTAAACTATGGACTAAAATATGCTTTTAACATACTCTGTATTAAAAAATGTATTTAGTTACCACTTGTAGTACACTACAAGTGGTAACTAAATACTTTTTTTAAATACAGAGATAGTATGTTAAAAGCATATTTTAGTTCATATTTCATGGTGTCTCAAAACAGCACACTTAGATATTCTTAAGATTATCTTAAGGTATATTAAGTACAAAATTAGTGCGCAAAAATAGACTACTCTATTTTAAGAAATGTACTTTTTTTCACCAGGGTAAACTTATAGCAGTTAATTGCTGACCATTTATATCCCATAGGGCTGGGTATTGACACAAATTTTAAAGCTTGCAATTCAATTCGATTAGATTCGATTCAATATCGATTATTTTGGATATATATCAGGAACAGTACATGGCAAATTTTGTCAAGGAAAAAAAAAAATCTCTTAACTAATGCTGTAAAATATACATGAAAATCAGTTGGTGCTACATAACTATAAAAAGCTCCTCTCTAGAGTTCATTTTTCTAGCTGACTAACAAGGTCTGGTCACTAATGGTTTTTCTGAGGTAAATGTTATTATGTGACATTGCTTACAAGCTGTTTAATTGACGTCTTTCGCGGTTGAAACACTGATTGAGCTTTTCCATGAGACAGGATACGGATATCTTTCAACATACCTTCGGGTGTTCATTCATGTTTATTTCGCGCTGTAACTGGTATTAAAGCGGAGGAGATGATCAGTTCACGTGCATTTCGCGCTGCCACCTCTCTTGAACTGAGGCGCTACAGCTATCTGTCACACCACAATTAAACAGCGTCAAAACGGTTATTTTTTGAATTTCGTAAGAAAATGGACAGAATTTAAAATCTGAGACTTTGTTTCATATCAAAAGTAACAAAGCACAAACCTTTTTGCCATTTATTGGATGGGAGGAGTGCTACAATGTTCTATTCATTCATCAACTTAAAACAGACTATACTAATCGATTCTTGGTATTTAAGAATCAATATCGTTTAGTAAAAAATGAGAATCAATTAAAATCGAGAAATCAATTTTTTTTTTTACCCAGGCCTAATATCCCATAATAATAATCCATTGTAATAACAGGTGTAAAATTGATGTACTCAACGGTTAGCTGCTAGAGAACACAGTACCTTATGTTTCCATCCACCTATTCTTATGTGCATTTTGGAATTTCACATAAAAAAAGCTGGATAGAAATGTCAAGATGTGCATAAATTTAAAAAACTTATGCACTCATATGAGGCAGATACATTTTATATCCAATAAGAAATGTGCAAAAACTATGATGGAAACACATTTACTGAATGAATCCTTCGATGCACAACAAAAAAACTCTCTTTGCCTCAACAGTGGATGTTGACTGGACTAACCAGCAGACCAATTTTATTGCACAGCATGGTTTGATCATTCTGAAATGTCTGAATCAAAGTCTGTCGTCAAAATGATTTGGATTTTCTTCCAGAAGTGTCTCACATGATTGCATTCCTAAACACCAGGCAGCCGAACGTAAGATAACATGACAGCATTATTGTGTTTTGTCTGTTCGCTCTGAGACACAAGTCCTTTATTATGTAGGAAAAAAAATTGCCACAGTGGCTTCACCAATTGCAGTAACTTACATTTTTATTACAGATATTTTGCACCAATTTCCCAGAAAGTGACGCTTTTGTTTGTTTTGTTTGTACATGGGATGCTTTATTCGCAAATGTTTAATGTGACATTCCAATTTTATGCAAGTTAAATTCCAAATTAACTTTGGATGGAAACATAGCTAGTGTCTGATTCACTCTTTCGTTTTCATTTACTCCTTTAAGTGGACCATCTTTGTGGAGTAACACAGGGAACAGTGAATGACAGTACAGAGGGTGATTTCAGATACAGCCAATATGTCAACAAATAATACGAACCTAGGGTTTGCTCCCATTTTTCACAATGATTTGCACAGAACAGGGGAAAAAAACACAATAAGTTTTGTAGTTTGCACTATGTGTACATGAGAGAGTGAGAGACAAACGGTTATCCACCCCTAATTTCCCTTTATCATGACTTTCAAGCATCACCCCAGTCAGCTTTCAAAATTGGCTTGGGGTGAAAACAAAAAAGGAAACCTGCAGGTGAAAATGAAGGCATGGGGAAGCAGAAAGCGTGGAGCCATTGGTTTCAATATACGCCACGGCCAAAGAAAACAGAGGCTTGGAAAGCAGAACATTCTCTTGGCAGAGCACTACCGCTAAGGTCCTTCTTACTTGATTTGCTCCCTTCTTTCCTGCCACTGGAGCCCGTCTGAGTTACTCACACACATTATGACTGCCTGTACTCTGGAAAAGTATATTTAAAAGTAAGATTACCTGTAGGTTTGCAACATACCACGGGAGGTGTTCAGGCTTTGCAGTGGTAGAAATGCAATATAGCAACAGATGTTGTGACTTACTGCAGAGTGGTACTGTCTCCCTCTTAATCACTACCATGACGAGAAGCACATGCTCATACCCAGGCTTCATTAAATCGTCGTTCTTTACCAGCCATCTAAAGCAGATGGATTAAGAGGCTTTACAAGCCTCTGAAGATCATAGTTTGGTAATGTAAAGCTGTTTTTGGGACCGCCATTTTGTTCTCATGATATAGGCTGCATTTGCAGGATAATGCTGAGGATAAGGCTAGAGCTTCAAATATCTGCATCACAACAGACTTCCAGGGACAGCAGGGAATATAAAGTAATCATTTATCCATTAACAGCCGAATGCATTGAAGAGAGCAAAAAACATTTCAAAATCCTTGCAGGTGCAGGATTTCTAATTAAGTTAAATGGGTCATGACATAATCAAACTTTTGACACATAAGAGGGTCTTTGAACATCCTACAAGTTTTATAGCTTGAAACATCCTCCTCAGTACAAAAATAAAATTTATTTAATCAAGCTTCAAAAATGTCTCATTTGGATATGAGAGGATTTGTGATGTCACACGGGCAAATACATTTACATACAGCTCTCTCTAGAGCAAGACATCGACCAATAGTTTTACATCAACGCACCATTGGCCCCACCCACTGGCATTCAGTTGCTTAATGGCTGACACCCATATACGCCAGAAGCACCACAGTTTAAAGCAAATAGAACCACTGACGTGGTCTACACTGGATACAGTATACAGATGCCCATTCAATTTCTGACACACTGACACTGCGCGTTTGAGTTTGCTGACAACATGACAAATGGAAGTGCATTAGCATTTGCTTTGGCGCATCATGTTTAAATAGCTCTTTTAGTCTCTGTACAGACTTCAGAAGGACCCCAGCATCAGGAAAATGTGGATGATTTATTTTTAATAGCGTCCCAGATCGTGTCAGAAGATTATATGTTTGTTTGGAGCATTTGACTACAGATTATTTGTGAATAAGGCACAGTGTAATGGGGAGTTTGCAAAGAAACTTTTGGTGAAAGATGGAGCTGCCAAAAACCTTAAGTAAACAATTTCATTATGCTTTGTCTGTAAATTATGTTTTTATATGAATAATGTTTTCAAAACACCTAGAAAGGGGGCACTGATACTTTTTCCTATGCAGTGATGTTGGCCAATCCTAACAGTGGCAGTTTACTGACAAAGCCTTAAGTTTGAAGTAATCACTTTTGTGGATATATGGGTGGTTTTCTGTGTAAAAATACTTTATTAACATTATGAGTTAACCTTAAGAAACATTAAAGGGGACCTATTATGCAAAATTCACTTTTGCATGGTGTTTGGACATAAATGTGTGTTGGCAGTGTGTGTACACAACCACCCTATAATGATAAAAATCCAAGCACTCCTTTTTTTAATCCCCATAAATCATAAGTAGTGTCTCAGAACAAGCAGTTTGCAGGTTCCTGGCAATGTGACGTCACATTAGCCACAGGCCCCGCCCACGAATGTTGACAGACACTGCCGTTTTAACTTAGAACCACCCTGAGCGAGTTCACAGCGAGTTGTACACAGTCCACCATTGCTGCACTGATGAGAATGTCTCCAAAGCGTTTTAGGTGTTCTGTAGCTGGATGGATTAATCCACATAGCTCTCTCCATTTAAGCCGGGTTCACACTGTGCGATTTTGGCCACAATTTGGTCGTCTGAGACAAATTGTGCAAATCCTAAAAGATTCCTATAATCCTAGCCTAAAATCTGTAGTCTTTGATCAGTAGTTTGACATGTTCACCGACAGCCGGTTAATGACCGTTGCGATCAAATTTGACCTCTGACGAAATTCTGGCAGTGTCAGAAGATTTTGCGCACAATCCTCCAGTGTGACTTCTTCTACGATGAATGGCAAATTGTCTTCGTTTTTCAAGACAAGGCATTACCAAAATTAACGCTAGAGATTTCTTTGTTAGCCACCATTTGAGTACCGCGTGTAATGCAGCTCACAGTCACCGAACGCGTGTGGTTTGATGATGTAAAACTCCGGACAAGTTTTCATGCGCGCGTCCGTTTTTAACATGTCTTGACTGTCGTACAATCTGACATAAATGACAGCTGAGATCCCACAGTGTGACATGAGGATCATGTTCGTACAGTCTGACAAGTAACCATCGTAAACGACTATTATAAATCGCACAGTGTGAACCCGGCTTTACTCCTGAAATCTGAAGACGAGGTGGATTAATTTTGTTTTCGAAGAAAATGCTCCCTCAACTCTACTGAAATTCGTTTATGTCGGCACAAATCATTTCACACCAGACTGCTTTGTGAAAGAATGTCAATACAAAGGAACAATACAAAACAGAGGTTGTGCTAAAAAGTTGTTACTCAAGGATAGATCAGTACAGACTGTTTATGATCCAGCTTACAGTCTCCAGAGTGATACTGGATACGGCAGTAATAAAGGTGAGAGCACTTTATTTCAGTTCATCAGAGATTTACGGATATAAAGATTACCAGTTTATTAAGCACCACCCGAAAATGCATAAGGTCTTTATATATTTGTTTACTGTTAGTTGTAACAAGTGTTTCTGAGTAATTCGCTATGTATGTTGATGATAATGCAAGGGAGAGAGAGAGAGTTTATGGATAATATTTTAATGCACACTTGCACTGTGTTTTAAGCTCTTACAGTGATTTTCTAGAGTGAAAACAGATGCTTCATATTTTGTGTGAAGTACAATAAACGTTATAAAACTCATCGGTAAACTGGCTTGTACTAATATAGTGGATAAAAACAAGAAGACAATATAAGTTAAAAAATGTAATTAAACTAAACTATACCTGTTCTGTCTCCATGCAGCATATATTAGCAGTTTCTGACATTATAGTGCGTCCTGACTGACTGACACTGGAGAATGAGCTCTTAAAGCTCCGCCCTCTTAGGCTGAGTGCAGCAGCTCATTTGCATTTAAAGGGCTCACACTGAAATTACATGTTTTTGCTCACCCCCAAAAAGTGGCAATTTTAACATGGTATAAAAATTATCTGTGGGGTATTTTGAGCTAAAACTTCACATACACACTCTGGGGACATCAGAGACTTATTTTACATCTTGTAAAAGGGGGTATAATAGTTCCCCTTTAAAATAAAATAAAAAAATTAAATGTCATGACCCCTTTAAGCGAATTTACTAAATTGTCAGAAAAAAAAGTCTTGTTGACTAACTAATCCACTTTAACCAAAAAATATCCACGCAGGACTTGCTATTTCTAGTGACTCGCCTGCTAAAACAAGCCAGACGGTGCATGTTAATAAACATCATGACCATGCTAATCAGTGGGCACAATTCCTATATCTTTTCCATGGGACATCAGAAATGGCTTTCAGCCTGTATGCCATGTTCTTCTCATTGAACACAGCTGCAAAAATCTACAACAAGCTCCTTTGTCCAGCTCATTTTAGGCAAAGACATGTTTTTTCCTGAGGTAAAAACTTAGCTTCCTGTTTCTGTCAGAGCCAAGCAAGTTTCAGAAAAGATAACACAAACTCTTAGCTCGGCTCAGAAACAATTCTTGAGTTATGCCTCTTCAGACTGTTTGCTTCCATCCTTTACTTCCTCCCTCTCTATTTTTCTATCCTTTTTACTCTTTTTTTCTAAATCATAAAATTGTCTTTCTAGCTGCAAGTTCAGTGTAATGCTAGTGGCAATCACTTTGAAATGTGCTGTCTCCGCTGTAAGCTCTGCTGATGCTTGATTTTATAAAAAAAAAAATCAATGCATGGTGCCATTACGTCCAAGATTTCTGTTCTAAGTTTATTGATTCTCTAAGTGGGTCTATGAATGATACATACACACACATGCAGACAACCTATTTAGCAACCCAGTGTTTTCATTCAGATACCAGTGGGGAACTGTTTCAGCTACATAGTCATGGTCACCTTAATAGTGTCTGAGCAGATGATTGTCATGCGTCTCGAAACTTGGTGCTCATTAGGAAGGAGAGAAGAGACGTCATATGGTGGATTCCTGCTGGGCTTGTAAATAATAGCCATCTACAGCTGCAGTGTGGAAAAGAAACAGCTTTTCACTGCTGTGCAATTACCAGAATGATGGTTTGGCTAAAAAAGCAATGTGATTGCATTCTGCTGGTCATTGAAGAGATGGCTACACCACTGGGGAACTGATGGAAGTGGTTGAGTTTTTGTAATACTGATGCATATAAATTAAAAATGTATGATTTGAGCAAGAAGGATGATAAAATGGGTGAAAAATGCCATACATTTACATTGAATCAAGACATATATAAAGACCAGGATGTCATTTCTGACTTGGCGAGTCTTCAGGTCAACACAGTCAGTTTTAGAACGTAAATAGCTCAAAACGCATGTTGTGTAACAGCATATTGGATCCGTGAATAAGCTCTAGAAGTGACAGCAACCTAATATTCCTGCTGCTGTCTGTCATGTTAATCAAAGAACAAATACAGAGAGAAAATCACTCATTGCTCTTGACTGAAAAACCTTTATAACTTTAATTTTAGCATTAATCTGTATTTAACTTTTACAATGAAGACTATCCAGTGTTAGTTTACATTTGACTACTTTAATTTCTGTAGCATTTCTTAGTGAATACTACTGTTAGACCCACCTAAAAAACTTAAAAGCTGTTTATTTTATTTGTCTCTTTATTCTATTTTATTTATTTGTGCTATCATTTGCAATTTGTTTATTTATTCTTATTTTATTAATGACTTTTTGTTTGTCTTTTTTTTTTTAGTTCAAAGTATAAAATAAAGCCTCCCTGTGCTGTGTGTAAACATAATTATCAAAAAATTATGAGATAATATCAAGTGATCTGTATGATTGTATATATGGTGATTTTCCCCTATGGTTTTAAAGATGGTATCGAATATCGATATATTTATCGAAATGGGAAATTCCAGTATTGTGACAACACTAGTTCCTGGAAGAGCAAGTTCTGAACTTTTCCATCCATTACACCTTCACAGACAGGAAAAACCTTTGGAGAACAACTGATTTGTGAAGATGATTATCTCTGCACAATCTCGATTGTTTTTCCTATAAACATCAAAACAAAAAGGGTGTATGCAAGTGTTTGCATTGTACTCTCTGTATGAAACATGTCTGTGTGTTTCAGACACGAAAGGGATGTGCGTGACACCAGGCCAATAGCTCTTCCTGCACATACGATCACTTCTGGCCCTTTAACCATGCAGAAAACAGCACGTCGACGGCCCTCCTGCTCTGTGAGCATTCAGGTTGTGTACTTTATTCCCAGAGCTGAATAAACATTTAGCCCTCATCCGAGCGTGATTAAACACTCTTACATAAACCAGTCATTTATACTCCCTTCTATCATAGAGAATAGAGCTTAGGTGTCAGAAAGAGGCATATAATCTTCAAGGCAGGAGAGTCAGGCTTGGAAAGTGAAAGAGAGGGAGATGGTGGGAGGAAGTCACATATGGGTTTAAGCGTCTCCATCTGCCTACAGCTTTCTCCTAATGTGATTTATATTTAAGGAGGAGAGCCTAATACTACCGCCCAACATTAAAATTATATTTGCTCACTTAGAGCTGCACTTGAAATCGACTACACGTAACCACAGGGTACCGTAACTTCGAGGCGGTCATCATTGCTAGTGAAAGGAAGTGCACTGCCATTTTCCACTTAAGAGGCGTTTTATTTACTCTCCATGGATGCTTAAAGGTGCACTCAGTAATTTTTGTTTGGCCGATACGGCAGTTTCCTAGTATCATGCAAAAGCAATAATTATCTTCATTGTTGAAATGCATTATTCACAGTCAGCTATGATTAATTTATTCTGTGAGCGATAATAGAGGGGTTTCTGTGATCAAATTAATAGTATTAATCAGGTCATGTGATCTAAACATGATGGCCCACATGATGCCACCCACTCTATGTAAAATAAAAATTAGGCTCACAAGGTTTGGCATGACTTCACTGTTACAAGTAATGTGTCTCTTTTTCATTTTATTATTTTAAACCTTTCATTTGATCTTTTTAAATGCAATTTTTATTTAATTGAACAATATTTGAAGGCTAGATGTTAATGTTTTATTTGCGTACAATTATTTTACTGGTATTGGTAACAATTACTGAAATTTTGGTCTTGTAACAACACTATTTTAGAATGATGTTGTAGATTAACATAGATGATCCTAAGTGAAGGTAGAAAGCACATACTCTGGCTCAGAGGAAGAATATCCATTACATAAGCACTGGAGATTAAACTAGAGGCATCTGAACTATGCCAGAGCACCGCAGAGTCGAAACGATGATAAAAGAGCACACGAAGAAAGCTTTAAAGCAGTGTATTTTACATAAATTATACAATTTTAGACTGAAAACAGATGGGATATAGCACAAACCAATTGTGTAGATGTAATCGCAAGACATTTTGCTTTGGAGCTACCATTTAACAGGCAAAATTTAACTCAAAGTTGAACTCCCTACTGCAACATTAAAGGAATAGTTCCGCCAAAATGAAAATATGTCATTCCAAACCTGTATGACTTGCTTTCTTCTGTATAACACAAGAGAAGATATTTCGAAGAATGTTTCAAAAACTTATTTTGTCCATACAATGAAAGTCAATGGGATCCAAAACAACATTAAACCCACCTGAATTTCATTGTACAGATAAAAAAAAGAAAGGTTTGAAATGACATGAAGGTAAGTAAATGAAGATGAATTTTAATTTGATGAATGAATTTTGCTGGCTTAAAAATATTGAGAGACAAACAAAAAAGATAGGAAAAAGAGACAGGGGCTGTATTAGTCAAAGTCTCAGTTTTAAATAGGGGAAGGAATGTTTCTGTGCAGCCCCCAGAGTTTCATCCACCCACGTGCTACTCCAAAAAAAACCCTTAACACATGGCACCCTGTCGTACACGCAAACACACTGCATCTAATGCCTGACATAAACATGCACATGCACACAAGCCGTTCTTGCCACTCGATAATCGTGTACACGCCTTTGAGAGGGGGAGTGAGATGAAAAGTGTGAGGAGAAGCCGTAACCAGGAGAAGTGACAGACATCTGTTGCTCCAGCTGAGCGCGAGCACCAGTAGAAAAAGAGGCACAGACGAATCCCCCCGACACGCATGCAATACATTCACACTCAGAGAGTAGAGATAAGAAAAAGGTGGGTGAGCATCTGCCAATGCAGATTTGGAAGGCAAGACCCAATGGAAGAAGATCATTAACCAAATAAGAAAATCAGAACAGGAAAACTCCAGGAATACCATGAAAATTAGCATTCAACAAAGCACACCCGACCAAGAAGTTGCACACTCAAAGGGTAGTAGTAGTAGTAGTTGTTTTCTTATCCTTCATCTCTTTGTAATCAAGTCAACTGTGACAAAGTTAAAGTCACTGACCTCTGACCCGGGCATAACAGCAGCCGCACTTTGCCAGGACTTTCCGAAACAAGTGGTGGCAGGCGCAGCCCCGATGGTGGTGGCCCCCCTTCATGGTCTACCCCAGTCACTGACCACAAGATTAGCAGGCATGGGCATGGCACATCACACGCGTTCACGCCGGGGATATCCCTGTAGCGGTAATTCCAAAGAGGTGTGAAGGAAAACCTCAAAACAAATCCCAAGAGGAGGAAAAAGTCCAGCTAGTCTGCTAGGGAATCATATACCGTCCGGATATCCAGTCTCAGGTTGTCACTGCACAAGCAAGAAGACAAGTCAACAGCAGGCAAAAGAACAGCTCAGTCTCCCTGTTTTTCCTCCCTCCTGCTCTCACTGTCTGCTCAAATGACAGACTGTAAGACTGCCACAGAGAGAGAGAAAGAGACAGAGAGGAGGGGGGTGAGGGGGTGGAGTTAGCAGCTTGACTTGCTGGCTATTCCAGGATACAGCTCCCACTCCCCCTTTTATCCCCTTCATCATGCATTTACTCTTCTCATAATTTTCTCTCTGCTCTCCAGTCTATTCAACCATCTGTCTTGGACTTTTTTAGCACATAACAATTTTAGAAGGTCTCAGATGGCTGGTCCAAATTCGAGCCCCTCATGAGTCAGATCCAAGATAAACAAGATGGAAAATAAAAATCTGCTTGTGAGCTTAATTGCATCTGGTAATTATTTCAGGAGTACCAGGTTAATAGGGTAGCCTATGTCTACAACTAACTCCACTCAGAGGAGTGTTCACAGACCTGCTGGGACTGTACACACGGTTTACAGAATACATGGGCGAAGGGACAAAGGTAGCTGCCTTTTGATTAGTTCTGAAAGTTACAGGCCTGGGAAGACGCACAAGAGTTGGCTGTGTTGAGTCCAGAATATCACATTTCAACTGGTAATGTTTATATGTTTTGATCACACGTGTCGGTGTTCATACTTCACAGAGGCTGGAGGTTAGATGGCGAGTGTGTGTTTTTGTGCTTGTCACCTCTGATTGAACGTTCTGTTGCAGCGCTGGTGATTTACAATGACATTTCAACACAACCAATGTGGGATTGTTATTGAGGTAAAGCTGACATAAGGGCTTTGCCCTCCAGATATAACCAGCAGTAAAAACCTGCAGTTTAAACCAGTTTCAATTTTTTTGTTATATATTATATGATACATTTCACTATAATTGTACCGATAATAAATTGCTATGATAATTAGGACAGTTAGAATATTTCGAGCTGTTTAGTGATACACAACAAATCCTAAACTGCTTCAGTGCCTCAAACTTTCAAACTCTGTTAGATTTTAGCATCTAAAAAAAAATAAAAAATAAAATAGGCGACTAAATTGTTGAATGACAAATATGTTAAACGAAGAGACACTTTTTTGCAGTGTATTTTAGAAGACTTAAAAAAAAACAAAAAAAAACAGGATGTGCATGGTGACATTTCCACAGATGGACAAGCAGTTATTAAAGGAATAGTTCACCCAAAAATCATCCCATAAATTACTCACCTTCAAATCATCCTAGCTGTAACGCGTTGCTTGCGCAGGAACACACGACGAAGAAGATTAAGATCAAATAAGTCATTACTTAGGAAATCCAACAGGTACAGGCAGGAACACAACACAAAAGCATACGAGACCGGAAAATGAACTTAGGGAAGACAGGAACTTAAATACACAGATGATTAACTAAAAGGACATACAGCTGTGATGATCTTGTTAATGTCCATGGTGATAGATTGTGGCGGGAAAACCGAACAAAGGAGCACATGTGACAGATTGAGACAAACTGAATGTGACTGAGACCGTGACACTAGCTTCACAATCAGAGTTATATTAAATAATATTCTGGCTCTTCCCAGCTTTGTAATGGTATTGAATAGTGCCCAAGTTTTTGAAGCTCCAAAAACTTCTAATATGTGACCGACTTTTTGTTTTGCTCTTTCCTCTGTGCTTCTGTGTTAGTCAATTCTCACCTAAGCTTACACTACGCCTATGTTATACATCCTACATCGTACATCAAGTCAGAGGTCACCCTTCCACTGGAACTCTGATTGTGTTCAGCTGAAAAGAGAAAGTCATGTACACCTAAGATGGCTTGAGGGTGAGTAAACTATGGGATAATTTTCATTTTTGGGTGAACTGTTCCTTTAAAGTTGATGCTGTACTACTTGTCCAATTACTAGCTATGTTTCCATCCAAGTTGCAAATTTACGTTAATAGATTAAAAAAAATAACAAGAACAAATCCGAATGTTTAAAGTGCAATTGCTGAAAAAAAATGAATAAATATATTTTACACAACATTAAAACAACAATGCTAATAAATATGCAAAAATGGACAAAACCTGGTTACCATTGATCTCATATGTTCATGTATAAAAGAAAAAAACTCAACTCAACACGGGGTTTACAGATGTGCAGTGTAAAATCTCTAAACCTGACTACCCAGGATTCATTACCAAAACAAGATGAAAGTAAGAACAATGTAAAATATGGAACAAGATAACCCAGGGCTAAAGGGATTGTCTGTCAAGCAGAAGAAAAAAAGTTGCATGAAATTTCTAAGTGATGACAATTTTCATTTTTCAGTAAACTATCCCTTTAACAGCTTAAAGTGTGAAAAACCCTATAAAGAGACAAGGCTTGTGTAAGAAAATAGTGTGTCGGAATGTGATGCTAATGGTAAAGAGGAGCAGGAAATGGAGTGCAGGCCTCTTTTCGAGTACATGAGCAGCTGGGGATTTTGCTGAGTTTGTGTGTGTGTTGATGGAATTAGTCTCTCTCTAGAGCCCAATTACCCAGTGTCTATTGCAGAAAAGCAGAGAGGCTCCATATAAGTATGATACAGCCAATGAGAATGGAGAATTCACTGAAGTAGCCAACAAACCATTCCCCTGTTTAAAAGATAAAAACATCAGGACTGAGACTGCCACATGCTGAATGCAATGCATAAAAGTCAAACAACCTATTGTATATACAATAATGATGAATTGAAGCTGTCTTTACAGGTACCTCTAAATGTCTAAAAATTTTGTGTGAATTGTATCATATACAAATCTAGAGAGTAAGTGCATTCTCATGCAATTTAAAAGTTCGGTTTCAATCAGATTAAAGCATAAATCTTTTTAAGACACTTCAGTCAGACTGAAATTGCATTATACAGTGGTATGCAAAAGTTTGGTAACCCCTTGCAGAATCTGTGAAAATGTGAATAATTTTAACAAAATAAGAGAGATCATACAAAATGCATGTTATTTTTTTTTTAATACAGTCCTGAGTAAGATATTTTACATAAAACATGTTTACATATATCCACAAGACAAAAAAGTAGCTGAATTTATTAAAATATCTCCGTTCAAAAGTTTGTGAACCCTTGATTCTTAATACTGTGTGTGGTTACCTGGATGATCTATGACTGTTTTTTTGTTTTGTGATGGTTGTTCATGAGTCCCTTGTTTGTTCTGAGCAGTTAAACTGAGCTCTGTTCTTCAGAAAAATCCTCCATGTCCTGCAGATTCTTCAGTTTTCAAGGATTTTTTGCATATTTGAACCCTTTACAGCAGTGGCTGTATGATTTTAAGATCCATCTTTTCACACTGAGGACAATTGAGGGACTCAAACACAACTTTTAAAAAAGGTTCAAACATTCACTGATGCTCCAGAAGGAAACACGATGCATTAAGAGCCAGGGGGTGAAAACTTTTGAACAGGATGAAGAAGTCCAAATTTTTATTATTTTGTTGAAATATTATTTTTTTTCATTTAGTACTTCCCTTCGGAAGCAACAGAAGATACTTGCAAGTTTCCCGGAAGACAAATTAAGTACAATTTACCTTGATCTTTAAATTCAAAAAGTTTTCACCCCCCGGCTCTTAATGCATCGTGTTTCCTTCTGGAGCATCAGTGAATGTTTGAACCTTTTGTAATAGTTGTGTTTGAGTCTCTCAGTTGTCCTCAGTGTGAAAAGATGAATCTCAAAATCATACAGTCACTGCTGTAAAGGGTTCAAATATGCAAAAAAATCCTTGAAAACTGAAGAATCTAGAGGACATGGAGCATTTTTCTGAAGAACAGAGCTCAGTTTAACTGCTCACAACAAACAAGGGACTCATAAACAACCATCCCAAAACAAAAAAAGTCATAGATCATCCAGGTAACCACACACAGTATTAAGAATCAAGGGTTCCCAAACTTTTGAACGGAGATATTTTAATAAATTCAGCTACTTTTTTGTCTTGAGGATTATATGTAAACATGTTTTATGTAAAATATCTTACTCAGGACAGTACTAAATAAAAAATAGCATGCATTTTGTATGATCTCTCTTATTTTGTTAAAATTATTCACATTTTCACAGATTCTGCAAGGGGTTCCCAAACTTTCGCATACCACTGTACATGTTAATCAGACTACAACTGGCCTCAGCGTTGAGCGTTGCTCTGAAAGATAGAGATGACATGACATTTTTAATCCTTCAAATATTTGTTTACGCATTGTGTCATACTTGGCCAGAGAGATGGAAAATGTAGCTTGACTATGCAAAAACCTTCTGTGGCTCCATTATAACCATTATAAACATACTGCTAGTCAGCCTATCACTGTCACTCATGTCACCTCAAATTGGCAACTCTCTTTGAAAACAAATGATGTTACTTTGTTACTGCAAATTGCTGTCATCCCCTTAACACCTCCACCAGGTTGCAGTGTTGTAAACAGCTACTCATCATGCCGCCGTGTCGGCCTGTGACGTGAATAACAGAGGATTTTACTCGCAAGAACAAAGGAGAGCTGCATTGTCTCTCTTATAATCTATAATCCAACTACACAGACAAAGAGAACAAACAGTATTTTGATTTGGTTAAAAGGAAGACAAATTAAATTGAATCTGAAAAGCAATTTTAAAGCACACCGTCAGATTCAAAGACTAACGCTGCACATCAAACAAGCAGTGCTGTCCTGTTTCTGTTCCTTCTTATTTCAAGTGTACACTGCTTAGCAAAAGAAAGGGAGTTGCATGGCTGTGACAACAATTATGGTGATGTTTGTATATGATCACAAGTCAAGTTTTCTATCCTCCTCTCTCTAATCTCGCCATCCTCTTTCCCTAACCAGTTTGCTTTTTCACTCTTTGCATTACTTGATTAAATTAACCATGACAGGAATGCAAATTTTGATAAGTTGATCTGAGCATTTGTTGTGTTTGCTTTTCTAGTTAAGGTACAGTATGTTGTTTCTTTAAAGACAAGCAAGCAAATACCTCCCTCAAAATCAACATACTGTACAGTATGTCTTTTCTGGTTAAGGGTGTGATCAAGCCTTACATGTGTGCTGTATGGAGTGCCTTAACATTTCTGATCAGTAGAGGGAGTGTATACAAAGTGCCTGGATGTTGAGCAAGTCTTTACCCCTCTCATGAATCTTCTTCTCTGATTTGATGACGCTCCAGCAGGCAAAACAGGCTTTTCAATGACCTTTCTACGAGTGTCTGATGAAAATATGCACTGTTTAATTCTGTTAATTGCAGTTTACATTACAAAAAAAAAAAACTATTTTATTAATATAGCTAGGTATAAATATCAAAGTAAAATATATTAGTATACTAAAATAATGCTATAAACATTCATTAAATAACAACAAAAAAAAGACAAAACACTTTAATAACTAATAGCTTAAGAAAATATTTTTTTAAAATACAAATACAACCAAATGTAATACATAATGCAGAGTCTTCTGAAAAATACTAAGGTGAGGTGCCTAGTCTTTTATTGTAAAATGGGATACATGTATTGTCCCATTAAATATCATAATTTCTGACTAAATATAGAATAAGGTCATTTCCAGTTAACCAACAGACAAGTTTTTACTCAAGTTTTATATTCCTTTTCTGTTAAAATTACAAAGATGTTCAGAATCAGAATGGCAGTTTCCTATGCTAAACAAGTCAGTCTACTACACAATTTATCTGGCATTTGAATATGGTAATCCATCTGGACAGTCACATTTTAGAATTCTTTGACAATAGGGCAAAAGAACCAACTAGGGAATCAGAGGTGAATATTGCATTTAAACCCATACCTCTCTTTTCATTTTCCCTTCTCTGTCTATACCATTCCTCTTCCTCTCCCTCCTCTGTTCTTCCCTCACCCTTTCCTGTTTATTCACTCATTCTCCCCACTTCATTGCCTCCATTTATGAGTCTACCCAGGCACGCACATATTCAACACACGTAGGCCTAAAATCATTCACGCTTACCCTCATGCATTCTGTATGCTGCACGATTAATCGTTAAAGGGATAGTTCGTCCAAAAATGAAAATTATCCATGGACGTAGAATATGCGGGGGACGTGTATTTACGCACTTTTAATAAAACGTAAATTCGTCCCCCGCACTTTTTTCGGGCACGATAGTCTATGCATGACCTGTCGTTTTATACTTAAAGGATTGGTTCACTTTCTAATTCAAATTTCCTGATAATTTACTCACCCCCATGTCATCCAAGATGTTCGTGTCTTTCTTTCTTCAGTTGAAAAGAAATTAAGGTTTTTGATGAAAACATTCCAGGATTTTTCTCCATATAGTGGACTTCAATGGAGCCCAAACGGTTGAAGGTCAAAATTACAGTTTACAGCGATCCCAGACGAGAAATAAGGGTCTTATCTAGAGAAACCATCGCTCATTTTCTAAAAATTCTTTAAAATTGTATACGTTTTAAAATTTTATACAGGTCAAACTAAATTGTCATATACAATATTCTAGTGCAAGTGTATAGCAATTAGTTCAAACTTTGACCTGAGGAGGGCAGTAATACACTTAGCAGTGTCTACACTGCTGGAATTCAAATAGAGAAGAAGAAGAAGAAGAGAGCTAGTTCAAGATGAGCATTTATTGTTAAAACTTATATAATTTTTTTTTTTTTTTAAGAAAATGAGCGATGGTTTCTCTAGATAAGACCCTTATTTCTCGTATTTGCTGCTCAAGAAATATTTATGATTATTATCAATGTTGAAAACAGTTGCTTAAAATTATTGTGGATATCATCATACATTGAATTTTTCTGGATTCTTTGATGAATAGAAAGTTCAATTAACATCATTTATTTGCATTTATTGTCACTGTCACTTTTGATAAATTTAATGAATCCTTGATGAATAAAAGTATTAATTTCTCTCTTTTTAATCTTACCACAAATGTTTGAATTGTATCATGGTTTCCACAAAAATATGAAGCAGCACAACTGTTTTCAACATTCATAATAATCAGAAATGTTTCTTGAGCAGCAAATCATCATATTAGAATGATTTCTGAAGGATCATGTGACACTGAAGACTGCAGTAATGATGCTGAAGATTCAGCTTTGACCACATATATTGTACATTTTACAATATATTCACATAGAAAACAGATATTTTTAATTGTAATACTATTTCACAATATTACTGTTTTTACTGCATTTTTGATTAAATAAATCCAGCCTTGGTGAGCAGAAGAGACAATTGTACAATTGTAATGTTTCCAAAATTTTGATGAATTGTATGTTCTGCCTTATTCTGTGATCTTTTTTTACATTGTATAAAATTCATAAGGACTTAATGCACAAGTGTTTGTAGTACATAAACCAATTATAAAATTGTCACAAAATATAGGGACAAATATTAGATATTGTTTATTGTTCAGCAGTGTATTTGATTTCTTATTAAAAGCAAATTTATTTCAAATTAAAATCAAGAGATGAGTTCAATCAATTATTCAATGGTCAGATAAAAACTGGTACTACACCCAACATTTCTGTCCCCCTCACTTTTGAAATGATGGCTACGCCCCTGAAATTATCCCATGATTTACTCACCCTCAAGCCATGCTAGATGTATATGAATCTTCTTTCAGACGAACACAATCAGAGATATATTTAAAAATATCCTTACTCCTCCAAGGTTTATAATGGTTGTGAAAGGCGGGCTGCGTTTTGAAGTCAAAAATAATGCATCCATCCATTAAAAAAAAAGTAATCCATATGATTGCAGTTGGCTAAAGGCCTTCTGAAGCGAATTGAAGAGTTTTTGTAAGAAAAATATCTATATTTAAAACTTTATAAATTCAAATAACTAGTTTCCGGCGGACGAGGTCAGAATCTGCATATCTCAGCAATGTCATTGAGTGCCTCTGAAGGATATCTCAACTTAAAGAATCCTTGGAAGGCCTTTGTTTTGTGTCCTTCATTCATTTTGAAGGATGCATCAAGTGAAACCTTTCCTTCAATCACCCACAATTAGGGCGACCATACGTCCCGTCTTTCCTGGGACAGTCCCGTATTTCAGCTTTATATTTAGTGTCCCGACTTATTATGAAAAAAAACATGTTTTGTCCTGTATTTCTTCTTTCCTAAATTGTCTTTGCTAGGTGATCATATAAAAGCGAGTATCAGTCTTCTGTCACGCGAGAATAGCAAAATTACCATCCAATCACAATTTGTTATCGGCGGTTAACTTGCAGTTCGTGACGGCGGGATATTAGAGAGCGCGGAGGAGATCAAGTCAGACGTGAGGTTGTCAAAGAAGCATCTGTGTAGGCTACATTAAACAAGAAACTTCAAAAAGAGTATCAAGCATTTGACAACATGAACGATTACACTAAAAAAGTTATCCGGTCGAATGCTACTTCTGGAAGTGGCCGAAAGTGGACAAGCTCAAAACGTTTTACACCCCGTTTACACCTGTATTTAGTGTCGTCCACTTGTGATCTGATCGACCAAAACGCATCTTAATACCAGGTGTAAACAGAGCCTTATTCATCCAGTAACGAAGCAAGTGTCTTTATGAGTTCTGAGAGCTGAGGTGCATATTTACATTTTTTCAGATACATCACTGTAAGTGCACAAAGGTCTCTCTCTCACTCTCACACACACACACATACACACACACACTATAATATGCTGTTATACTCCATATAAAAGCCAGAAACTAAGCTTTTTTTTTGCACAGGCCTATCTAAAGGGTTAATAGTGTGACTGTTGATCACCTGGTGATCAACAGTAAAAAATTACAAATTTTACTTCTTCCCAACAGGGAAAACCACCAACAATCAGAATGCATGATTATATGGTATCATGGCTTTGCAATCAAAAAATGTCGTTATAATGGAAGTCAATGGGGCAAAAACAGCCACAAACAGTAAATGAGGGAGAAAAAATTTTAATCTGATGCTGCACAAAAAATAACAATGCATCAAAGCCAATGTTGTTACTAATCTTTGATATGCCCAAGACTGTGATAAAAGGTAAAAAAATATCCAGTCCACAATCACTTTTTATATTGAAAATATAAAATCAGTGACATCATTTATGAACTTGGCAACTAAAGAGTAAAAATCCTGGATTTTTTTTAAACATTTAGTAGTTTTGATCAGGACTGAGGTTGATTAATAGATTTATGCAAAAAAATGTGAAAAAAATATTATCTGATACATTTTTACAGCAGTTTAATTTAGTGGATGTTTTCATCCCGAACAAAACGAAGTGGTAGTAAATTTGCCCACAGTGTATTTTTGAGGGTTTGAAAATTTTCAAATTTTCCCAAAATATGTATCAAAATAAGATTTGTCACCAAAAATCATTCCATTTGCTGAAACACAGAGAAAGTTGTGGCCAAATTAAGACTCAAAAACACCCCATAGTGGATGAAAACATCCCCAACAACACATAAGGGATATATCTATATCTGTATATATATATATATATATATATGCTAGCATGCTAGTTTTCCCATCATTCATTCATCAGCCAAACAGATAGCTTTTCCCCAAACTTACACCATGGAGCCGAACATTATTGTGTTGGGATGCTCAAAAAACATTTTGATATTATCAATGTCCACTCATGTTT
Organism: Anabarilius grahami; assembly: GCA_003731715.1. Lineage (NCBI taxonomy): Eukaryota > Metazoa > Chordata > Actinopteri > Cypriniformes > Xenocyprididae > Anabarilius > Anabarilius grahami. The sequence goes on along the minus strand of RJVU01036174.1, from coordinate 2,787,234 downwards.
GTACACATAAGTACATAGACATAAAAAGTGGATGGACAAATAGCTTAATGTAATGTTGGCTCTGTTTTCCCACTCCCCTCTGACTTGTTTTTGCACATGCTGATGATGATGATGATGGATTCCGGCATTGCTCACTGCATGCTAAATACACAAACAGCGATTCAAGGACTAACAGCTTTGACAGTGACAGGAACAGTGAAAATACTAGTAGTTGTGGTCGAGGTTCGAGGTCAGCAAGCTTAAATATGCAATTATGCCATCATGCAATAACCTAGTTCATTTACCTTGATGTGTGTAGATGAAAATGAGTTACTTAATCTACTCTAAATATATTCACTACCCCTTTCTCCACTTCTCCAGCCCATTCTTAATCATCGCACAGCTATGCCTTCACCGTACCGTGTTTTTATTGGGATGTTTAGACCTCTCGAATTCTCATTCTTCCTCTTTCTCTTTCTAAAAGCAGGAGCTCCAATTAAGGCCTGCATGAATAGGCAGGCAGTAGTGTGAGAACAGAGAGACAGTTGGCAGAAAGCCGGCTGGCTGCAGTGAGCTGGTGTTGTATGCTGCTCTGCACTTTGTTTTGCTGGTCTGTCTCCCAACCCAGGCCAAGAGATTGGCCAGGACTCTCACAAAAATATATACAAAAATGTACACACACACACTCACATATTCAGACACAAGGGATGTGCACCATTTAGAGCTGATTCTAGAATTTTTATTCCAATTTAGTTCCTAAATTTGAAATGAGGTTGCAAATAAGATACGGAATTTAATATTTTAAATTCAAATTTAAGGAGTTTCAATTAAAATGTAAGGATATTCATTCAAAAATTTATTCATTTTAATTTTATATTTCATATTAATGTTATATTTCATATTAACAGCTGCTGTAATTGTTTTTTCACTCCACTTTTCAGTATTAATTACCCATAAACATTACCCCAAATGGGGTATTTTCAGAAAGCAATGTTATTAACAATAAATGCTTGATATGTCACCTAAAGAAATTTGAGTCTAACAGTAAAGACATTTATGAGATTTCTGTTTAAAATAAATTCTGTTCTTTTGAAAATTCTATTAATCAAAGAATCCTGAAAAAAGTTAAAATTTCCACAAAAATATTAAGCAGCAGAAAATTCAGCTTTGTCATCACAGGAATCAATTACATTTTAAAATATATTAAAATAGAAAATATTTAAAATTGTAATAATATTTTACAATATTACTGTTTTACTTTATTTATCAAATAAAGAGACGTCTTTCAAAAATAAAAAAAAATCTTACCAACCCCAAACTTTTGCATGGTTTTGTGTGTGAAACACACACATTATACAGGGCTTGACATTAACTATTTGCTCACCAACCACTATGGCTAGTGGTTTTCCAAAGTTACTAGCCACTCAGCATTTTCACTGGCCACAATTTTGACATTGATACCATGGGGAAAAAACTGCCATATAGATAGTTTTAATATTATCTTATAATTTGGCAACAGGTATATTAGGCTGCTGTCGCTTTAAGACCTGACACACGGATCCATTATACTGTTGTGTGCATTTGACTGTTTAATCACAATAAGCAGCGAAGAACTTAATTTAGTGCTGAGAGGTGGCTTTATTTGCATGCACTTTGGGTGTGAGCACAAAATCTGCAGGAATGAGTAAAACTGCATGCAATACGCGCAGTCCCATGCCAAAATTTAAGCCCTGTAACACCAACACCATCCGGAGGAAATGCAATGAGTGAGTGAGGGGAGGCGGGTTCGTCATCAGAGAGATGAGAGAGTGAGAAAGCGCAGCTTGTATCGCGTATCCATTCTGTGGAAAATGAGTATTGAAAGCGTTTCAGATATTTTATTATTGATATGTATATAAAAAAATCTATATTTTTGGCAACACTACATTGCACTTAGTTTATTTTTTCAGATGCCTTTTTAAAAAACTACAATTGAAAAAATGTATATATTATATATAAAATTAAACCCGCCAAAGTGGCTAGAGTGACTGCGTTACACGCCACTGCTGAAATCCACCTGCATTTGGCGGTTTGGCGGGTGTTAATGTCAAGCCCTAGACACACAATACACAAAAGCACATTTAAATACATGTAATTCATAGACATACATAGATACTGTAGAAACACATATGCATGAAAAAGCTGGAAACTTATCAAGCAGTGCCTCCCACAATCCCTCTCAACAGAACTCCCCATTCCTTGCATACTGTATTTAAACAGATGCACCTCAGCTGATTACTCTCCCTAGATCCTATAAATCCAGTCGCTAAGATGTCCTGAAGAGGATTTTCAGGATTTTTAAAGATTAGTGTTGAGATATTTAAACATACAGGTTTATCTAAGGTAAACACAATCCTTTTTACCATGCAATATAGTTCTTTCAACCACAAATTAAGGCAGAGATTATGTAAAGCATATCTGTTTTAAATTATATATACAGACACCAGACTTCTCCTGCTTCCATTTCCATATAAAGTCTCATCTTGCATCTTATTCTGATGTCGCTTGCATGCATTTCCTCTGTCCTTTATCTCATCCTGGGATTTTTGTTTTGTTTTGTTTAGTTTTTTGCATAAAACATCACAGTGTGGAAATGCCATCTGTGGACCAGTTTTGTTCCCTGATACATAAAGAAGCAGATCATTAAATCTGATCTCCCCAGATGCAGACTGCTGTCTCTGTCTGCATGAATGTGTTCTCTGAACACTGTAGCCAAAAGACAATGACTCAACATTGTCAGGCTACCCTTTTCTCATCTTCAGATCAAAGATTACCTCCCCAGAGCGCTGTTCATCATGAGGACTTGGCTAAGGCATTTGGAGGAAAGTGTAGCAACCTCTGCTCTGATTAATGACCAACAAGGCAACAGTTAGCACCAAAGAGCAAAACAAAACAGACCAACATCCATCACATGACCCATCCAATTCCCAAGCTCTAACCCAAACCACAGATTTTATAACAACGGGATGCATCTCACCCAACAGTCACCTTATATCAACATCCAGTGGATAAACACAACAGAGAAATATACAAACATCCCTACAACTTTACAATGTGGCTGACACAGGCTCAAACTGTTCTAGGAGTTGATTGAGAGGATGATGTCTGATGGCTATTGGGTGTGAAGGTTTGGCTTCCGGCCTAGAGCCCCAGCGCAGAGGCCAGCAGTTTATCAATGTATCACCCACTCTGGAGCATTAACTCGAGAGCCTGTCTGTGCTCCTAAACAACTCTGTTTTATTTTCATATGCTTTGACCTAACTTAGATTTAGACATCTATTCTTTTTATAGTGAAATCTCTTTTTTGTTTCTCCTTTATGTTGTGGTCATGATGTGCACAGGTTAGACCCACATATTTCCACCATTGCACTGAATTGAGAATGTAATTAAAATTACATGTATTCCTAAATCTGAACTGAGTTAGCAAAAGTATGCAGAACTGCAACTCAAATGTGAATGTAAGGAAGCAGTATTAAAATTAATTGAAATATATGTAACTAATTTTTAACTAGAAAAGCTTTGTCAAGACAAATACTGAATGTTGGCTTGACAAAGCCTGGATTAAAGTTTTTAAGGCATAAAAACTAGGCATTAAGAACAGAGAAGAATGATAAAACAGATCAGAACAATGGAATTGATAGACTGAATGATAGAATGACAGATATTACTAGATGAAAAAAGTTCGTCAAGACAAACTTTAAGTTGGCTTGGAAAAGCCGGTCCAGAAAGTTTGAAGCAGTTTTAAAAGTTTGAAAGTTTCAGTTTTAGTTTAGTAGTTTTAGTACTCGGGGTGGTTGCTAAGGTGTTGCTATGCGGATGCTAGGGTACTCGGGGTGGTTGCTAAGGTGTTGCTATGCGGTTGCTAGGGTACTTGGGCTGGTTGCTAGGATGTTGCCAGGGTGATTTGTGTGGTTGCTAGGCAGTTGCCATGGTGTTATGGTTGGTTGCTAGGTTGTTCTAGGTGGTTGCTACGAGATAGATAGATAGATAGATAGATAGATAGATAGATAGATAGATAGATAGATAGATAGATTGATTTAGTTTCATAGATAGATAGATGAGTTTATGAGTTTCAATGAGTTTCAATGTATTAGAAATAGTACATAGAATGGCAGCTTCATTGAGTCTAATGGGCTTAACCTGAGTTTGGAGTTTGTAGAGTTAAAGCTCTAGGAGGAGTTAGAGTCAGAAATTTTAGTCTCAGAAGAAAATAGCATTACAGTAAGTTGGCTTTCCCGAGCCAACTTAATTAGTATTATAAAACGGTTAGATCCTGTCCTTGATTCTGATTGGTCAATAGCTGTGTTTTATTCACGGTAAAACAAGGCTATGACCGCTTCACCCTGTGTATCACTACACAACACCCTTAGTAACCACTCTTAGCAATGTAAACTGTATGTTCTTAATTGATATTGTTCATATTGCTTACTGTATTATGTAGAAGAGTATTGTGAGAAAGAGATCGAGTGAGTGAGTTTATTACCTGCATTCAGATTTAGCACTTTCCTTCAGGTCAGTCCTGTTCATAATAAAAAATCTGTTTAAATGTCTGATGTATTATCTTGTCCTTTTAACAGTTAAGAGGTTTTCCCGTGACTGACAGCGCTAGTCAAAGCATTTGTCAGATGCGTCTTGTTCCGTGTTCACAACAATTCAGTCTTTTCAATGTAAAAGTCTTCGCTACTGACTGACACACTCATAAAGACGGTCTTTGCCGCCATCTAATGGCGTAATAATGTAACTTCTGTTGCTGTTCACTGCCAGGGACTAATTTTTCCAGCGGAAGGAAGGCTTTTAATGAAAGTTTACTTCATGAAAGTAGCTTTGATACATATTTTTGGCTTTAATATTTGTATTGTGTGGTAACCGTTTTTATAAAAGCAATAAGGTACTCGAGGCTAGTGCTGTATCGTGAATAAGTCACGGCTGAAGGACGTTGTTAGGCACGACGCAAAGCGGAGCCTCTCGTACCTTATTGCTTACATAGAACAATATAGACAATGACAGATAGAATGATTGATACACAGAAATTATATATATAT
>RJVU01036174.1:2768944-2782146 GCA_003731715.1 Anabarilius grahami | reverse complement strand
GTGTGTGTGTGTGTGTGTGCATGTTTTTAAATAAGTCTCTTATGCTCACCAAGGCTGCATTTACTTAATCAAACATACAGTAAAAACGGTACTATTGTAAAACCACTACAATTTTAAATAACTCCTATTTTCAATTTTAATACATTCTAAAAGAACACATTTCCCAGAATGCACTACCTCTGATGAATAGCATTTCAGTAAATTTCTAATCCTGTCATTTCCATTCAACTCTTTGTAGGGTGTGGCCAATTCTATCCAATTTCACCTCATGAATGAAGAGGAAGCCTTCAATTCTGGAAGTTAGGTTGGATAACAGACACATTAACTGTCAATGTTTATGTTCTAATAAAGTCTTGACATGCATTAAACATATGCAATAAAACATACAGATGTGTAAAAACACACACACTGGGAAAGCCTGAGGCAACCTGCACCAACTTTCCCTATGTGTGGCAGTGCAGCTTCAAATCTGTGGTAACAGAGGACCTTTTAAGGTCGGGACTCGCTTAGCCTATGGGGCTCTTGGGAATTCTGACTCCACATTCCCCCAACTGTGTGTTTTTGTTTTTTAGTCTAAGGAATATGTGGAAAGGAGGTCTTTATAATGCGCCAACTTATGAATGGATGAACATTTCTTGCAGAACAAACCATATATAGAGGTTTTTTGAGATACACTGCCACTTAAAGTTTTATGTCAAATATCAGCGCCCCAAAAAAAATCTTTGTTTGCACAGCAGGCATCTTCTACTGTAGTGATGATTGCATGACTGTAAGAAAACAACACTTTACAGAGCAACACATGACAGAGCCAAGCAGCTTTGCTGTAACTGAATAATGAATGAAGAATTATGAACAAAAAAACGGCACTAGACTAAGCCTTGCATGCACATGAACCACTACATATTTATGTTCAAAATGAATAATGCACAAATTATAAACAACAAATATTTCCCAGTGCCCTGAAATATGAAGATTAAATATTTCACCACATAAAACATTTAAAGCAAATATATCTCAGTCAGCAAAAGGATCTGATTACGTCTCACTATCTGCGGTCATATTCCTAGGAAACTGTATGTGTATCAGCCATTCACCTTTGAAACGGCAGCACTTGCTGCTTCATGTTGTTTCTGAGCATTCAACCAGACAAAAAATTGGAGATGAAGGGAATACGTGTTGTTTCAAACGTTCGCATAGTCATCCTCAGCCAACCCTGTTACGAAAGAGCTACATGACGTGCTTCAAGGTTTGTCCGCCTAAAATAATTACTCCTTGGGTGGACAGTGAAGCTTGGGGATTTGAGGAAGACATGAGGGCTTCTATCCAAGGAAATGTCCTGAATGGACTGCTGGACATGAGCTTTGGGTACGGAAGAGAAGAAAAAAAAGGGTGAATGTGTGCAAGCTACACATCTGCATGTGATTTAGTGAATGTTGGCACTGTCTCGTGATTCCACTGAAGCCACTAAACGGCATCTTGTTTCTAATCTTTAACAGATGGGTGATCTTCCTGTGCCTCTAACTCCTTTAGTAATGCAGCAGCCTCTTTAGCCATAGACAAAGCAAGGAATGGAAATTCAACTCAGAGGCCTTCAGATCTTATTGATGGGGAACTGAAAAGTATTAACTTGAGAAGACATGCATCTTGCAAAACGGCTAAAGCTTATTTGGTTAAAAAGGCCGCTACTGAAGCAAAAGTTCACCCAAAAATAAAAACTGTGTCATTGTTAACTCACCTTCATGTTGTTCCAAATCTATAGTTTTTTTTAACAAAAGGAGAACATTTGAAAAATGTTTTCAAAGGAATTTCAATAAATGGGTACTGAAGCTTTCTAGCTTCAGATAGGATGCAAGGCAATATCTTAAAAGTGTTTCTCATGTGCTATATTCAAAAGTTTTGAGTGAGAAACCGCTCAAATTTTAAGTCATTATTGAAAATCTTGAATCTCTCGGTGCGTTCATGAGAGAAGCAGTGATGTCTAATTTCCCTGTTGAAAAAAACAGCATGTAGTGTTAAGGTATGTTTTGAAGCATGGCAGCTGGTTTGAGCTTGTTTAAGGTGGTCCTTAGTTGGTCCTTAGCTGGTTGAAGCTGGTTCTAAGCAACTAGCTCCAGCTCAGGATAAGCTCAGGACCATCTTAAATCAGCTCATGACCCACTAAGGACCAGCATAAACCAGCTGTCATGCTTCAAAACATACCTTACCAGCATATATGCTGTTTTTTCAACAGTGTTGTGAACAAATGATTCTTTTGAGTCAAATCTTCTCAGTTAATTGGTATATCTGAAGCACAAAACCAGTCAGAATAATTTATTGATTCGATTGGACTTGGACTGAACTGATTTGCATCGTAAGCATAAGTAGATCACAGAGACCAAAAGTTTCCACAATATACACCGATCAGGCATAACATTATGACCACTGACAGCTGAAGTGAATAACACTGATTATCTCTTCATCACGCCACCTGTTAGTGGGTGGGATATATTACGCTGCAAGTAAATATTTTGTCCTCAAAGTTGATGTGTTAGAAGCAGGAAAAATGGGCAAGCGTAAGGATTTGAGAGAGCTTGACAAGGGCCAAATTGTGATGGCTAGACGACTGGGTCAGAGCATCTCCAAAACTGCAGCTCTTGTGGGGTGTTCCTGGTCTGCATTGGTCAGTATTTATCAAAGTGGTCCAAGGAAGGAACAGTGGTGAACCGGCAACAGGGACATGGGCGGCCAAGGCTCATTGATGCACATGGGGAGCGAAAGCTGGCCTGTGTGGTCTGATCCAACAGACGAGTAGTGGATGTGCGTGGCCTCTTTCAGCAGGATAATGCACCCTGCCACAAAACAAAAATGGTTCAGGAATGGTTTGAGGAGCACGAGTTTGAGGTGTTGACTTGGCCTCCAAATTCCCTAGATCTCAATCTATTCGACCACCTGTGGGATGTGCTGAACAAACACGTCCAATCCATGGAGGCCCCACCTCACAACTTACTGGACTTAAATGATCTGCTGCTAACATCTTGGTGCCAGATACCACAGCACACCTTCTAGTGGAGTCCATTCCTCGATGGGTCAGGGCTGTTTTGGCAGCAAAAGGGGGACCAACATAATATTAGGAAGGTGGTCGTAATGTTATGCCTGATTGGTGTACTTACATTTTGATGATCAAGTTGCAGTGGTGAACAGCTCACTGGAGAGTGAATATTGTTTATTTATCATAAAAAGCTATAGCACAGCTTCAGAAGACTTGTGTTAACATGGAATCATGGACTACTTTTGGTGCTTATGACATTGACTTTATGGTGATTTTGCATCGTTTATTGAAGCTTGAAAGCTTTACAGTATCTTCAGAACTTCTCTTGTGCTCCATAAAAGAGTCATACAGGTTTGGAATGACATAAAGATAAGTACTGTAAATGAAACACAAGAGTTTTCATTTTTGAATGAACTATACCTTTGTGGAATAATCATTTGTATCATCGCTTAGGTATGAAAAACAAATCTGTACAACAAATTTACAGCATAAAAGTAAACAAAATAAGTAAACTTGTATAAGCAAGCAACCTTGATTAAATGGGCACTGCTGTTTGTGCTTGGTATGGCTTAAACTAACATTTAGAAGCAACTGCTTTGACACTGCAATTCATCTAAGCAGACTCATTTGTGACAAACATCCTAGTGCTCCTTGCTTTCTTACACACCACGTCCTGAACAGTTAATGATTTGGCTACATGACACATACCTCAGGAATCAGTACCCATCCCACTACAAAGCTCTTTCTGTTCTGATGGTCTCCATTTAACTCCAAATAATCATAGCTGCAACATGTATTGCTTTTTTCCAGACATTGGGCAAAGACCCATCTGGAAACTGTTGAGGGCAGCTTTTCATCCAGTTTTCGTCATGGAAGATTAGCAGAGATCGTTCCCCCACTACAACTTGATTAGGTAAGTTTGACTATCAGTTCAGGCAGTACAGTTACAGGGTGTGGTTCATTAACCACCTGTTTAGTCCTGTGACAAAGCCGATCAGATAAGAGCTCTGTTACCTCCACTTATCTGCACCCAACAGAGTCACTATAACAACCAAAACACAGCTTTAGCCATATTTACCTTTTTAGACTTTCATTGTTGGACTGCGGTTAAAATAATAACATACAAAAGTGGCATTTTCCTTTTGTAATTGCATAAAGCCATCAACAAACACTAAATAACTGAACACTGGAGAAGGTTGTGATATGGCCGAAATGATGTTCACTAAAAGTAAGAACGCGAGCGTGATATCCATTTTACACAGAATTTCAAGAAATTAATAATAAGTAACTTGCATTTTAGACATAATTTTGTCAGTGAATGTGTCTAGTTTTGCTGCGTCAACAATAATATTTCCAAAACAAAGCCAAAGCAGGATATAAAGCAGGATTATTTCCAAACTGTGGCAGTGTGTTTATACAAGAACAAATTGGTTGAGTGAATGATTCAATTACTCACTCATGTCTCCATCCTAAATGAATCACTTTATTTGAACAAACTCTTTGATTGAATAATTTAGTAAGTCACTTACACATAGCCACTTGTCACCACCTACTGGCATAACTTGGAATTATGTTGTTACAGTTTGGTTAAAACATTCTTAAAGGTGCAGTAAGCAATTTCTGAGAAACGCTGTATATATTTGAAATCACCAAAACAAACACGCCCCTACCCAAAAGGATCACACTTCTATCTTGATAGCAAATTCGCGAACACTCTATGCAACACAGGCACCTACCCCCTAATGAGTGGACACTCCTCTTACTGCTGATTGGCTACAAGTGTGTTTTGATGCTTGGGGTCCGGTCCACTTTCAACAGCGTTTCTCAGAAATCACTCACTGCACTTTTAATAGATCTTAATAAAGCAAAATGCACTGTTGAAGTACTGTGTGTGAAATATGAAATAAAGCATTCTGAGTTAGTTCAGGCAGGCCTCGTAGTCAAGCTTCGCTATCAGCTGATTCGCAAATTCCAACCCCACCCCTATCAGCTGATCTGATTTCTATGGACTCATTTGGCAACTCTCAAATAAGGCGCATTACTTAAACGCAGCTTCCGTCTCTCTGCTTCCTTGGCTGCTTCCACTGCACGCTACTTGCAACCCATCTCCTCCCCCAGCTCCTCCTTAAACATGTTTAACTTAATCAGTGACATTCTGTTGTCATTGATGCATGCTCTGTTCTCAATAGGGGGATTTTGTGCTACTCTCCCAGTTGAAAAATGGGAGGTTGTCCCCAGAAGCTGCTGCTGTTCCCGGTCTTAGCTTTCATGGAGCTCATGAAAAGGATGGGGAATTTAGAACAGAGCCATACCGCTAAATGTAACTTCAGCAAAATATGCCAATAAAAAATTTACTAAAAGTTTGTCTCTGGTAATTTTGTTTTACTTAAAGCTGCAATATGTAATATTTTCTGCCCGCTAGAGGTCGCTAGAGGCCTATTCAAAACAAAGGCGTAGCTTGATGATGACAAGTTTGAGTGCGGAATCTTGGGACATGTGGTCTTCACCTCAACGGCCGGTGGAAAATAATCGGGATAGGACTCGGGAAGAAATCATGTTCATGGATGCGATTATTAACGTTACTGTAGTATGAAGCAGAGCAGGACCGAGTGTTGTGGGAGCTGAACGAGACCGCTGGAGCGATTGCACAACACATGCCTCACGAGCAGTGGAAATTTTATTATGCCAGTCGCCGGCGTCGCTTCCGCTTTTCCGGTCAAGAGTATGAGGTAACGCAGCTCTGTTTATCATAGATACATTTGAGTGTGCTGAAAATATTATAACGTTACTCTGTGTGTTCGTTCAGTGGCTGCTGTGAGACACCGTTGCACACTGCAGTAAGATAGATCGATTTTAGACTATCATATTAAATGCTGGATGGCTTGTGTTGATAAATGGCATGCAATTCATTTTAAAACGTATTGTATGATGGAGAAAATGCTGTATTACTGTTACTAAAAATAAAGCTGCATCTGATTATGCTAGGTTAGGAACTTCACAAAATAGTGTTTTTCTCTGAGGCATGGTAAAGCATGGTACTCGCAAAAAATCAAGAAAATTAGATTTAAACAATAAGAATAAACGTGTTGAGCTATATAACAATATTTAGTTTTCTATCTATAAATATATCAAAACAGTTGTTCCCTTGTCTATTCAAACATGTTATGTATTAAAGCATCTTTGGTGTTTCCATGGTTTCTACAAAATAAAACCGGAAACTGAGGGTACCGCGGGTATGACGCAATTGACAGGCGACTCCTCACGTCCCGGAGCCTTGGTTAAAATTGCAATTTTCTCACGATTTACAAATAGTTGCAAACATTTAGAATGTTGTAAGTACTCAAGTGAACAAAATATATAACACTGGCCTAGTGGTTTTTGGATATTTTACTGCAACATTATTACAGATTGCACCTTTAAGTGGTCCTGACTGAAGTATGGTTTACTTACGCAAAGGTAAAGAAGGTCTTAAAACGGTTGTGGCTGATGTAAAGTTGGAGGAAAATGTATGCAAATTTGTTTTATTTTTTAATATTTACGTTTTATTTTTTTATTTATTCATTTTAAACATTAAACTGGTATGCAGCAATTTATAAATGATTACAAATAATTTTAAAATGATGCATCTCCATAGTGAATGATTTCCAGGTCTCAGACTGGAGGTGCGAGGAAACATCATACTGAGAAGCATCCAATTAGTGTTTTCAAACATGCTGTATATATATGACCCGTTGGTCAGACAAACAGGTAGTCCAACCCCAAACTCATGCCACTGGTTCACCCCCTGTTGTTAATGTCCTGCTGGATGGAATGGTCAAACAAACAGAGCTATGTTTTGATAGCACCAAAGTGTTTACACTTTACAGGGAAATCAAACTATGGCTTTAAATCTTAGGTGAAGTTATTTTCAGCCCATGATGAAACCATTATAATTCCATGTAAGCACCCAAAACATGCTGGATAGTGTTAACTGTATTTGTAAATATTTGGCAAACACTAAACACTGTAAGCCAGAATGTTTGTTTGTATTGTGGGTTGAGTCCAGCAGAAAGACATTTTTTTTTAATATGGTTTCAGACCATAATAAGGATATCACTCTTTCATTAAGTACATTGCTCACATCAAAACAACAACTGATATCACATGTGGCAGGAGAGAGGCGTAGTTAAAACAGAAATGATAGCTACTTTAAACAGGAACACGGCCTTACATCAACATCAACACTGGCATGTACTCCCTTGTTACTGAAGGTCAAGACTGTGCCATGTCAGTTTTCAGACTCTTTTTTTATATGTGCCTTGGCTCCATTTCCCTCACATTGGAGTTGATCACTACCAACTCTTGTTGTGTATGTTTAACCTGCTAATACATTTGACCAAATATGGTTGTTGTGTCTTACTTGCTCTGTCTCTTCTTCGGACTCTTTCCAGGCTGTCCCGGGACATATCATCCCAGTTCAGTCCCTCTGTGTCCCAAGGGGGTTGTTGTCCTGTCTTCTGGTCCGGTTTCACACTCAGGTGCTCATTACCCTCTGAGTTCTAAGACCAAAGATGGACAGTCACAAATTACACATAAAATGTGTATTTTTGTTAGAACAAGTGTCTTATTTAAAAAAAACAAAAAAAAACACACTATTCATGCTATTTATGCTATTCCTGTGATGGCAAAGATGAATTTTGAGCAGCCTGTGCAGTCTGTAGTGTCACATGATCCTTCAGAAATCATGTTAATTTGGTGCTTGTGAAACATTCTTATTATAACTTTCACTGTAAAAAATTATCATGATTTTAACAGTAAAAGACTGCTACGGTAAAAAACTGTTTTCACCATAGAAAGAAAGAAAGAAAGTTTCTGTACTATATACGGTGAATAACTGTAATAGATCTAATGGTACATTTAATGTTATTTTACATTAAAATACCATTAAATTTACAGTTTTTGGAAGAGAAAAATAAGTCATTGTATCATTTACAGTGAAAAAACGTAAATTGACATTCCCACAATTCCCTGCGTGACACATTTGATGTATTTTCATTGAAATAACTGTTTCTTCTTATTTTTTAGGGTTTTATGTTACATCTAATATTGTTAAATTAATGTTTATTGCTTTTTTTAAATTGTATGCGTGTTACCATGATGGTGTTTAGTGTTTATGTGAATGACACTGTGTGCACCTTCTATATATTAGTATTGTCCTTCTCAGCTTATGGACAAGCTGCTTGTGATGAACTTTGATTTATCATGTGACTCTCATCACCACTGTGTTATTGGTGGTTGTCAGTGTATTAAAAAGGTACAAAACAGATATTGGTTCTTTAACTCATATAATGTTAATTTACCAACCTATTAATGAAATACGTTTTTTTACCGTAAATGTAATGGATGTTTTTTACAGTGTGTAAAATAAACACTTATGAACTGTAATTATTACAATATAAACCTTTAAATTATACAGTTTTGAAAAATAGACAGTAAAATATACAGTAAACTGTCCCGTAAGTGCTGTCCCGTAAAACCTAAAACATTGCTACCGTTTTTTACGGTAAAGTTCTAGCAACCACAGCTGTCATTTTTTTACTGTAGATTTTACAGGGATTTTTTTTTCAGTGTTTGTTTTGCTGCTTAATATTTTTATAATGTATAAAAAGTTCAAAAGAACATTTATTTGAAATAGCTATTTTTTGTTTTGCATCCTTGCTAAGTAAAAGAATGAATTTATTTCAAAAGAAAATTTTACCTCCTTTTACAAAACTTTTGAAAAATGTAACATTTCAATATCAACCTATTGGATAATCACTAAAATATTGTTAAATTTTGTTAGTCAACCTTTGAATCTCTAAAACATTTCTCTCTAAAATCTTAAATGAAAACCAAAATAAAACCAAAAATAAAAATTATTTTAAAACCACTGGAGTCACATGGATTACTTTAATGATGTCTTTACTTATTGGGCCTTGAAAGTGGCAGATGCATAGACTCTCAGTGGAGGGACAGAAAGCTCTCAGATTTCATTAAAAAGATCTTCATTTGTGTTCCGAAGATGAAGGAATGTCTTATGGATTTGGAACAACATGAGGGTGAGTAATTAATGACAGAATTTTAATTTTTTGGGTGAACTAACCCTTTAGGATTTTAGAGAGAAATGTTTTAGTGATTCAAAGGTTGACTTTAACAAGATTTAACAATATTTTAGTCATTGTTTATCCAATAGATTGATATTGAAATGTTACATTTTTATATATATATATATGAAGACTTCAGATGCAAAAGCCTCTAAAGGCCCCGGTATACTTCAAACGAAATCGAAGAACGAACTGATGTGACGTCATTTCGAACAAAATCAGGCCAAAACGAAGTTCGTTTTGTGTTCTTTTTGGAAGTTCGAAACGGCTTGCCAAAGCGAACTCTCAGGAAAAGTTCGCTCCAGCTGCAAAACACCTTCGTACTACCATTGGTCCGTGACGATAACGTAACAGGAGGTGTGCGCTGAGGCTCTGCCTTCACTCGCGTGCAGTGTTCCCAACTTAGCAATTTTGTTGCTAGATTTAGCAACTTTTCAGACTACACTAGCAACTTTTTTTCCAAAAAGCACCTAGCAACAAATTTAGCAATTTTTAACATTTATTTGACAACTTTTAGCAACTTTTGGAAGTGACTCTAATCAAAACAGCACACGCACAAGCTAGCTAAATAGACTGAGCGGTTGATTCATAATTCCTTAAGATCGCTGTGGAAAATTTCCACTGGAAATAGCTGTAAAAACCGGAAGACAAAAGACAAGGAGTGGGGGCGGGGCTACACAAGGTCAATCCATGGGTTTCATGTGACATCACTGTATTTTATCGCCGTCATATTTGTGTCCAGTCACAGCTGCGCGCCCTGTTTAAGTCTATGGTGACAGCAGCCACAACTACCAAAGGAAGGCCAACAAAACACTCTCAGAAGGTTCACAACTAATTTACAATATGTCTGGGATATGTGGTGCTGTTAGCCGTTTCAACAGTCGTCAGAACTACAAATTTATTTGATCCCAAAGGAGTTAGATCGGCAGAATTATTGGCTTCATTCAGAAGGGACCACACCACTGGCAGCCAAACAGCAATGCACAACATTAATAACTGCTGGGACTGTCATTTACATAACATTATAACGAGAACACTATTGTAATAAAATGTTGTGAATTCTCTGTGTTGTTGTGGTAAGAGCGCGTCGACTGAGTTAAACATTGATTACATAACTTGTTCAAACTTCACTTGTGCATTTGCGTCATTTAGTGCAGATAAAACTCGTAATATTAAATTTATGAAGTATAAATATCTGATTAATCTCATAAAGGATGTGTTTCGTTGAGGTAAATAACCCGCAGAGCTGATGATCATCTATAGCTTAAGCGCGAGCGCTCAAAAAGTAAGACAAAACATTAATATGATTGGGACTGTCTTCTTCTTATACATGATATTATAATCGTATATACTTGTAAAATAACGTTGTGAATTATTTGGGATTTGCTGCGTTTCGGAGTTCCACTTCAAGTTCATCTGTGCGTGATTTTGTGCAAATACTAGTTGTAATATTAATTTTATTTTGTATTAATATCTGGATTATCTTATATAGGATGTGTTCCATTGAGTTAATTAACCTTCAGTTTATGGGTTTTTTATTCTCTTTAGCTTCAGCGTGCGCAGCTCAAACAGCAATGATTAAGTAAACTTTAATATTTTTTAAAAAAAATGAATGCATTATTTTTAATAACTAGCTCTTATATTGTTCTAGTAGTATTTTCATCAACACATAGTTTGATTAATAAGGATCACGAACAGATTTTTTTCTCAAATTATCAATTTTGATAACAGATTTGAGCTGCGCGCGCTGAATGAACACCCGTAAACTGAAGCGCTTTGCTAATTAACTCAGAGGAACACATCCTATATAGGGTAATTCATATATATTTATACAAGATAGACATAAAATTACAACTTATATTTGCACAAAATCATAAGTAATCATAAGTAATGTAGTCAGCTCGTGTCGTGAATTTGTTCATCCTGTAATAACACGCCGAACTAGAATTCACAATATATGAATACAATTTTGTATACAATTATAATGTTATGTAAATGACAGTCCCAGCAGTTATTAATGTTGTGCATCGCTGTTTGGCTGCCAGTGGTGTGGTCCCTTCTGAATGAAGCCAATAATTCTGCCGATCTAACTCCTTTGGGATCAAATAAATTTGTAGTTCTGACGACTGTTGAAACGGCTAACAGCACCACATATCCCAGACATATTGTAAATTAGTTGTGAACCTTCTGAGAGTGTTTTGTTGGCCTTCCTCTGGTAGTTGTAGCTGCTGTCACCATAGACTTAAACAGGGCGCGCAGCTGTGACTGGACCCTATGGACCGGACACAAATATGGCGGCGGGCATAGCGGAAGTGACGCCTTTGAAACCCATAATAGCCAGGCAAGTGTGAATGAGTAAAGTAATCGAGGAAACCACTGAACAGCTAACCAACCCAGCAGCACACCACACCATTCTATGGAGAGAGTTGTAAAGAGGTGCCTATATAGACAAACACATTTAAGTTAAGATGCTTGCTGCAATTGTTCAATATAGCCTAATTGTTAATTTACTGATACACCTTGTTATTAGCTTGTTTAACTGTTGATCATTTAGGTAGCATATTAACTACCACAGGGCTTTAATTGTTCAGTTCATGTGTAGTTTCACTGGTTAAAAGGAAAATAGCCTACATAAAATGTAATTGTTCAAAAGTGTTCAATATCAATGTTGTATTTAAAAATAAAAATAAATCTGGTTATGAAAAAGTGTTGTTTGTATTCATTTTAAAAATTCTGTGTGTGTATTATTGTATTATTTTACAAACAAATCTAAATTAGCATTTCAAATAATATCTATGTAGTTTTGCGTCGCGATTACGTAATGACGTCATGGCGCAATTACGTCACAATGTCATTTAGCAACTTTTAGCAACAAAACGATCTGCCTTTAGCAACTTCCCCTGAAAATTAGTTGGCAACACTGCTCGCGTGGGACTCTGATTCATTCGATGTGTTGATTTCGCTGAGGTAAGATCTCTGCGGGTGAAAACATGAACACACTGGATAGCCGCTTTATAGTACAAAATGAAGTTGTGCTTGTAAAAAAATGAGGCACTAACACTGTTTTTCATGTGTGATACTGTAAAGCTGCTTGATTTTAAGCAATCTATTGAATAACGTGACGTGACTGGAGTNCTGTATATTGCTTGTTTTCTATTGCTGTCGATATTTTCTCCACCAGTTCCATAACCGCCATCGAAGTAGACCTATTAGACCTAAATCCATATTGTTGATGATTTAACAATTTATTTTTTTCTATAAATTTGTCAAGCTTTTCTTATGCTTTCTATAATAAATGCTTGCTGTTTTCTCATTTTTGTTGTGTTTATTTTGTTATTGTGAAGAAAGTGCACGGCACATATTTGCATATTCATGTAACCGTCGCTCTCAGCAGTGTGGGCGGTGTCAGATGTTCGTTTACAGTATATCGCTGGTCCGGCATTTCGAACTTCGTTTTACCCCTAATAAACGAAGAACGAAAAAGAACTTCGTTTGAAGTATACCGGGGCCTTAAGTGCCATCTGAAATTTTCTTCTAAAATGAGCATTTTTATCAAGCTTGTATGTTTAGGTTCAGTAATTTCACTTTAATGGCAATTAATAGGTAATTTTCATTGCCATTAAAGTGAAATAACTGAACATAAACATAAAAGCTTGATAAAAGAAGAAATTTTAGAAGAAAATTTCAGACGGCACTTAGAGGCTTTTGCATCTGAAGTCTTCATACATATACAGTGGGTACGGAAAGTATTCAGACCCCCTTACATTTTTCACTCTTTGTTATATTGCAGCCATTTGCTAAAATCATTTGTTCAGTTTTTTCCTCATTAATGTACACACAGCACCCCATATTGACAGAAAAACACAGAATTGTTGACATTTTTGCAGATTTATTAAAAAAGAAAAACTGAAATATCACCTGGCCTAAGTATTCAGACCCTTTGCTGTGACACTCATATATTTAACTCAGGTGCTGTCCATTTCTTCTGATCATCCTTGAGATGGTTCTACACCTTCATTTGAGTCCAGCTGTGTTTGATTATACTGATTGGA
>RJVU01036174.1:2756113-2767339 GCA_003731715.1 Anabarilius grahami | reverse complement strand
TTTACTTTTATATTGTTTGCAGATGGTTTTCTACCAACCAGTCTTAACATTCCTCACGCAAATGTTTTCCTCCTCAGACTTTATTTTGGCAAGAGCAGTGGAACTGAAAACACAAAAGAGTGGTATTTTAAACCTTCTTATTTAAACTATATACAGTGTATATATATTTATATATATATGGTTAATTTTAAATAAAAGGGTAATACTGTATTCAAAAGACAAAATACTGTTTTGCCTGTCAATCATTCCCTGGTGTATTGTCTTACAGTTTGAGTGACAGGTTCATCCGAGTAGTTTTAAAAAAAGGTTATATGATTGAGGGGGAACATTTTTTTAAAAAACTTTTTTGAATGCCTTAAAGACCAGTAAACAGCCAGTTAGACCAACAGCTTGCCAGCTGTTTTATGAAGACTGCATGCACGTGTTTGTTTATGAGGAAATGTCTTAATCAGTGCTAGTTTCCTGTGCCTGCAAGTGCTCTAAATTCCTCTAAAACACCCAGGAGAGTGTCTTTCACGTGTCACTGCAAACCGGTCACTGTGTTCTTGCGTAGTTTTCCCCTGAAATGCTTTTCTGTCATTTTTTGAATGACTTCATTGTTTATCCCTCCATTCTTTTCCTAGTTGCGATGTGTTCATCCTTTGATAGATGTCATTGTTATGACATAATTTTAAACATATGTTCATAAACACAGGGCCATTTAATCTTTATATCAATTGTTTTTCTGAAGCTTTACACATGTACAGAGAAAGGACACACTTCACATTTTAAGTTTAATTGTTCATCTGTCATTTCTTATTCTCAAATTAACAATACACATTCTGGAGCATGTTTGCAAATAGTTTTCAGAGCTGAAACCAGTTAGATTGGATGACTGACAATAAGCTTATCCTTACGTCTATCAAGCATATCTGTTTGTTTATTTAGTTTTATTCTTTATCATCCCTGAAAAATAACAGCAACCGACTCTTTCTGCTCCGTGAATTACGATTATGACCACGCTAAGTTACAGTAAATTTAAAATACATGTGGATTGTTCTACAAACACGCAAAACCAGCTGCCGTTCATCATTTGGTGTCATATGTGAATACATATCAAAACAGACTTTGCTTATAAAACCTAAAATCTCTCAGAGCACAAAATACACAATTATTACAGATATCAACTGGTATGATTGTGCAATAGTCACATGTGTTGTACAACAACTTAGTACAAAGGTGAAAGGCCAAACAAGTCACTCACCCACTTCTGATTGGGTATCGCCAGAGATGTCAGCATATCCGCCATAGCGCCCAAAATCTGATCGGTTCGTCCCTGGTTCTTTGGAAGAGCCTTCATATTCCAGTAGCCTCTGTCGATGTGACTATCCTTGTCGATATTCCCTCCCTCCTTCAAAATCCCTCTCTTTCTTATGGTTTGTCGTGCCAGAGCTTTGATTCGCAGCCCAGCTTCAATTTTGTATGATCCTCTGGTTCGCTCTTGCACATAAATAATGAATTATGGAGGAGAATGGTCTGTTTTTGTCTCATTTAAAGCGGACTTCAGCAGACAAGAGAGTGGCGTTGTCCAGACTCAAGCGTCTTCACTGGCTCCTGTCCTTCACACAGGTGGGAAGGTCTTGCTGTGGGTCTCAGTCAGGCCTCTCTTCCCCTCCCCCTAAAACCGGGTTTGTTCCTGAGATAAGGTTAACCACAACACAGTAAACAGTAAAGATAGCTTTCTGTTCTTTCTTCTTTCCTTTTCTTTTGACAAAGTAACTTGTTTTTGCAAGCTCCTTGGCTTTTGGGACCTTTTGTGAACAGAACATCTAACCACTCACGAGTCAGCCTTTTCTGGCTTGTCATTGGCTGCGTGAATCTACCACCCCTTCGGCCAACTCCTCTCCACCCTCTTTACATCAATTTCATCTTCCATTGTGCCTCCCTTGCACAACACTGATTCTTAGAACAAGTTTCTGTCCTCCTCCTCTATCTTCTTCGTCCTCCTCCTTTTCTTTCACCGTCATTCACTCTTGTTGTTTCCTATCCAGTCTGACTGGATGAAAGATGGCTTTTGGCCTGGTGCAAGCATAAAAAGCAGCAAATAACCCAAATAAGGCAGCTGTGCTGGGCTCAGGGCACCGACACAGAAGCTGTCAGATATAATTCATAATGGCTGCCCACTTTAAAACTTACAACAAAGGCTTGAGGAGGAGGAGGCTGTTGAACATTTTAATCTAATTTAGTGTTTCTCAACTTTGATTTTGTCCTACATATGTACCCTTGGCATAATCATATATACGCTACAATTTAAAAGTTTAGGGTCAGTAAGATATTTATTTATGTATTTATTTATTTTTAAAGAAAAATTAATACTTTTATTTAGTAAGGATGTATTAAATTGTTCAAAGTGACTGTAAAGACTTTTAAATTGCTACCAAAAAGTTATATTTAAAAAAAATAAGTGTATATTTAATTATTTTGAACTTTCAGTTAATAAAAGAATCCTGAAAAAAATATGTCATGGTTTCCACAAAAATTTTAAGCAGCTGACTTTTACTGAAATTTAAGCAAAAACTGTTTTTAACATTGATAATAACAAGAAAATGAGCAGCAAAATCAGCATATTAGAATGATTTCTGATAATGCTGCTGAAAATTCAGCTTTGCATCACAGGAATAAATTATATTACAATAGAAAACTGTAGAAAATTGTAATAATATTTCACAATACTGTTTTACTGTATTTTTTGATCAAATCAATGCAAAAAAAACTTTTAAACCAAAAACATGCAATATTGTGGGCAAATAAAAATTTTTTTGAGCAAAAACTNAACTAAAATGAAAATATTTTTATTAACTGAAAAAAATATTAAAATATTATTAAAATATTTAATATTATAAAATAAAGCATAATAATAAACAAACAACGAAAAATTAGAAAAAACAACTAAAATACATCTTCATGACTTAAAAAACAAACAAAATAAAGTGACAACAAATTAAAGATACACAGTATAAAATTCAAAACATTTTGTTCAAAACCACCTTCATTAAAATTAACAATCACTAGAATAGTAATAATAATAGACAGTCCAGAGAAGTTTAATACTTTTAAACATATTTATATGAAAAATGAACTTTGGCAACCCTAAAATATTAAAAATTAAAAACTGAATATATTGGAAAAACTGAAACTAAACTGAAACTTGAAAAAACAAACTTGTTTAAATCAAGTATAATGCTATAAAGCTTGCTAATCACTGATCTAATTGACCCTCCATAAAGACAAAAAGCCTTTTTGTTGGATCTTTTGTTTACTTGTCTAGAACCTGTGCAAGATCTGTGCTTATTTTAGCCTCAATATTTTCCAGGTTAAATGAATGCCGTGTCATGATATGCATACTTGGGTGGCCCACAATATATATGTGTGCTTTTCTGAGCAGAGCAGAGTAGACATACGCATTCCTGAGTCTGCTGCTCATTCCCTCTTCACCTGGCCTGGAGTCAAAACACACGTTTATACAATTACCAATGTTAGTCTATTCTCTCTCTCTCTCATTGCAGCCCAAACCGCACACAAATTTGGGTCGGATTTTCCTCTAGACAGATTCTTCTGTGATGGTGTGTGTTCGTGGACAGCAAGAGTGAAAGAAGAGAAGGACGGCAGAAAGCGGAATGTGATCCGGCTGAGCCCCTCCGAACTGAAGCCAAGCCGTGTAAAGATGGGCTGTGGAAACACTGCCAAGACTCTAATAATAACTCTGCACATGGCTGTCTTTAGCACTGCTTTTGTGACTAAACTTAGAGCTCAGCAGCCCATCATCCTGCAAACATACCTCATACATACACACACACATCATATGGTACTAATAAACAGAGCTAGAATGACAAATTCTGACTAGATTTTGCTGGTCTGTTACAAAGATATCAGATCTTTTAAAAAAAAACGTTTACAATAACATACAATTAGAAGGAAATTCAGTACTTTGAACATAATGACAGTACTCTATAATTATGCTAATTGCACATGATTAGAGTAGGTAGCCTATAAGTGTGTGCATGTAAACAGTTTTTACTGTGACATACTGACTCTGACTTCTTGAACAGTAGGCCTATATGTTCAAAAACGACGACAAGTCACACATCCCCATTAATTATAGTTGTCTCTATGTGTATGTTGACTTGGGAAGCTCTTATTCATGACGGCAAACTGAATTTCCATCCGCCATTACAGTCTTTATTGTCACGTGATCCTTCAGAAATCATTCTGATTCGGTTTTCCATTATAATTTTTTTCATTAAAATGTGTTACACATAAAGAAAACCTATAAATAAAAAGAACACTTTAATTAGACGTATCAAAACTAAGTAGATGAATGTGCTAGATTTTGTGATGGTACACGGAGTACCCTGAAAACACTACATAACAACACCCAATAGTAACGGATGCAGTAGTGGTGCAGTTTGCTGCCCTCTGCTGGCGCAATGAGCAAAAGACACTCAAAAGTGCTCACGTAAAACAGAAAACGCTGCAATTTATAATTTGTTTGGTATTTATATTAACAGACACATTTTAACCAACACATACCAGTTTTCTTTTCCATTAAATCTCCCTCTCCTCTTGTGGAGAGAGTCCCCCCACTTGAATGCTCTCAAAGGCCAGCTGAGCTTCCTCTTTCTCTGTCTCATTCTCATTTCCTGAGTCTTTGCACTGTAATAACTACTGTGCTTCAGGTCAACAGTCTGAGAAAATAACTGTGGCCGCACATCACCTCTCCTCCTGCTCTCCGAATCCAACTCATCAGCCAACCTGACCTGATCCAGCTCTAAACTACTGCAAGGTTTGGCTGGCTTTGCTTTGCACTGAACAAACACTTCACACATAGATTTTATATAGGGTTACAGTGATACTCACAAAGTCAGGGTTGTATGAATTTAAAGACAATTATAAAGGCTAACATTCTTTTTAGAATGAGATTTTGCATATGCTGAGTGTTTTTTGTGTGTGTCTGTCTGATTTTGGACACCCATCTTTATCAGACGGAATTAGGTACATGTTCTGACTAGAGATATTTGAAATTATTGTTCGATGATCAGTTGTAACTGGGCTACTATAAATAGAGAAACCATGGATTTCACAAAAAATTATTTTTTTCCTTCTGGAATACTCCAGTCACTCATGTTTGTTTTGTTCAGATATTTCATTCCAAGGCCCTGATGAAAGGGCCCAAAATGTATTTTGTGGCTAACCAACAATTGTGTCAGCTCATTTTGCTGGATAAACTTAATTGAATTTGAAATACTTTTACTGAGTCTGCTGTGGTTGTTCACAATGCCATGATGTCATGCATAAGTGCCTAGCTTTGTTTTAGGAGTTTCTGCTTTTTCAATATGATGAACTTTCAGAGAAGTAAACACAAAGCTCTTTGGGCCTCATTCACTAATTATTTCATACATTTTGCATATTTACGTGGACACAAAAGGTTCTAAGACAAAACCTCTGTCGGATTCACTGTGAAATTAGAAGGCCACTGCACTCTATGTTCTTTTTTCGGCAAACTGTGATTCCATTAAGAACTTTTAACCTCCACAGAACCTTTTCATTCCACAAAATGTAGTTCCAAACGTAGGTTCGGGAGGAGCCTAAACATTCAGTCCTGTCAATCATCATTACGAGCGTATATAAGCAGCAGCGACAATTCTTCCAGAATCCCTCCTCCTCCCCATCTCCTCCTCTATTTCTCTTATTCTCCCTCTGCACAGTACTGTTATAGGGAGGTTTAGCTCGGAGTTCGAGCCTCCTTCGAGGACAGCAAGCCAAGTTTGTTTTACCATTAACCATTCAGACTGAATGGGCAGGTGAACTTGTGAAAGGTTTTTTAAAATGGAAAGTAGTTCTTTAAATATTTAAAATGTTCTTCATACTAATAATGGTTCTTTTAAGAACTGTTCACTTAAAGCTTCTTTGGGAATCAAAAATGGTTCTTCTATGGCATCACTGTGGAAACTTTACTTTTAAGAGTGTGGGATGTGATGTTATTTTTGTGTTTGCACCTATTGTTATTTTTCAGTTGGTTCTAAATGCTAAAATTTAGAATACATTCTAGTGTGGTCGTAATAAGTACGTTTTTTTCTGTGCAAAATATTTGTATGTAGATTTTATGCACAAAAATGTATGTGAATGAGACACATTGTTCTGAGTGAATCATAATTTAGGGGGACTTTGGAAGTTCCTCAAAATGTGCACTAATAGAAAATGAATTACAATTGTGCATTCAGGTCATGTCGGGAAGATTGTATTTATGATCTGAATGCACAAGAACGCCACCACAAAGTTGTAATTACAAGTGCTTAAAGGGTTAGTTCACCCAAAAATGAAAATTATGTCATTTATTACTCACCCTCATGTCGTTCTACACCCGTAAGACCTTCATTCATCTTTGGAACACAAATTAAGATATTTTTGATGAAATCCAATGGCTCAGTGAGGCCTCAATTGCCAGCAAGTTAATTTACACTTTCAGTGCCTAGAAAGGTACTAAAGACTTATTTAAAACAGTTCATGCAAGTTCAGTTGTTCTACCTTAATATTATAAAGTGACGAGAATACTTTTTGTGCACCAAAAAAAAATGTAAAAAATAATGACTTTTCAACAATATCTAGTGATGGGCGATTTCAAAACACTGCTTCGAATGTTTCGGATCAGTGGTTCGGAGCGCCAAAGTCACGTGATTTCAGCAGTTTGGCAGTTTGACACGCGATCCGAATCACTGATTCGAAACAAAACATTGGAAGCAGTGTTTTGAAATCGCCCATCACTGGATATTGTTGAAAAGTCGTTATTTTGTTTTTTAGCGCACAAAAAGTATTCTTGTCGCTTCATGACATTAAGGTTGAACCACTGTTGTCACATGAACTGTTTTACCCAGGTAAAAATAAAATACATTTCTATAATGTACTTAAAGTGCTCTATTTTCATGCACTAATTTTGTACCTAATATACTAAAAATTCTTGTTTAGTACTTCTTAAGATAATCTTAAGAACATCTAAGTGTACTCAACTGTGCTATTTTGAGACACCATGAAAGACTAAAATGTGCTTTTAATATACTATGTCTGTATTTAAAAAATGTATTTAGATACTACCCATAGTGTACTACAAGTGGTAACTAAATATATTTTTTTAATACAGAGATAGTATATTAAAAGCGCATTTTAGTTCATCTTTCATGGTGTCTCAAAATAGCACAGTTCAGTACACTTTGATGTTCTTAAGATTATCTTAAGAAGTACTAAAGAAGAATTTTTAGTATATTAAGTACAAAATTAGTGCGCAAAAATAGAGCACTTTAAGTACATTATAGAAATGTACTTTTTTTCACCTGTGTAAATATGTCTTTAGTACCTTTCTGGGCACTGAAAGTGTAAATTAACTTGCTGGCAATGCAAGTTAATTTGAGCCATCGGATTTCATCAAAAATATCTTAATTTATGTTCCAAAGATGAACGAAGGTCTTACGGGAACGACATGAGGGTGAGTAATTAATGTCATTTATTTACATTCATTTTTGGGTGAACTAACCCTTTAACTCTGAACTTTCTTTCATCTCAGAGTTTAAGGTAATTTTGTTGAAATAAATGAAATTATTTTTTCATTTACAATAAAACTAAGTTGCATGTACAAAATACCATAGTATTGTACAATTACAATAGACAATAGGCCTATAACAATGTAATTTACAAAACCTTGGACATTTTTTTGTAGTAATATCACCTTCTTGCTTGGACTAAAGTGACTTTAATGCACCTGATGTCATAATTACGACTTCCCAATTCGTAAATACGAACTTCCTAGGAGGACTTGAATGCACTATTAATTACAGATGTCATGACATTCATAAAAATGATTAGCATAGATTTTCATTTCATTAGATACAGATTCATGAGGTCTAAATAACAGGTGTCTTCACTGGTCGGCCAAGAAACAATTATGTTATTGAAACAGATTAATCACAGTTAGTAAGGGTTTCAGTTTCAGTCCCTCTGATTTTTCACGTGACTGCTGCCAGATAAGTGGGGCCTGGCTGTAAAATGTGTGGCACGAGGTGTTATCTGGGCTTGTCTAATATACTTCAGCATGTTTTAATTGGCTAAACTCTACCGTATTCTGATCCACAGCTATTTCAGGGCATGTAAGACACAGGTGTTTTAAAGACATGGCAGGCACAAGCAAGGACCAATCCAATTCAACTCGCTAGAAAATCAGTTATTGGCAGTGTTATTTTAATAACTGCAGCAAAGTTCATAATACACTTCATGTGCAATTCCCAGCACACACATGATCTGTAAGGTTTACTGTTATATGGATTTATAAGTGTAACATTCTTTAGTGGTTGTATTGTCTGAGTTAAATTTGCAATATAATTCAAAGTTAATTGAAAAATCATTTGTTCATTTGTTTTTTGAGTCAGTCAGACAGCACAAAAATATGCCAGCTTTAACCACAGAAATTAAGCAGTGACAATCTCACTGGCAGCTGCCATTTCTGAATGTTAATCCACAAATCTCTTGTAATCAGGATGAGTGGACATGCCAGTCTTAACCAAGCACCTGTGTCAAGATTTAGAAGGATTCCTCAGTGATCGGAGGCCTAAGAGTCCAAGCAGACTCAGAGGGCTGGGAGGAGGGGACAGGAGGGGACAGGCAGGGACACGGCTCTGTCCGGCGGGATCACACATTCTACAGTAAGAATCCATAGTGGGAGGACTACATAGACACAGCAGGAGCAATGATCTGATCACCCAGAGAGACGTGGACAACATTTAACATTCTTCTGAGCACTTTTAATGGTGAGATACAATGGATGTGTTTATTGATATGGTGCATATAGATTTTGGAAGGGTTGAGGAAACAAGTAGAATTGCTAAAAGGGCACATACAGTGGAACAACAAAAAAGAACAACTGACAAATGTGTATAGAAACAAGTTGCTTGCATATTATTTGTTTTTGTGCTTTTGTTCCAAATGATGCTAAAACATACATTACCGCATGAGACTATATATATATATCAGCTGTTAACATTACATTTTATTTTGTCCAATTTTTTTTCTATTATGTTTTATTATTTAAACTTTTTGTCTATAAAACATAAAAAGTTTAGATTTCAAAATGTATTTATTTATAATTTTAAGTAAAATTTAAATTGCGATGTGTGTACTTATCATGAACACAAAAATGTGTCATTATGAACAATGTGAAATAGAAATATAATTTTAAAATATTTTAAAATAATACTGGCATTACATATTTGGAGATCCGCTTTAAAAAAAAAAAAAATGAAATTTACATATTGCCCAAAAAATGTAGGAAAGTCTATATACGATTTTGTAACAAATTATTGCGTCCTGTGAAATCACTCACACAATCAATTCGTAATTGGGTAATCTCTTGGGGATCCTTAAAAAGTATGCTAGGACCCTAACAGGAAGTAAATAAACATTTTTAAACTTCAATGTTTATGTGGAACTACTTCCCAAAGTTCGTTTATTTTGTCCTGCTGTGGGATGGATAATATAATGCTTAATTAGAATAAAATAAGTTAAAATTAACATTAAAGTTCTGTCATAAAACTGAAGATGGAGCAGACTTATAGGTCCTTAAAGGACCTTAAAGGGATAGTTCACCTAAAGATTTTGTCATCACTTACCCTCAAGTTGTTCCAAACCTTTGTATGAGTTTCTTTCTTCTGTTGAACACAACAGAAGATATTTTAAAGAATGTTGGTAACCAGACAGTTGACAATAGCCATTGACTTCTATAGTATTTTTTTCCTACTATGGAAATCAGTGGCTACGTTCCACTGTTTGATTACCAACATTCTTTAAAATATTTTCTCTTGTGTTCAACTCAATCTGCTTGCAATCACATCCTTCTCTATAGGGCACAGCTGATTGGTTCCTGCTGTATCAGTAGCCAATGCTCTCGCTGCTCAACCTTCAAATAATTGGTCAGCATTTGCTGCGCACTTTCAGAAACCCTCCACCGTCCCCAGCTCCACCTGTATAGATCTGCTATGGGTAATTCATGTACGCTATATTGTACAGCAGCAGCATGTCTTACTTGCTCAGAGCAGTGTGTCGCATATATATTGGCACAGTAGCAAGTCCTGTACAAAGGCTGCGATTATTTTCTTATCTGCAGCTTGTCAGTGAAGCACGGCTTTGTGATCAGTAGTAAATGCTGCTCCATCTGAAAGCACTTTGAGTTTGAGTGACTTATAACGCGCATTTGAAAAAGCAACACGTCAAACACCTTTCCAAACATGAGAAGCCTTTTTTAACCTCGTTCAACAAAAGACAACATTTAATAACGTTTTTACTCCAACTCGCTTCATAACATCAGCTGAGTGACAGATGATGTGGCTTCTTACACAGAATAAGGCACACAACAAATTATTTCATAGTATTCTATCCAGTGATAAAGTCGATTAGCATTGAAGTATAAATATACTTTATTATCATGAAAATACCCGAGAAGGCTTGAAGAACTCAGATAAACCATATATTGTCGTAGTCGTGTGTTTATTAGTCATGTTTAATCAATCAAAGCTTTCAATCTTCTGTTTATTCAGCTACAGCGATAGTATGATGCCCATAGGGATTTCCTGGAATTAAGTGCGTTATATCGTACTTCTGCTGGGCATATTTGGAGTTTCTGCGCAAGAAATCCCTCTGGCTTTCAGATGGAGCACCATTTACTACTGATCACAGAGCCGTGCTTCACTGAGAAGCTGCGCATAAAAAAAATTGCAGCCTTTGCCAAATCATGTGTGGTTTAATTTCGATTCGATCGTGCAGCCCTACTCTGCAGCAGCAGCAATAACAAACAGCAGCAGCGTAGCAGATTTATTCCGCCAAGGCCAAACATATCAACATAACCATTTAATCATTGAGAATTGTCATGACAGAAATATATATATATATATATATGAAGACTTCAGATGCAAAAGCCTCTAAGTGCCGTCTGAAATTTTCTTCTAAAATAAGCATTTTTATCAAGCTTGTATGTTTATGTTCAGTTATTCCACTTTAATGGCAATAAAAAGGACCTATTAATTGCCATTAAAGTGGAATTACTGAACCTAAACATACGAGCTTGATAAAAATGCTTATTTTAGAAGAAAATTTCAGACGGCACTTAGAGGCTTTTGCATCTGAAGTCTTCATATATATATATATATATAT
>RJVU01036174.1:2738952-2750964 GCA_003731715.1 Anabarilius grahami | reverse complement strand
GGAGTAAGGTATAAGGTGAAGTAGATAAAACAGTTTTGGAAGCACAGTGATTTGGTGACACATGACGTAAGCTTAGCAGGTTTAAAAGACAAACCTGAGGACATTTTCTTTTCTGATCCCTTGGATTATTAGCTCTGATGGCGAGTAATGGATTAGCCATGTGTGCACTTAACAGTGATTATTTAGACGAGTTACAATTCAGTACACTCATTGCACCTGCAGCGAATGATACAATGAATACAATGAATTTAACCATCTTCATAATAAGAAATGTTATTGCCTGTGTGTTGGTCTTGGATTTTATTGTGTTTGTTATGAAAAGGACAATTGATAGGTAAATACTGGTTATTTAATCCAAAATGAACAGGCTAATAATAATAATAATAATAATAAATTAGATTAGAATTATTATGCATCATTTAATCATGTAACTCAAAAATCTTGTAAATGTTTTGCTCTGCTTGATCAGAGATATGTGAACGTTAACAGTGTCTTTTCTTTCACACTTAGGATGATTCATCTGTTTGTTTCAGATAATTAAAATCATTAATAAAACTGGAAATACACAGTTAATCAAGACCATATATTGATGCTATACCCAAAGTGGCCACTCGGTGGGGTAACATCAACTGCTTACATTTTTCTACTAGTCAACAACCAATCCCAGCAAGCAATAGTCGTCATTTCACCGCCTCGGTTAACTATAGACCCGATATTCGGCTATAAGTAACCCAATTCTAGACAAAATAACCTTGAATTTGGTTATATATCTTTTTTGCCAAAATAACTTGCGAGATGTATGATATTCCACCATGTAAGCAAAGTCAACAGTGAATTCAAGGTGTTTGGTTTCATTTCGTCTATTAAATTTTCACTGACAGGCCAAATTTTGCCTTGTTTTAGCCTAGACGTCAGGGTAGTGTTTGGACGGCTATTAGACGACTTTTAAATGCAAAATTGCTTGCTGGGATACAATGTTTAAACATTTATGCATTTCTTACCAGAGCAGCAACAGCCACAGAAACTTGCAACATAATAATACTGTAATCTACAAAATGTACAGCAAGTCTGCAGTTAAAATATGCTATAAAATTTTAAACAAATCCTATGTTCTTATTAATACCTAATCACAAAAAAATCTAAATATACTTATGTGGATTGTACATGAGAATGTGCTTGTGTTTATAAAGGTTTTGAAAAAAATATGTTATACTTCTGGATATTTGTCTAAAAGAATGCATTTCAGTTTCTAAGCAATGAGGAAAATTTTTAATATCATCATGGTTTACATCTCCTGTGTGTCTCTCTTTTGCTAGGGGCCGACATAAATGTTGTGGACGCCACAAGGGGGAAGGATATACGAGAATGGGCTTTGAAGACGGGTCGCTTTGACACGTTAAACAGGCTTAGACGGCTGAACAACAGACCTCAGGCTGAACAATTCTGTGAAAAATATGTCCCAGATTGGCCAGACCTGAAGCTGCTGGTGGCCAAGGCCACAGCCACAAAAAGCACAGGGCAAAAAGTCGCCCATCGCCTGAAGTCCACGTTCACCTTTAATTTTCCACATGACCCCCAGGACAATGGCATCCTGGACCATATGGTGCGCATGACCACAAGCATCCACAGTCCCTTGGTGGTCACCGGATGCCGTCCACTGTGTCCCTCAAGCCCGCCGGAGATCGGCAAGAGACGCCTGGCCGTGCCTGAACTGATGCAGATGCACCCTGGGAAAAAGCTTGAGGAACACGTGATACGGCACAGCAGCAGCTCCCTCTCTGTCGCGTCTACCTCTGCCTCTTCTGCCTCGCTGGCCTCGTGCTGCTCCAACTCGGAGCGGAGAGGCAGCGTGCTCTCGATGGCCTCCAATGGCGTCCGTAAGTTCGTCCCGCGCAGCATGGCCCGCCGCAATAGCGTGTTCCCTGCCGGCTGCGTCCCCCAAATCAAAGTGACCAAGTCTGGAGACCCAACACCCAAAAAGGAGAAGAAGAAAAAGCGAACCAAAGGTTACTTAGAGCCACCGAAATGGAAGTACAAGGAAGCTAAAGAGGAGAAGAAAAAAGAGAAGAAAAAAGCAGAACAAGAGAAAGCGGATAAAGAATCCAAGAAAAAAGTTAAAAAATGAATAAACTGCCAACAGATTGCCATGATGCTCTCAGGTTTGTCTGCCATCATTCTAGATCTTTCATATCTGCTCCTAAGAGGTACAAGGGAAATGGATCATGCTTCTATGGATGGATATTATTCTCACAGTTGTTTTAAATGAAATGCAGTCTAAAGACATTTGATTAATCCATATAACCTCAATATGATTAATACCTCTCCAACAACCAGTAGGCCTATTTACAATCCATTTTTAACATTTTCTTACGTATTCAGGTCTTCTTTTCTAAGACCATTCTACTTGATGAGTTTACAGTGGCATCTTTATTTATTTTAATGGATGATTTTAAAAGACTTTTAAAGCTACACTACTGTTCAAAAGTTTGGGGTCGGTAAGATTTGGTCTTTTAATGTTTTTAAAAGACATCTCTTTTGTTCACCAAGACCAATATACAGTAAAAAGATGAAATATTCTGAAAAAATAATTTCAAAATAACTGTTTTCTGTGTTAATATATTTTAAAATGGCATTTATTCCTGTGATGGCAAAGCTGAATTTTCAGCATCATTACTGCAGTCTTCAGTGTCTCATGATCCTCCAGAAATCATTCTAATATGATGATTTGCTGCACAAGTAACATTTCTTAATATTATCAATGTTAAAAACAGTTGTGCAGCTTAATATTTTTGTGGAAACCATTTTTTGGGGGGGGGTTATTTTATAACTAGAAAGTTCAAAAGAACAGCATTTATTTGAAATAGAAATATTTTGTTACATTATAAATGTTTTTAATGTCACTTATTAAAATCAATTAAGTGCATCCTTGCTGAATAAATGTATTAATTTCTTTAAAAAAAAAAAATCTTACCACAAACTTTTGAACGGTAGAGTATTTGTCTCTTTACTGTTATTTTCATTTGTCTGTATTGCACTCCAATATTTAAATGTCTCAGCATAGCAGTTTGACTATGTTCACTTTGACAGCACTTTAATAGTTTAAATATTTTATCATACTGGCAAAAGGACACAATATTTATCTTTCCTATTTGCCTCTATGCAATTGTTTGAAATGAATGTTAATGGATTTGTTCATTATTATATCTTCTTGTGTCTCAGGGAAAGCACTTATTTTGTACTTTATAAAACCAGGCATTAAAGTGACCCCATGAAAAGCAAAATCTATGCAACACCCTGCATTTATTTATTATTGTTATTATTGGTCTGTGCATGATGATCCTTCAGACTGCAAGATGGAATTTGTACTGTACATTGCACCACCAGCCAATCTTTGTTTCTGTTTGTTTTTGACTGACTATATGTTGTGATATTCTAGTTGCATATAAATTGAAAACACAATATTTTATGAAACAAAAAAGTCTAATTCAATAAAGTTTCAACACCTATTTGTGACACATCTTATTGCACACTAATTTGGTTGGAGGTTTTAAACCAATCACTGAGCTTAAGGCAAGGCTATAATTGGAGCAGTAAGGTCAAAACACTAAGGAGGACAAGTGGACTTGGAAATTAATCCACTCATTGTGCCATCCTTACGTAACTGATGAGATCTTTGCCTTGGTGTGAAGTGAGGTAAAGGCATGTAAACCAAAATAACAGGCTGCATGGGCAAAATATTTTTAGAACATGTTTTGAGACATTTACTTTTTTTTACTCATTATCATGCACTGCGGTTCCTTTTCTGAATCGCTGAAGCCGATTTGTTCTTCAATGTGTTCAAAGTGAAAATATATCAGTGACATGAGGGCCTAATGAACCTTATTTGGGGTATATACTCTATCCCAATCACTCCCAATCACTCCCTGGGCGCCACTACAAAATGGCTGCCCACTGCTCTGGTGTGTGTGTCCACCATTTACAGTGTGTGTGTGTGTGTGTGTGTGTGTGTTCACTACTCACTACTCCTAATGTGTGTAAACTTTCTGAGTTAAAATGGGTTACCATACTTGGACTTCACATGTTTAACATTTTTTTAAATAATGCATCGTACATTTCATACCTGTAGGTTTTTAATAATTCCTGTAGTTGTTGAGATATTTTTAACAAACATTCAATAGAGAATCAATTGTTTTGGTTTATTTAACTAACGGTGGAAAAAAAACAGACCTCTGATCAAAATAATTGCTCATCAATCATGGGGAAACGGCTAGTGTCTGTTGTCGTTAATACAAGTCTGAGAAAAGACAGACCTCAAAAATCACACATATCATGGGAAGAGGAAAAATAAATACATGAATACTCTTCAAATAACAGTTCTCCTTCTCCTCTAGTCAGATCTGAGGAGTGCCAGCTGTGTCTAAAAACACCAGCCAAGAAATCAGATCGGAAAAGTCTCCAAAGGAAAAAACTGCATGAACATTTTGTCTTGTCTTATACAGCTGATGCAGTCTAAGTTAATATTATTCTTGGAACTTTTTTCTTGATTATGTTGTAATGAATGAAAGATGGGATTTTTGTTTCCATCATATCTGTAAAAGCTGTCATCTACCGCTGACTGAGATTCTTCTCTGTCTCATTGGACCATATGGGAGGCTTC
Organism: Anabarilius grahami; assembly: GCA_003731715.1. Lineage (NCBI taxonomy): Eukaryota > Metazoa > Chordata > Actinopteri > Cypriniformes > Xenocyprididae > Anabarilius > Anabarilius grahami. The sequence goes on along the minus strand of RJVU01036174.1, from coordinate 2,746,307 downwards.
AAGCTTTAGTGGGATATGTCACCGTAACCTCAGGCCGCCCTGCCTTCAGCAGTGTCCCATTAAATAAACCAACTGTCCATCTGTGTCCAATCTCATTAAAAGCAATTCATGGCCCCTGGATCACCAGTTTTGCAAATAAAAACTTTTATATGCACATCATTTACAGATTATGGTCTATTCTAGTCCTTTTTTTCATGTTAAGATGTTTTAAATAAACTAAGACATGCATATTCTGTTTTGGAACTCGCTTTTGTCATATTTTATGCTGCAATTTTGTCATTTTGACAAGAACTTAATCATTCGCTGAATGTACACTAGTTTGTACACATTTTTAACATTGATAATAATAACTTCTCCTTGGTCAGAATAAGAGACTTCTTTCAAAAACAAATCAAAATTGAATGGTAGAGTAAATGAATTGATTTTTTAAGTGTGAACTGAGTTACAGTCAAATATTACAAAGTGCAGCATAATAAATGGCAAGAAAGATCAAGCTTTTTCAGAAAAGAAAGGACAGTTCATTGTTCACCCCTTGCCAGGTTTCGAACCTACAATCTTTTGGTTACCAGGCCTACACCACCCCCAAAAAAACAAAACCCTGCATGACTCTATGACAAACAAGCATTTTATTTTAAATAAATCAACTTATTTTAAAATATAATACAATAGACTGTTAATTTTCAAGTGAAAAGCACAATTTATTGGCGAACACTTTTGAGATGCGACTTGTTCAGAAGGCACATGAATCCTCTATGAAGTTTTATTCATAAGCAACCAGCTATGAGGGGGAAAAAAACAGACGTGGAAAAAATGAAAGGTCTTGCAGCAACAGGAAAACAGCTATGAGAGCACATTCCTAGTGAACCCCGGCTTAGACAATGAGGGGTGGGACAAAACTGTATATTTAAAATCTGTAATCTAACCCCTAAATCAGGAACATTGCTCAAAGTTTGCTTTACACTTATCGAGATGGAGTCGTCAGGAGTCGATCTGGGAATGTTTATTTCCAAGCGGAAGAAGACTGTTTCTTCTCCGAGAAGCAGTTTCTTGTTTTCGGTTTATCAGCTCGAGATTTGACTGGAGATATATGCCACAGCTCGATATGTTCTGCGTTACGGCGATTTATGCAAAATTTCGCTTGAGGAAATAGGACTGAGGACTGTGAGTGAATGAAAACTGAACTCTGAAGGCTTTAATTTTAGAGTTTACTCCGAGAATGTCAGGATGTGGCAAAAGTTAAGGATCCAGCACATCTGGATATGACTTGCGCCGCTGATTTCACCATATTCGCCGTTATGAGACAATAGTTTTATGTTTTAAAGAAATGAGAGACGAGTTTCACAAACAGATGAAGTTGGATAAGCTTGATTCGTGAGTGAGCGCAAGACGAAAATCAGGTAAATCACCCATTATGTTTTTTAATCTCTCTCTGAACTTGCTCTTAGGGGGAATGTGTCGTAATACATGAATATATATAGGCTATTTAAGGAATATCAACACTATTTAGAGAGTAATGTTAATAACGTTTTGAATGAAAGGGTCGTGTTTGGCATAAATGCTTGGTGAAGGGGCAGAACTGGGAATTTTGTTATTTTAAGAAATATAGAATCACAACATGCAGAAAAAAACAGAAATCTTAGGCTTTATTTGTCTTATCTCTTTTAAATTTCTTTTTGAGGAATGTGGTCTTCTCAGGTGAGTTGTCAGGTAACTGAAGGACACATATTGATGATGATGATGCAATATGTGAACCTGGACCACAAACCACAGTCATAAAGTGTCAGTTTTTTTAAATTGAGGTTTATACATCATCTGAAAGCTGAATAAATAAGGAGAATATTTGGCCGAGATAGGCCTACAACTATTTGAAAATCTGGAATCTGAGGGTGCAAAAAAATCTAAATATTGAGAAAATCGCCTTTAAAGTTGTCCAAATTAAGTCCTTATCAATGCATATTACTAGCAAAAATAAATTTTTGATATATTTACGGTATGAAATTTACAAAATATCTTCATGGAACATCTTTACTTAATATCCTAATGATTTGTGGCTTTAAAAAAATCAATAATTTTGACCCATACAATGTTTTATTGGCTATTACTACAAATATATCCGTGCAACTTATGACTGGTTTTGTGGTCCAGGGTCACATATCTGAGGTCATGAGACATGTGGGTGATGCTTTCATACTACATTCTGTCAACAAAGATTTGGCCACATTATATCAGAATGTCTAATATTAGAATTAACCAAAAACCAATTTACTGTGTAGGCACGCCATTTTTTACAAGAATCCATGTTGCAATCAACTTCACAAACAGAGCCCTAAATGAAACCCACATCTAGTTATCATGACCTGTGAGGTCAGTTCATTTATCTCTGTAACTGTGAAATGCTGGCGCTTACAAATACACTGAGGCGTACCAGTTCTTTTTAACTGCAGTCAAAACAGGCAAGTTCCTACAGCTGCAAGATGGAGCCAGAGATACGATTAACTATTTCAAAATAGACTCTTAAGACTCTTAATTTATTTTTCAGAATAACAATATGGGTTATTACTGGCAGTTGACATGACATACTTGTGGGAAGTTGGCATGTGCTGCAGAGTAACATGCTATAATCTGTAATCTTGCTTTTTTATAATTATTTATATACATCAAGTGTACTACAAGTACACTGTTCAAGTGTACTATAAGTGATAACTAAATATAATTTTGAATACAGAGATAGTGTTAGAAGCACATTTTCGTTCATATTCATGGTGTCTCAAAATAGCACAGTTGATGTTCTTAAGATTCTCTTAAGAAGTACTGAAGAATAATTTTTAGTATATTAAGTACAAAATTAGTTCACGTAAATAGAGCACTTTAGTACATTATGGAAGTTGGCATGTGCTGCAGAGTAACATGCTATAATCTGTCTAAAATATTTAGAATTTAGCTTTTTTATAATTACTTATATACATGCAGACTAAATGGAATATTTTGTACTTCTAAAATTAATGTTATATCACAGAACTATATAAAATGGTGATTAAAAGTGAAAATAAATTTAAAAAAATAACTGTAACATAAATAAATGTAAATATAAATGTCAAAACAAAGCTATGAGCTGAAAAGGGGTTTATTCTATTTATATTTTCTAGTCCTGAGAAAAGTGGAATTGAGAATAAGAAAGTTCACTGTTAGTTCCATGGGTCTTTTGACTGCTCTCAGAGAGAATGCTGACAAGCAGGTCATCGAAACAGGAATCGCATTTCATCATGTTCACTTAAGGCTTTTATTCAAGACGGCCACTATCTGATTTGAGAAACATCCTGGCAGCTTGGAAATAAAGATCAGAATACCCAAAGAGACGAAAGCATTTCCAAAAGGGTGGGGTTGTTTTCCGTCTTAAATGTGGCCCAGAGGGCCCAGCAATTACCCATTTTTTGTGCACTGAGCGTACGTGACAAAGTTGTTGACCCACCTGCGCTTACATTGGGGGGATTAAATGAAGAACTTAAAAGACAACACAGACAAAGTGACTCCTGTTGGAATTTCGCTGCATGTGTTTCTACATCAGGCAGTAGCCATAGTCATTTCCAGTTAGCCAGTATGTTTGTGTGTTGGCTAGCATATAATGCCGATCATTTATATCAAACGTATCGCAGATAACAACCCAGGTGAAAAAAGGTACACTTCCATAATGTACTTAAAGTGCTCTAGTTTCACGCACTCATTTTGTATTTAATATACTAAAAATTCTTCTTTAGTACTTCTTAAGATAAACGTAAGAACATCAAAGTGTACTCAACTGTGCTATTTTGAGACACCATGAATATGAACTATGTGTTTTTAACATACTATCTCTGTTTTAAAAAATATATTTAGTTACCACTTGTGTATGAAAGATGGGTTCAAGTGTACTACAAGTGATAACTAAATATAATTTTTAATACAGAGATAGTGTTAAAAGCACATTTTCGTTCATATTCATGGTGTCTCAAAATAGCACAGTTGATGTTCTTAAGATTCTCTTAAGAAGTACTGAAGAAGAATTTTTTGTATATTAAGTACAAAATTAGTGCTCGAAAATAGAACACTTTAAGTACATTATGGAAATGTACTTTTTTTAACTTGAGAACAAAAATCACAGATTATATAGATTAAACATTCAGGATACACAAATGCATTAGGAATCTTCTCATACAGTCATGTCACCCAAGGCAAATTTATATGTATGAAGAATCAACTCATACAAATCAACTCTGGCTCTAATCTGTTTCAAAACATCTTGGCTGACTCTGTTTTTCCATGACATCACAAAAGTATATAGTATGCCTACTTTAATTACAGTGTTGAGGCAACACAAAAATAGTCTGTTGTTTTCAGCATGCTAACCTAAAATGAATTTGGACAGTTTTGGAGACTTAAACATTTCCATTTATTGCTTGTTCAAAGCAACCTGGTGAACAGGTCAACACTTTAGCATGCAGGTTTTCCATCATCTTCATATAATAGGTTTTCACCCAGCCATTTTGCTTGCGTGACCAGTCGACTTCCAGACCTAGAGGAACAAGCAATCCGGAGTATCTGGATGGCTAGCCGGGTGCGGCCTCTGAATGGCAGGAAGTATAGCCATCAATATTTACTCTGCGTGCGCAGCAGCCAGAGTGTCTGCAAGGACCAGCGGTACAGAGGAGAGCGAGTCCTCCACTAAAGTCCTCTCCCACCCACTCTCACTATAATTGCAACTCAGACAGACTGACTGGACCCTCTCCATGACTTCCTCTAGTGTGGACAAGGGTTATTGAGCTTTTTTTCCATTAAGAGATTCCAACACTACATATCATAGTATGATCGTGCATAGAGCGGTGCCTTGTAAATGACAGATCGGTGAAGGATGATGCAAGGGAGCATGGGATATGTACATATGATTAAATAGATCGCTCTCACCCTGTATCCTGTATTCCCTCTTTCTTAGACATGAAGGCTTCTGAGATGCTCGCAGTGTTGTTTGTTTTGGTGTATTCAGGGAGCTACGCAACTCTCGCAGGTGAGGTTACATAATTGCGCTCATAAAAGTCTTTATTTGTGCATATGTCTGAGTGTTGCATGAAAACCAGCTGGGTGATGTAGATTGTTGCTTTCTGAGTAGACAATAAGCCAGAGGAAGTATGTATCTTCCTGCTCTTATGGTCATCTTTTCACACAGAGTTGCAATCAAAACACATTTCTTTTTTCAGATTATGTATTGGCTTAGCTTTTCCCTCATATAGTGAGTTAGCCATCATATCTATATCAACTGAAATACTGTAATAGTCACATTACATCTTACATTATCACATTCTTGTCCATAGATAAAGCCAAGGAGGACACTTTAGAATGCGCATGTGAGAACTCAATGTCCTGTGAAAACAACTCCTGCTGGGGCCGTATTTGCTTATACAGTTCGATCCATGAGCGTGTAGTCAGGAGCTGTTTATCCTCCGGTGAGCAGTGCCACGTGCCTGATGTACCTAGAGTGTATTCCAAGTGCTGCTTCACACACTTCTGCAATGCAAACCTCAGTATGCCTGAAAAAACAGGTCAGTAATTTCTTTTAAAAACACCTTTTTAGCTCAGAAAACAGTTATTCATTTTAGGGTTGTTAATACAGAGATTAATTACTAGAATAAAAAATCATTTGCATTGGCAGAAGTTTACTCTCTGCTGCCTCCTAGTGTTATATTGGTGGTTCACAGGTTTTAATTTTCATAGGTTTTTAAACTTGTGTTTAAAGGATTAGTTTACTTTCAAATGAAAATTACCCCAAGCTTTACTCACCCTCGAGCCATCCTAGGTGTATATGACTTTCTTCTTTCTGATGAACACAATCGGAGTTATATTAATAAATATCCTGACGCATCCGAGCTTCATAATGGCAGTAAACGGGATCAACGAGTATGAGCTGAAGAAAGTGCCTCCATCCACATCCATCCATCAAAAACTTACTCCACATGGCTCCAGGGGGTTAATAAAGCCCTTCGCTTCAGAAGGATATTAATATAACTCTGATTGTGTTCATCAGAAAGAAGAAAGTCATATACACCTAGGATAGCCTTTAAGCTTATGTTGCTGTTGCTCAAATAGAAACTGAATAATCTTTTCAGATGTTCAAAATATACAAAAATAGCAAAAAATTAATTGCTTAAAAATCATAATTGACATAAATACATTTTATATGTTTTTAATATATTTTCAATCTAAATATATTTATAGTCTCCAAAATATATAAAAAAATACATTATGCATTGACTCAAAATGTATTTTAAGGTTAGAAATGTATTTTAGCACATTTAGTAATGTATTTAGGCATTTCTGATATTAAATACAAAATGGAATACGCAACATTGTCTTTTCAGCTGCTGTAGTACAGTGATGTTTCTCACTGTTGTCTCTGTTTCCAGTGGAAAAGCCCATCAGCTTGATTCTGTTGGTGGGAGTGCCATTGTTGGTGCTGTTGGTGATGTTCATGGCAGTCTGTGGGCTTGTGTTGTGGCTGCGTACAAAGCGACAGCACCACCCGCTGGAGGAACCAGATACCTCTATGCTCAAAGTCCCCAGTGGAGGGGACCCCACATACGGGGTAAAAATCTACTGCTGGGTGATATTCACAGCTTTTTAGATGATCTGATTATCCTCGTCTTATTTGTAATGAGTTAGTCAAATGAAATAAAACTGAAAACTTCAGTCTCTTGAGGAACCTCTGAGCAACATGTTCCTCTGGGTTGTGACTCAAATGCCCATAATTTGACAGTAAGTGTGTGTAATTTCTTAGCTGGTCTTTGATTTAAGTGTGTGTAATTCTCCTTTTTAGGATATCTTTGATGAGTTTTGTACATCGGGCAGTGGGACCGGCCTGCCTTATCTGGTGCAAAGAACCATGGCCCGACAGATCTCTCTGGTTCAGTGTGTTGGTGAGTGAAACTTTCATATCTCATTACACAATGCTGCATAGGCGGAGGGTGAAGCAACTGCAGGATGAAGCTATGAAGTCTAGAGGTGGAGATTTGTTCTGCTCCATACCCTTTTCTTTTAAAGAGATTTATTTTCTTTACTACATAATGTACAACATTGAGTTCAATAAATGTACTTGTTTTTAAAAATGTTACCATAATTAAATAATACAAATGATTTAATCAATAGATTGCATTTATTTTAATGATATTTAAAATAATAAATTAATAAACAATTAAATGATTATAATGATGATGATTTCTTTCTTTTACTATATTATGTAAAATATCGAGTTTGATTGAAAGGGTGGTCACATATTGATTTAAATATACTCTTAATTTGTTTTTAATATTACCATAATTCAATAAATATAT
>RJVU01036174.1:2675812-2729163 GCA_003731715.1 Anabarilius grahami | reverse complement strand
CTCCTCCTCCGCTTTCTGGACCCAGCCGAGGAGTGTGGGTCCAGCGTGGAACAGATAAGGAGTTCACTGGAGGGGTATGCGGAGGAAGACGGAGGCTGACTAACTGGCCAGGCCACCCGTGTCTCTGGGGGAACTGGACGAGTAAAACACCTATCCTGAACCTCTTCAACCATGGAGTATGATCCATTTAAGTACAAAATTAAATTAATAGTTTCGTTTAAGGAAAAACAATCGACAGGTTCATCAAAAAGGACAGTGTCCTCGTCCAGCCCGTCCAGAAACAGGGCGATCAAACGTGCGTCTGACCAGTTAGTCAAAAAGGCTAGCTCAATGAACTCCTCCACATACCTCTCCAGCGAACGTCCAAACTGAAGAAGCCCGATGAGACGATCAGCAGCCGTCATAGTTGTGGGAGGCATGGGAGAAGCTGGAGCCTGGGCGCTGAAGACCGCATCCATCCTCTTTGTGGAAATCCAGCAGTTTGGTCTGTTCTTCTGTTACGGTTGGCTGTTGTACAGATGAAGCGTTCACGGACTTTCCACAAATGATGGGTTTTATTGGAAACACGAGGAGAAACAACATCCAAACACTAGGTATAACATATAAGAACAGACAAGGAGTGAAGGGAGTGAGTCCATATATATAGGGAGTGCTGACGAGGAAGTCCAGGTGATGATGATCGGTGATGATGGGGAGATGACGAGGAAAGTGAGTGCAGGTGAGGAGACAGGAGGATCATGGGAATTGGAGTCCAAGGAACAAGGGATCTGTGACAATATCTTCTCTAATCAGTTTAATCTTTCTTACAAAAAAGTTCAGAAACTCCTTACAGGTATTTGAAGTAGAGGTGCTATAGTCAGGTTTAGCACTGTGTTTATTTTGCTAAACAAAACCTTTGGGCAGTGAGCAGTTCTACTTATTAAATCTGATTTTGCAGCTTTAACTGCATGCCGGTATCTACTGAGAGTATCATTTAGCATTTCATAAGAAATATGCAATTTGTCTCTCTTCAAACTGCATTCAGCTTTCCTACAAGCCTGTTTAAGGAGCACACATTTCATTGTTATCCCATGGCTGAGAATGAAGTTTATGCCTTTTAAGTCTGAGTGGAGCAACATCATTCATAATGTCCAGACATACAGAATTGAAAACGGCAGTCAGGGGTTTAGTTAAGTGCACAATAAACAGTGTAGGTCAGTTCCAGTTTAAACAAACTGTAATTCAAATCTTAAATTTGAACCCCCACCTCGACAAGTGGATCTGGGAGTATTTAAAACATTGTAGTTCGCAAGCAACATTTCAGAAAGAAAACAGGTATCCATCGGGTCATGTCAAGACTAAAATCATGAAGTAAAAATGTTTTATTTCCCACTGACCTCACACTCAGAAGTACAGATTTAATATAAGAGCTTCAGCTTCCTGATAAGGTTCAAGGACTGTGATTGTGCTAATGCTGAACACTTCAGTGTCTTTAAGTAATGATGACCTGTCCATGCACGATTTTAACAACAGACGCCGAAATACTGGCACAGATGCATGCCCATTGTAGGCGCTTTCAATGGTCCCATAACCATCATTAAAATTTAGTGTGACTTGTGCCACAATTGACCTATTGGCTCGAATCAGATGGGATAGCCATCGCCCAGCACCCTCTTGTCAGTTTGTGGTTTGTCCCTTCTTGGACCACAGTTGGTAAATTCTCACCACTGCTGACTGAGAGCAACCCACAAGCCTTGCCTTTTCAAAGATACTCTGACCAAATTGCCTTGCCATAACAATTTGCCCCTTGTCAAAGTCGCTCCGATCTTTATTCCTGTCCATTTCTCCTGCATCCAACACGTTGATTGCGAGAACTGATTGTCAGTGTTGGGGAAAGTTACTTTTAAAAGTAATGCATTACAATATTGCGTTACTCCCTAAAAAGTAACTAATTGCATTACTTAGTTACTTTTTATGAAAAGTAATGCATTATGTTACTTTTGCGTTACTTTTTCTCACTTGGGCTGGGCTTGCTTGTTTGTTTTTTAATAACAACAAAAAAAATTATATTGTTGGCAAATGTTAAGGCCCTTTCACACCAAAAGTGAAATGAATAAGCCTCAGGCTGAAGGAAATGCATATTTATGCCTGTACAGTAGAGGGTGCAGTTCAAACTAAACTTTCAGCTGTGCCGCCATTCTGGATTAAAGAAGAATAGGATACAGGAGAAGGAAGTTCAACACTCTTATTTCTAAATCAATTTTTGCTTATTAGTATGGTTAAATTAGATCATTGAAGGTCAGCAGCAAAGACGGTTAATAAATTGAGATCAAATATAATAATTATTCGAAAAAATAACTTAGATATTTTGTTGTAAATTAAAAAAGGAATGCGTTACTTTACTAGTTACTTGAAAAAGTAATCTGATTACATAACTCAAGTTACTTGTAATGTGTTACCCTCAACACTGCTGATTGTTTGCTTACCATCTAATTTACCCAGACCTTAAATATGTGGCTTTGTTAGGAGATAATCAACAATATTCGCTTTACCTTTGACTGGTCATAATTTTTGGGCTCATCAGTATATTTATGTATATATATATACTGTATGTATGTATGTATATATAACTACAAAAATGTAAAATATAAGCTTTTTTGATGATGTAGATTTTTTCCCCATAATGTCAGCTGCCATATGCTCTTAGGCTCCCTGGTTAATATCCAGCAATCCTCCCACAGAAGTATTAGTACTGCCAACCTCTCTCAACTCCCAAACCACTGTTTTATAGATATGGCCAGAACAGACTTTCAGTCTCGGCACACATCTGCATTTTTATTAGTAAAAAATCAAATGCTATGTGGTCAGCAAATGTTGACAAAAACTCTCATTGAAATCTGGGATCCCTTAAATCTGTGGTTTTCTCAGGGATCGTGGAGGAGTACAGACCGCCGTTCTTTGACGTGGTGCCCTCTGACCCCAGTTTTGAGGAGATGAAGAAAGTGGTGTGTGTTGACCAGCAGAGGCCCAGTCTCCACAATCGACTACACTCTCATCCGGTGAGATACACAAACATACCAGAGATACAGGCTTAATGATTTGTAAGACTTGGACTTGAGTCAGACCCTACACAAGGATTTGCTTTGACAGCTGCAATCTGGAGCAATTTGTTAGGAAAGCATTACATGCGTGTGGTACAAAATATCCAATCAGTCTATGATGTCACTGAAAATAATCTTGTAGGCTTTAATTTTAGGTTTGCTGTAGAGAGTATATTAATTGCATATTCAACACAGAAAATGGATGAAATTTATATTTATCCTGCTTAATACCATAAGCAGCTGCAGCAGCCTGGTACCATGTGCAGAGGAGTAGGAGACGTGCAGGCTAGTCGCTATATTTGTTGCTACGCTCTTAAAAATAAAGGTTCCAAAAGGGGGGTTTTGCAGCGATCCCATAGAAGAAACATTTTTGGTTCCACAAAGAAACTTTCAGTACCCTTTCTCTTAAAAGAACCATTTTTTCTTAGTGTGAAGAACATTTTAATAATCTAAAGAAGCTTTTTCACTATAAAGTACCTTTTGTGCAATATAAAGTTTGCTTGGATGTTCTTAATGGAACCATTGATGCCAATAAAGAACCTTTATTTTTAAGTGTAGTTGCATTTGAAAATAATTCCCCCTTTGAGTCCATGTATCTTGCTGAAGCTGTTTTATGTCTGCCTCAAACACAACACTCCCTCCTACAATGTATCTGTTAGAGCAGAATGCCAAAAAAAAGAAAGGAAAAAGTTACAGTTTTGAAGGACAAATATGATTGTTTGACACCTATTTCAAAGCTAACGTAACCAACACAGTTCTCACAAAACCTCATTGTTTTGTGTCAGAAGTTGGTGTGTTTGGATTTGCAATTGAAGTTGAAATGCACTGAAATCTTGGTCACTTCTTTGTGTCTGCTTTTGAAAATGAACTCTAGACACACTTATATTCACATAAACATATAGGTCTACCCATACAACTGTACATTTACACACTAAGAGGAACATCAGAAATGACCAAACAAATGATTATCTGTATGTTTTTCTGTCAAGATCCTGTCTACAATTGCGAAGATTAAGAAAGAGTGCTGGTTCCAAAGCCCTTCAGCTCGACTCACTGCTCTGCGTGTGCGAAAGACCCTCTCCAAACTGGACCAGGAGCATGACTACGACATTGACAAGCTTAAACTGGACCTCTAGAATAAATCTCCTACCACACATTTCCAAGAATGTTACATTCTAATGGACCCATATCCATCCACCTGAGTACTTCTAAACTCTTTTAATGCACCTTTCAAGCTTCTTGTCTTAATGCTACACTGAACATGGTTCATCTTATCATGACATTCACTGTGGGAAGTTAAAGGATTAGTTCACTTTCAAATAAAATGTTCCTGGTAATTTACTCACCCCCATGTCATTCAAGATGTTCAAATATTTCTTTCTTTAGTCGAAAAGAAATTAAGGTTTTTGATGAAAAAATTCCAGGATTATTCTCCTTATAGTGGACTTCAATGGCCTCCAGACAGTTGAAGGTCAAAATTACAGTGTCAGTGCAGCTTCAAAGGGCTTTAAACAATACCAGACGAGGAATAAGGGTCTTATCTAGTGAAACGATCTGTCATTTTCGAAAAAAATTTAAATGTATATGCTTTTTATAAACAAATGATCGCCTTCCAAGTGCTTCAGCCAAAACTGCACTTTCGTATTCTTCAAAAAGCTTACGCTGTATGTCCTACACCTTCCCTATTGTACTTACAGAAAAAATGGAATTGCCGCTGCGTTCATTCCGTAAGTAAGGCGTTGGACATACAGCGTAAGCTTTTTGAAGAATATGAAAGTGCGGTTTTGGCGGAAGCACTTGGAAGGCGATCAATTGTTTATATAAAGCATATACATTTACATTCTTCCGAAAATGACAGATCGTTTCGCTAGATAAGACCCTTATTCCTTGTTTGGTATCGTTTAAAGCCCTTTGAAGCTGCACTGAAACTATAATTTTGACCTTCAACCATTTGGAGGGAGAATAATCCTGGAATGTTTTCATCAAAAACATTAATTTCTTTTCGACTGAACAAAGAAAGACATTAACATCTTGGATGACATGGGAGTGAGTCAATTATCAGGAAAATTTTATTTGAAAGTGGACCAATCCTTTAAGGCCATAACTGTGCTGTTAAATGTTTCTCCTGAAACATATCCGCTCGACTACTCTTCTAAGACATGCATATTTCAAAACAGTGACTCATTTGATACTGAAAGTAATACAGGGTTGATAAACCCACAGAATTCTTTTTAGCATAGTGAGAGTGAGAGGGATTTTTTATAGTCAGGATGTGGGTTATTCTGGACTTCCTAACTGTGGTGTTTCCTGAAATTATGAACTTCCTAAACATGACTCTTACGTACAGAGGTTGGCACATGCTTTAGACTGTTTGTTGCACTTATTTTTTGTAGCTGTTTTTGGTTCCATGAAAGACTTTGAAATGGGCCATCTTTTTAAGAACAAGAACTGCATTACAACTTGCACCAAGTAATTATTCAAACAGAGTACATATTAGTATAGTGCACTTTTATAAATTGTTAAATATTTTTTACAAGATCAAAATCACATTACTCTAGCTGTACTATGTCTTTTTTTACAATGTAAGGGAAATGTACAATATATTTGCTTTTTGAGAAATTATAATAAAAAATGTGTATACAATTTTTTGCACAAAATGTCTGTTATTTTCACTCCAAATAATAGTATTTAAGTATTAATAAAACTTTAGGATACTGAAGCAGATTTTTGAATTTGATTTTTGAATTTTCTAAGACTAAAGGGGTCTTCAAAAGAGGGTCCACCGAGTGTGGATTGATCTCAAACTCAAACAAGTAGCTAAATTACACTAAAAGGGATAGTTCACCCAAAAATGAAAATGTTGTCATCATTTACTCACCCCTCATGTTGTTCCAAACCTGTATGAGTTTCTTTTTTCTGTTGAACACAAAAGAAGATATTTTAAATAATGTTGGTAATCAAACAGTTGGGGGTAGCTATTAACTTCCAGTTTGATTACCAACATTATTTAAAATATCTTCTTTTGTGTTCAACAGAAGAAAGAAACTCATACAGGTTTCGAACAACTTGAGGGTGAATAAGTGATGACAAAATTTTCATTTTTGGGTGAACTATCCCTTTAAATGTGTTTTTGAACATTAACATGTAGTAGTACAACTTTTATCCACTAGAGGGCATCATTAATGGCTCTTTTTCCCCTGAAAGTTTTACATTGGGTTCTTTTTGCCTCTTTGTTTTTCCCATAGACTGACCTGAGTAAACTGTGCCACAACCTGATCTGGTTAAAGAATACAACGTCACTTCAGTAGTCCTAAAGGAGATATAAGGGATCTATTTCCTTTTGCCTCAATCCAATTCTTGTAAACCATAAACAATGTGTATCCTGCCTTACAAGCCACGCAATCTCACCATTGTTAGAATCGTTGTTCGGCACAAGAGACACTATAGGACCTGACACCCCTCTGGAGCTACCAAGATACACCTTGGTGTTGTTGAACAACATTTCACGGATACAATACTGAATGCATCCTTCACGATCATGTTTCAGACAGACCTATATTTACCCGTCGCAAATAGATATCTCACGTATCTTATTCATAGAAATGAGACTGCCGAATGGGTGTCTTTCCAGTATAAATCCCTTCCTACGCACACCAACATGCAGAGAAGGCCAAAAGAGCAGATGCTCCACTGATTGATGGATATTTATAAGATGTTTATCTCGTTTTTTATCCCCAAGCCAAAGTTTCCCTTTGGCGTGTTGTGTTTGTCTTGCTGTCAGACTGTATGGCGGAGTGAGAGGATGGGCATTGATTTCTGTCTGCCTGTTTATCTATATCAGCGCCCTCGCTATATCCATCTGTGGAGGAGCACAGAGAGGGGGCTTTGCCGGAGATAATTCCCCAACTCTGCCTGTCCGGTCAGATGGAGAGAGGGTTATTTTTAACAGAGCACAGCGGCTGAGTGGAGTATCAATGCCCTGCTCTGGTAGGCCAGACTCCTCTGAAATGGTGCCCTTCTATCAGCTGTGACATTTTTACACAGAATGGACCTATTCCAGATGTCATTGTTTGGAATAATCGGATATGAACGCCCAGCTGAAATATGTTGAATGATAATTGAGTGATATGACCCCACTTTATAGACAATAGACAGTCAGGGGCCAGATTACTATGTAGTCTAGCGAAAGCAAAGAGGTTAATGGTAACAATAGAGGTTTAAGTCTGCGGGCCGCAATTCTAAATGCTTTGTATTTGACCTTTGCATTAAGAGGAACTTGAAAGGAATTTCTATGTAATTAGATTAGATCTTGTGCATCGTTCTTTATGTACCCATAGGGCTTAATGCACTAACCGAGACTCTCCTCATGTCATGTGGCCATTAAGAGGACAAATAGTGAGCGCATCAAATGTCTCTTTATTCCTCAAAATTAAAATCACAAGTTCCCAAATGCCCTGCTATTTAGAGGAAGTAAACATCCTGAGGTCCTGGCACAAGCAAGAGAGCTCCTATAGGAATATGTTTGACTTCTTTCCCTTAAGACACAGTTTCCTTTTTCATACTAGATGAAGTCAAGGACTTTGTCAATGTTATTTTTTTTATGTAACCAAGGATTTTTTTATTGAGGGTCTGAGGTCTCTAAAGCTTAAACCATACTGTGTTTTTTGTGGGAGTCCTGAATGCTGCTCACAGGGCTTCTGTAAGCTCCTTTGGATCACACACGTCGCACAATGTGGGTCCTACTCACAAAGGTAACTTCGGCTTCGGAGTCACATTATTAATGCTGAGACTCTGGAGAATAGTGAACACCGCCTGCTGGTCCACTACAAAGACATGACCTGCATATCTGTCACTCTGCTTTCATACACATCAGACCTTTTAATATGTATTTTTTTTCCATTAGACAGTTTAAATTAAATAAAGTTTAAATATATGTTTTATTTACTTATAATCAATGTTGAAACATGAGACAAAACATGAATACAGTTGTACCTGTTGTTTTTACAAATTATTTTATTAATTTGGATTTTAACTTGTCCCCATGTCAACATTTTATTT
The DNA here is from genome assembly GCA_003731715.1 of Anabarilius grahami. NCBI lineage: Eukaryota > Metazoa > Chordata > Actinopteri > Cypriniformes > Xenocyprididae > Anabarilius > Anabarilius grahami. Next base: position 2,721,025 of record RJVU01036174.1, on the reverse strand, counting down.
TATTTTTATTTATTTTGTTGACATTTTGTAATTTGGTTTATTAAATGTAACTATTTTTGTTTTTGAAAATTATAGCAATTTTTCTAATAAAGATTTTTTAAAGTGATTGTGCTTATATTTTATGTCGACCATATGTCAAATCCATCACACAACTGTAAAAAGCTGTCATTTTAAAAACACTTTCAAATCCCCAGAAAGCTACTAAAGACATATTTAAAACAGTTCATGTGACTACAGTGGTTCTACCTTAATGTTATGAAGCGACAAGAATACTTTTTGCGTGCCAAAAAAACAAAACAACGACTTTATTCAACAATATCTAGTGATGGGCGATTTCAAATCACTGCTTCATGAAGCTTCGAAGCTTTACGAATCTTTTGTTTCGAATCAGTGGTTAGGAGCGTGTATCAAACGATCTCAAACTGCCAAAGTCACGAGATTTCAGTAAACGAGGCTTCGTTATGTCATAAGTGTTTCGAAATGTCAATGGTTCACCACTGGGGGGCGCTCCGAACCACTGATTCGAAACAAAATATTCATAAAGCTTCGAAGCTTCATGAAGCAGTGTTTTGAAATCGTCCATCACTAGATATTGTTGAATAAAGTCGTCATTTTGTTATTTTTGCCACACAAAAAGTATTCTCATCTCATCACTTCATAACATTAAGGTTGAACCACTGTAGTCACATGAACTGTTATAAATATGTCTTTAGTAGCTTTCTGGGCATCTGAAAGTGTTAATTATCTTGCTGTCAATGCAGGCCTCACTGAGCCATCGGATTTCATCAAAAATATCTTAATTTGTGTTCCAAATATGAACGAAGGTCTTACGGGTGTGAAACGACATGAGGGTGAATAATTAATGACAGAATTTTCATTTTTGGGTGAACTAACCCTTTAAGTATTAAAAATGGCTCCTGCATTTAATACATGTGTTCACAAACTGATCACAAATACGGTTATTTTATGAGCAACATCAGATTTTCTGTCATATTTACAATTATACAAGGTTACAATTGAATAGATGAAACAGAAAATCAGTTTGAAATCAGTTTAAATTCAAGAATTATTTAGAATAATATAACATAAAAATTATAACATTATTTTTGTATCTGGGAGGATTGACCCATATTCTGAGTGAGAGGCCAGGAAAAACACACCAGTTGTAAGAAATCTAATGAATCAGTCCTTCCAGGATTTCACAGGACTTTTTTCTGATTTTTGCGGCCTAAAATGACTGAATTTGCGGCATGTTTTCATAGTTTCAGAGATCATCGCCCCCAGTGGTGAAACATTGAAATTTTGAAACGTTTCGAAACACTTATGATGTAACGAAGCCTCATTTATTGAAATCATGTGACTTTGGCAGTTTGATACACACTCCGAACCACTGATTCGAAACAAGATTCGTAAAGCTTTGAAGCTTCATGAAGCAGTGTTTTGAAATCGCCCATCACTAGATATTGTGGAATAAAGTCGTTTTTTTTATTTTATTTTGGCACACAAAAAGTATTCTCGTCGCTTCATAACATTAAGGTTGAACCACTGTAGTCACATGAACTGTTATAAATATGTCTTTAGTAGCTTTCTGGGCATCTGAAAGTGTTAATTATCTTGCTGTCAATGCAGGCCTCACTGAGCCATCGGATTTCATCAAAAAGATCTTAATTTGTGTTCCAAAGATAAACGAAGGTCTTACTGGTGTGAAACGACATGAGGGTGAGTAATTAATGACAAAATTTTCATTTTTGGGTGAACTAAAACTTTTAAGATTTAAAAATGGCTCCTGCATTTAATACATGTGTTCACAAACTGATCACAAATACGGTTATTTTAAGAGCAACATCAGATTTTCTGTCAGATTTACAATTATACAAGGTTACAATTGAATAGATGAAACTGAAAATCAGTTTAAATTCAAGAATTATTTAGAATAATATATATAAGCTTACATTATTAACATTATTTTTGTATCTGGGAGGGTTGACCCATATTCTGAGTGAGAGGCCAGGAAAAACACACCTTTTGTAAGAAAATGAATAGGTGAATAGATCTGAACATTCTGATCAGATTAGTCCAAAATAATTCCTTGATACAAACCGTTTTCCTGTTTTGTAACCCGTTTTATCCCATTCAAGAATCAATATTTGCCAAAATTTCATCCATGTTAAAGCCACAAGGTAAATGTCTGGAACATAAAATACGACATGGAATAAATAAAAAACAATCCTGATGAGACCTTAACTACAGACAGGACCATCAGGCCAATTCACAAATGAGTCCTTGTAAAGAGACATTTCACCACAACAAAGGAGTCCAGGCGTGGAGCCCTCCCCTTTAAAACTAGGCACACCCCTTTAACCCACTATTGTCTAGCCGAGCCTGGCAGGCGGTGTATGGTTGGTTGGTTTGTGGTTGTGTTGGAAGTCTCGCTCGCTTGTCAATATCACGCAAAACGAATGCATTAATGCTAAGAGATGGGAATCTTGCAGTCATGCTTCCACGACGAACTGCTGTAGCGCTGCTCGCCCTGTGTGGATTAATAGCGGTCGGCGATGGTGAGTCGGGTGTTTGTGTGTGTCACCTCTCTGTGTGTATTTATTTATTTGATAGGCTGCTGGTGTGTGGAGAGAGAGTGTGTGGCCAGGCTGTGCTGTGCTGGACGGGGCAGCCTGGCTCTCATCATGGCGCTGTGTCTGGGGTTTGTAAACCAGTCATCTGTAGACTAAATCATTTCTTATTCATATAGAACTAGTTTTATATTTGCTAATGCGCGTGATTTGTAATTGTATTTATCGTTTTAGAGATTCGTGTAACAACGCTAGTATGTTTGTTGTCCCTTGTTGATATAACTCGTATATAATATATGATATATAATATTATTATTATTTTATGTATATTATATATATTATATAATATATGTGTGTGTGTGTGTATGTATATATAATATATATATATATATTAGGCTATATATGTCTCTCACACACACAATCTTCTCTGTTTAGATACAGGCCTGCTGCCCTTTACAAATTAAATATTTAAGCTTACCTTTCGTTAAGCAACTATAAAATATTAAAGCACAAATGCGAATATCGGTGAGGTTAAGTGGCATGTATGGCCAAACCTCTAGTATTTCACAGGACTTCAAAGAACTGACGTCAAAACTTACATTTATAAACTTGCAAAGCCAACATTCACTGCTGAGTCGAACTTGTGACAAGCAATCTACTTCTATTCGTAAATGAATCGTGCTTTTGATTCGGATCTCTTTTTAATTAATCTGTTGAACCGGTTCATATTCACAGTACCGGTCTTATCGAATTGTTCGTGAACAGGACTGAATTGGTCCGAGTAGTTCTCGAGTTTCTAAATTCCTGACTCGTTGAACCGAGAACCGTCTCTTACGGATATATACCAGAAATACATAATGACATAAATTGATAGCGATTCTGTTTGTGAACTATTAGGTTGAGAAAAAAATGTGTCCATCTTTTTTTTTTTTTTACTTTAAGGCACTTAATAATGAAAAAATGATTAGATGATTGGCGTTCTATGACTTAAATTTTATACAGTTTCAATTACAAAGAGAACTTTTCAGTTTAGAAAAATGTTCGAAAGAACCGATTCACAGAAATGAATCATTACTAGTTGTGACATGTAGCTTGACGTGAATTCCAGTGATTCGTTTTAAAATGACTGTCCTTGTTTGTAGTTATGTGTTAGATTATATCATAAATGTTGTCAGTACATCGTTTGCATCGTACCCTGTTTACTAAACAGTCTGGTGGCGTTTCTTAACATTAATCAGGATTGTGTATTTCAACTGGGGATACAGTCCTCATTGACCACAATTGCCAAGCCATAAGGCCTAAAATATTGCCAATTTGCTCTATTTCTTATTGTATTCACAAATTTTAATAGTTCTAGAAAACTGAAGTTGTGTTTTATAACCCCTGGCAAGTACACTTCTGTCGTAGAGTACGATGGGGAAGCTAGTCATTCAGCAAGTTCAGACTGAAGTCAGATTTTGGAGTCTGGTCCTTTGTAATGGAAATGTGGGCAATGAGCCCTATTCAGTGGCCTGTCAAGGGAGTCTGCCTTTCCTTTGTATGGCCAAACTGATGGTGGTTACATCCACAGCACAAATAAACATGTCTGTGGTTGCATGGCACAGCACGATAACAGTTTGTGCTTGGAAACACTGGTGAGATTTTCTGGAAGGACAAAACTTGAGTGAATCAGTGTGATGTAGTTCATATGGTATTGAGAAGCCAACAAAATAGTATGAATACTTAGCCACCTTTTTGTATGGTGATCATAACTAGAATACTAATGCATTTTATAGTGTGTAGGCCTTTTTTTTGTCTTTAAAATGTGAAAATTTTTTCTTGTTGCGACTTGCTGTGCTCCAGACATATCAAGGAAGACTGTGTAATGAAATGTATCACAGCAGGGGCCATTTTCATCAACGATTTGAAAAAGTTAAGCAATCTGTGATCTCTATTGGTGACTCATCTTTTTCCAAGAAGCATCGCTCCCACTGTTCGCAAACGGTTGTGTTGCACAAAATACTGCCAAATGCTCTAATACAACTTGATAGAAAATGCTAAACAGACAGATCCCACCTGTAGTACGTCTGACAGGTTCGCCTCAATGTCAGATTCTACAGTGAGCGGATTGTAGTGCGAGAAGCGCCTTCGGGCTGCCAGTGATGGGTTTGCACAGCTGCCGGTAGTTGGACACAGACTAGTGGAAATGAAACAGATTGGCGACTCCAGCCATGTTATGGTAATTATTCCGCAGAAGTGCTGCGGAAACCAGGGAATCTAAGGTGATTCAGTGTCTTCAAGCTCTGGACTTGTAGTACGATTCCCTAGTTTCTCAGTAAGCATGCTGTTTTTTGTTTGTTTTTGATAAACTGGCTTGTCGTGAGTCTTCAAGCTTCTAGATGTCCGTGTGACGCTTCTCGCAGGCCTGTGTGAGAAAACAACAGCAATGTGATATGGGCACTGTGAGCTAAGGCAGACAGCCGTGAGGCAGGGTGTGCGTCGCTTTCATCATCTTTCATTCTCTCCCACATTTTTCTTTTCCCCTCACATACAGACCAAACTTAAGTATTAAACATGCTCAGAGTCCCTGCTCCTCCACATTTCTGTGGTGAAAAATGCTCCAGGAATGGCACATTAACTCATTCAAACTTACATTTTATGAGTGACTCACTTGCTTACAAGAAATGACCAATAATGTGTTCCACTCTTCATAACAGCAGTGTCAAAGTGGAAAAAAGTACTTTCGCAATGTTAGGTGTTTGTTAATGCATAAAAATACAATAGAGGTATCTTGAACCACAAAGCCCCTGTACTTGTGTTGTGCAGGCAGGAAGGAGCAGACGTTTGAAGCCCGTATCACAGGAGGCCTCCAGGTGCTGTGAGAGTGCTGTTATGGAAATGAAAGGGAGAACATTAAGCCATATTTTGCATGTGTGTGCTTGTATATAAGATCAGAGTACGGAAAGTGTAGCAAAGAAAGATATGTGGGTTCATGGGGAGAGTGTGTGCGTGTGTGCGAGTGTGTGTCTGGGGAGGTCGGCTGATGGGGGTTGAGTCCACGGTCACAGCCGACTGAAGCTGGTCTCCGCTTCATTAATGACCTTGCTAATGACCCGAATGGCCTTCGGGCAGTGCCGATTACATAGTGAGATAGACCTTTGTGTGACCTACATTATAGTGCTTGTTTAGAAATAATACATTTAATTGACTTTTTCCGCTTAGTACTATAAATATTATCTTGCATCTTTCATTTTCTTAAAATAATGGTCATTATTATAAGCTTAAAGGGGTAATTTTATCATTGTTTACTCACCCTCATGTCATTCCAAACCTGTATAGAATTTTTTTTTTCCATCAGACAGAATAGTAGACATTTTTAAAGAATCATTAGCTCAACAGTTTCTGACCATGTCTGTCAAGTTCCAAAAAAGAAAAGTTAAAGCACCATATTTTACTATTATTTGTGCTCTATATTTTATGTGCTTTTTTTTAAAAGCCTTACAATAGTTTTGTGTAAAGAATAGACCAACGATGAACTGTAATTGTATGGCGTATAAACTGTGTATAGACTTTCCAAACTATGCAAATTATTACTTTTATTAATCAAAGATGCATTAAATTAATCAAAAGTGTCAGAAAAGACATTTATAATGTTACAAAAGGTTTTATAGTATCATATATCAACATAGTGCAAAATGGTATTAAAATTGTGTAGAAGTCGTTGATTTGTTATGAGAAAGAATGTCCGGAAAAATGAATTTCATTGATGTCATTTGGAGTAACCAATATAAAGGGACCATTTTGGATCAAGTCATGCGGTCAATATCGTGTGACAGGATGTGACATCATTCAGACACCTGTAAAGGACCACATGGTCGTGAAGCAAAGTAACTAACTCTCTCTTAACTATTTGAAAAATTGGTGTTTTTATTTGCTCATACGCAAGTCCCGAAACATCAGGTCATTCAGTACAACCGCTATAAAACATGGAAAATGTTGTAATATTTTAAAACCTTGTACTAAATATAAAATGTTTGATTGTACTTTTGCTAGCTTGCTAGCTAGATATCAGCCTGTTAGCATTGTTTGAAAATATTCTCATTCGGTAAAACCGAAATTTTGGTTAAACCGAATGACTTTTTTGGTGACAAATTTTGTCCATCTTGTAAAAAATGACAAAAGCAGTGTTAATTGTTTATAAAAAACCACAATCTCATTGTTAACACTTAATAAAACTTCCAAATTAATTATATCTCCATTATGTTTTTTCAATAACCCAATGGTTTTCTTTCTATTCATCAAAGAATCCTGCAAAAAAGGGTCACGGTTTCCACAAAACAACACAGCTGTTTTCAACACTGATAATAATAAATATTGTTTCTTGAGCAGCAAATCAGCATATTAGAATGATTTATAAAGGATCACGTGACACTGAAGACTGGAGTAATGATGCTGAAAATTCAGCTTTGCCATCACAGGAATAAATTAAATTTTTTAAAATATATTTTTAAATTGTACTGGTACATTTACATTTACATTTATGCATTTGGCAGACGCTTTTATCCAAAGCGACTTACATTGCGTTATACTATACATTTGTATCGGAGTATATGCAATCCCTGGGATCGAACCCATGACCTTGGCATTGCTAGTGCCACGCTCTAACCACTGAGCTACAGGAAAGCTGGTAATATTACTGTATTTCTGATCAAATAAATGCAGCCTTGAAAAATCTTAATCTAGTGTTTATTTAAAACTAATGCACTCCTTTATTATATTTGTCAGAAGAACTGTATTATTTTGTCGCATGAAATGGTTTAAGGCTGCTGCCCTTTGAATGAGAAAAATCCCTGAATGTTTTCAGGGGGGGACAGAGAAATTCTTTCCTCTGGACCAGATGAGTAATTTGACCATGAGGGTTCTAAAGAAGCTCCCCTTCCTTTCACTGCATTGATTTTGTGAGTGTAGTTCGCTGTGTGTTTTAGAGTGCATGTCCGCGTGAGTGTGTGCGCGCTCTGTCTGGTGGCGTCGGCATGTCTTAATCAGCTCCCTGTCTGGGTGCTCAATGGATCTCATTTCAGCTCTATGCATCTTGGGTAACTGCACTCTCTCAGTCTGCCCGCTCTCAGTAGCCCCTGGCATCCTGCTAGAAGAGGAGGATGATGGGCTTTCATTATCCAGAGGAGGTGAAGCAAGAGATAATGCCTCCAACGAGAGACAAGCACCGCTCTGGTCGTCCATTTGTAATAGATATGAGAGGACTGCTTGTGTCGTGGGGGGCAATATTTGCGTCTGAGTGTTTAAACCACAAACCCTGTGAGCTCTTAATCCTTGCTTTGACCCCAACCTGGAAAGTTGGTACTCTTGAAGGAGAGGTTGTGAAATTTTTGTTCCATAGTGAAGGATTTAGTCACAGTACCAGTAATGCGAAGTTGTTTGTGGCTTCACCGTTGACTAAAGACTTTCCATGAGCCCGGCTCTGATCAACCAAGCACACTGTTAATGGCAATGATTTCATTCACATCTTCCCGCAGTGGTTTTCATTTCCTGTCTAAACAAGAATGGAATGATAGGAACTTCACACTGGCAGTGAGGTTTTGATGTTGTCCTTTACTGAATTCCCCCATTTCTGTTGGGTTAAGCCAAGTCTAGACTAGGGTTTTAAGGTCTGTTGTAGCTAGTTTCTCGGCCGAAATCCCATCGCAGCTGGGGGTTCTGTAAGTCGCCCTCTGTTACCTCTCTGTGTTCTGTCCTGGTGTATCTGTTTCAACAGCAGCTCTTAAAAGCATGTCAGGGGAGTCCCCTACCCCCCCAGCCACTCTAACAGTAACTGCCCCATCCTCCACCGCACAGCCCACTCCCATCCTTTGTCCAGACACAGCCCGCCCAATCCTTCCTCATGTCCCCTTAATCTCCACACAAAGAGCCAGTGTAAGGCCACCAATTATGCACATACAAGACCTCGCTTGGCTTGAACCGCTCGCACTCCCTCGCTGCAGGTTTGGAGCCACTCGCACCGTTCTGTTGACTGGCTTTGCATAAACTTTGATGGATCTTTTTGAAGTTTCACAGACCATATTGCAGGAATTTGAGTGGAAAGTGTTGGGTTTCTGTAGTGCAAGTGATTTAGTGTTGGGAATGATGTTGTAGAAGGTTTAGTTTAGGAAGTTAGTTAGTCACAATTGTGAGATTTAACAATACAGTAAAAAAAAATACAGTTAAAAAAGGTTTATTTCTCATGATTGTGACTTTATATCTCACAATATGACTTTGTCTTATTTTTTTACACTGATGTGCGTCCATAGTTGTCAGATTTCAAAATTTGATAAATTGGGCTGTTTTCAAGTGTAAGGTACTAAGAAAAATGTCCTTATGGTTAAATTTGTGATTAAATGGAAATGGCAACATATCTTTTCTTCTGTATTGTGATGTATATCCAAATCGTGTAACGGCAAAATAAAAAAATAAAAAAGTAGGGTGGGGGCTTGGCTAAATGCATAGTTTTTTTTTTTTTAGTTTTCTCCCAAGGTTTTTTTTTCTCCATTCTGTCACCTGTTGGAGTTTGGGTTCCTTGCCACTATCGCCTCTGGTTTGCTTAGTCAGGGACACTTAATATTCCTCTATATTGCTGATCTGCTTGCATTGACACCATTGTATGCGAACTGAACTGAGCTGGATGATTACATCACTGTCTTCTCCAGAGCTGCTGTATAGATAAATGAACTAAATTAATAACTAATGATTCAATGAATCAATACTGAACTTACTTAAGCTGGACAATGACACTATTTTCTTCTAGAGCTGCTATACAGCCAAAACTATGTTTCTGCTATCACTGTAAAGCTGCTTTGAAACAATCTGCATTGTTAAAAGCACTATATAAATAAAGGTGACTTGACTTGAATTGACTTAAAGCTGACTAAATAATTGGAGAAGTCCAGCATAAGTCACCAGACAGAATTCTGTAATTTCACTGGAAGATCGAGTTATGACCTTTTGATTAAAAAACACAAGGTAGAATTAAATTGTATATTTAACAACACCCAAGCATTACATTGTTCAGTGAATACAGTACATATTCTTAAAGTACATGATTTCACAAATAGATTGACTTCCATTGTAGGTGCCTAACTGCAACCCAAATTTGAACTTCTTTAAAAAAAAAAAAAAAGGAGGGACAAGTAGAAATAAATGTTTGTCCTAATCAACATTATGCCTCTAGTGCTGTTGATTGAGCGTAACCTGGAATATTCTATTAAGCTTTTAACATAAAAATGACACACTTCAGCCTTGAGTATAGTTATCCTGATTATGATTAAAGTGATAACTAGCCTACACTACGTTTTTTCAGAGCCCTTTAGCAAGACGCTATGAGGCAATTACGGTAATTCTATTTGCTGCCCCATGATTTAATGATATCGTGTGTGCTCCATTAGAGGGTTATTATGGCACCGGGTTGTTTTTCTCTTGTTATCAGGGCCTGGTTACCTCCGTGTAATCTGCAGGAAATTCCTTGTGCATGTGAACTTCAGTTGACTTGGATCCGCTCCACTAACGGTTACTGGCAGTGCGCTTCGGTGTCTGTTAGATCACAGCCTTTATAAGATTTATATAGAGTACACAAACACACTCTCGCACTCCCTCTCTTGCTCTATGACACTTGACACATACACACACCCCCACACACATACACACGGTGAAAAAGCAAAGTTGACACTTGTTCAGAAGGGTGTGGTTCAGCCACTTGCATGTCATGAGTTGTGCAATAAAGTCTGTGTGTGAAAAACTGTGGGAGGAAGTGTAGTGAGTCAGATTAATTGAGTGTTTCTGGAGCTAGATGAGTGACATTAGGAGTACAAGGTAAAAACCTGAACATGTGGGAAAGGCAAAAGTAAAGCATTGAAATGAGAGGATTAGAATAGAACATTCTTGACAGGGACGCCTAGAAAAGCCTGGGCATTAAAGAGCTGTTTGTCCCTCGGTGGGCCCTGTTGTGATCAGCCGGCAAGCGTCTAAAGTCCGGTTATTTTAAAACCACTGCAATTTGTCTTAAGTGGCCTGCCATTGTGTGTGGCTCGGATAAAATCAAGGGCGCCGGTGAAGTGTGAATGCCACCCCTCGTGTCATGACCTCGGTCACCCTCGGCAGTCTGTGTACCAGCAGTCATCATATCCTGTCTGAGTTTGTCTGACTTGCTGAAGAGAGACAAAAATACACAAAAGTGATGACCGATCTAAAATAGTTGCAAAAGGAGAGATGGTCTATTTGAATGCCCCTGAAGATTAATGATGTGTTTATGCCTACAGGCTTTTAAGATCATGTTGTAGGTAATTTGAAAACAAAAAGGTACCTTTTATAGTACCCTAGTAGTCTTTATACAATTTTGTACACTAGTATTATAGATTATTATATTTAAATATTGTATTTATTTGGTACTCCAAGGTTCTTCAATGGTCTTACCATCTGTTATGATCACTGTACCTCCACAGTACTTTTTACAAGGGATGTGATGTAATGTGTAAGAATCTGGAATTGGACTGGATTCATTATGATTGATGAAAATTATTGGATGTAAACATACCTGGTGGTTTCTAGTTAGTGACATACCAATAAAATGGATGATATTTTGATCTTTCCAGCATCAACTCTTAACCATGTTGAGCTGGTTGGTGAACAAAAGTGTCAATAGCAAAATCTATCAAACAGCTTTGTCCATAGATGAAAAACAGTTTTGATTTTTAGATATTTTAGTGAACCAAGTATATAAAAGATGTTTGTTTATATTTTTCTTAGCAATCAGATGATAAAATTGTATAGATCCGTGGTTCTCAACCTATTTTACTCCTTTCCTTTGTCCAAGACAATATTCGAAGGCCCTCTCATCTAAGCTGATATGCGCTTCTGTTGTAATAAAAATAAACTCCAAAATGTGATGTCAGCATAATGTTGTACATTTTTAAGACTTATTGGGCCCCTTGTTGAGAACCACTGCTCTAGACTTACATTGAAGGAAGCACCCGAGCCATATCTAGAGACTTTTGATTTTGGGCTAGTTAGCAACCACTCAGAACACCCTAGAAAAATGTATTTTTAATATAATATAATACTTTATATGTATATAATATAGTTTTTAGTGTATTAAAAATCAATATTTAGTTGGATTTGAATACACTGTTGATTCTAAATTACCTCCTACATGTCAAATCCAATCATCTTGCTCATTATTTGTTGTAAACAAAGTTCTATGACTGTCCAATAGAGTCTGTGAAGATATAATGGTGCTGCAGTGGGGGTCTGAATCAGGCCATCCCATGCCAGCTTCTGCTGTACACAATCTGTTTGGGTTCATCTGCAGTGGCGGATTCAGTTTCATGTTTTGCAGTTTAGTTGCGAACTGAACTCTGCATGCAGTGCTTCTGCCTGACTTGGCTTACTCAGTGTTTCCTTTTCCTTAAATTGGTCTTGCTTGCCCTCTTGAGGATATTTTGAGTTAGCACAGTTCACTTAAAGCATCCACTGAAGAAAGAATCTCATTACATGAGAATGTATTCAACATTCTACATCTGGCATTACAATGCAACACATATTGCAGTTATTTAGAGTCATATTTTAATATTTAATCTCTTTCTTGCTCTCTAGCTCTTAAGTGTAATTGCACGGCTTGTGAGAACACCGGTTATGTGTGCGAGACTGATGGGGCCTGCATGGCCTCTACATCCTACATCAATGGTCAGGAGGAGCAGCAAGTACGGATCTGTATCCCCAGTGTCAGCCTTGTTCCACCTGGACAGCCCATCTACTGCCTGAGTGCCAAAGGCCTGCTCAACACGCACTGTTGCTATACAGACTTCTGCAACAGCATCAACCTCCAGATTCCCAACGGTAGGAGTACAGGATAATTATACTACCATTCAAAAGTTTGGGGTAATTTTAATATCAGTTCATCCCTGTAATGTGCGTTTTCCTCGTCTCTTTCAGGGATTCCTGAAGGTAAAGAGGGCAGTTGGGGTCCAGTAGAGCTGGTGGCAGTGATCGCAGGCCCAGTCTTCCTCTTTTGCTTGGTTCTTATCGTGGGAGTGCTCGTTTTCCAGTACCACCAAAGGAACTATAACCACCGGCAGCGACTCGACGTTGAGGATCCGTCCTGTGATCATCTGTACTTGGCCAAAGACAAGACCTTACAGGATCTCATCTTTGATCTGTCCACCTCTGGTTCAGGATCTGGTAAGCCGCATCTTTATTCTTCTCCGGCATATCGCGCCAAGTGGTTTGCTGGTGTGCTAATGTGTTTTCTCATTGCAGGTCTGCCCTTGTTTGTTCAGAGGACAGTGGCCAGGACAATTGTATTGCAGGAGATCATAGGTAAAGGTCGCTTTGGGGAAGTATGGAGGGGGAGATGGAGAGGAGGGGATGTGGCTGTGAAGATCTTCTCATCCAGAGAGGAGCGCTCCTGGTTCCGTGAGGCTGAGATTTACCAGACCATCATGCTCCGTCATGAGAACATCTTAGGATTCATTGCTGCTGATAATAAAGGTAAGAAGATCTGTATATCTATCTGTCTGTCGGTCTGTCTAATATTTTTGTGGCTATATATATAAGAGAGTGATTTGTACCAATCCTTAAATATTGTCTTTTTGTCTTTGTTTCTTAGACAATGGCACATGGACACAGCTGTGGCTGGTGTCAGACTACCATGAACATGGCTCATTATTTGACTATCTCAACCACTACTCCGTCACAATCGAGGGAATGATTAAGTTATCACTTTCAGCAGCCAGCGGCCTGGCACATCTGCACATGGAGATCCTGGGAACGCAAGGTAATTATGAATAAATGCATTTGCTTATATGAACTGTAATATCTCTCAAATCCTGTACTCACAAAACCGAACTAAACCATGATGGTCTCCTCCCACAGGGAAACCAGGCATTGCACATCGTGACCTGAAATCTAAAAACATCCTGGTGAAAAAGAACGGTACTTGTGCCATAGCAGATCTGGGGCTCGCTGTACGGCACGAGTCCATCACTGATACTATAGACATCGCCCCCAATCAGAGGGTTGGAACTAAAAGGTACCTCTACCTGCAGACACTCTTACTATATTCTGTTAATGGCTGCTTATATGTAAATGTGACTATGAAGACTGCATTACTTAATGTGAATTTATTTTGCCTTTTAGATATATGGCCCCAGAGGTACTAGATGAAACGATCAACATGAAGCATTTTGATTCTTTTAAGTGTGCTGATATCTACGCTTTGGGACTGGTATACTGGGAGATTGCACGACGGTGTAATGCTGGAGGTGAGGAAAAAGGAGTTTGCAAAGAGCCTGACTAATCTTCCACCCACAGTGTCTTAACAAATGTAATTAATATCAGTGCTTTCACAGGCTGTAGGTGCCATAGAGCTCTGGGGGTCATGTCTCACTTCAGTGCCTGAATAATGATCTGTCAAAATGGGTTTTTCAATTACATATTTTTAAATTATTACATTTGTGAGTGAAAAAGTATGTAGAAACTCCCGTAGAAAATATGTTTTTCTTTTTTAACTTTTACAATAATAACAGGATAAAGATACAGGAGAATAGTGAAAAAAAAAAAAATACTGTTCCCACTTCACCCCCAACCACAACCACAACAAGAAAAGGAAGAAAAAAAAAGAGAAGAAAGAGAAAAGAAAATTAATTTAATTAAACAAAAAAAAATTTTTTTTTAAAAAGGGTAATAAAAAACACTCAATACATGGTGTCAAATTAATCAAAATGACATTTTTATAATATTACAAAAGATTTCCGTTTCAAAAATAGAAAGTTCAAGAGAACAGCATTTATATCAATAAATCCCGAAGATAAAAGTATCATGGTTGCCACAAAAATATTAGTCAGCATGACTGTTTAAAACATTGCTAATAATAAGAAATGGTTTTTGAGCAGCATATTTCTGAAGGATCGTGTGACACTGAAGCCTGGAGTAATGGCTTAAATAAATTAAATTTTAAAATACATTCAAATAGAAAAATTATTTCACAATATTACTGTTTTACTGTATTTTGGATCAAATAAATACATCCTTGGTGAGCGTAAGAGAGCAAAAACAAAAATTCCTACTGATATAGCTTGGTTATTGATATTAGCAACTTTAGACATTAGACAAAGATGTTTTATCTCAGTTAGAGATTAAACATTTGGAAGGTCGATTGACTGAAACATTGCTAATAAAATTTTGTATTAAAGCATGTGTGGGATTTATAGGCCTACATTTTTTTGAGTTTATATTGGACTTCTATCCAATGCATCTATGAATGATTCGGGTGTGTAAGGCACAATATTTTCTATTTAGAGATTAAAAATGTATCATAGAGCAGTTATTTTCTCCTTGGGACTGGGAATTCTGAAATATTTTGTTATATATGAGCAGTAAAGCTAAATAATATAGATATAGATGCATTGAGCCATTCAACATTAATCCTGTACCTATCTTCTCAGGCATTCATGAAGATTACCAGCTTCCCTACTACGATTTGGTGCCCTCAGATCCCTCCATAGAAGAAATGAGGAAGGTAGTTTGTGACCAGAGACTACGGCCCAATGTGCCCAACTGGTGGCAGAGCTACGAGGTATAAAACTTCTACTGGTCATCTTTGCAGCTTATTCTGCCCAAGACGATCCCACTTAGATAAAAGGTCATCTGATTGACATTGGCAGTAACCGCAGTTTGTTGTCAATACTTGACTTTTAGTGTGGGTAAATGTGAAAATGAAGATAATAGTAGACCATAATAAGAAAGAAATACTCAAATAATGGCGCAGCATTCACCACAAACATGCTTGCCAATTTTAAAAGACATTTTTGAGTGCAATATGCTTTAGGCGTGCCATCTTGAGTCTGTTCCATGTTTTAATTAAATTCAGCTGTTATTCTCAGGCATACTTGTGAGAGGGGCTGGAAAACTTATTTTTATTTGGGTTTTCTCTCCATAGGCGCTGAGAGTGATGGGGAAGATCATGCGGGAGTGTTGGTATGCCAACGGAGCGGCGCGGCTTACGGCTCTGCGGATTAAGAAGACTCTCTCACAACTCAGCGTCCAAGAAGACGTTAAGATCTGAAACACGTGGGACGCTGCAGATCCCCGCAGAGACGCACAAGCGAATAAAGACTTAAGCCAAAAGCAGCCTGCCAGTTTTAGCCCTGTTTTGAACCTTCTAAAGTTGTGACGAGGCCTACCTCACCATCTTAGACGAAACTACTGAGTGTGAGTCCATCCCAGCCCTTTTCCATTTCTCCAACATCAATGTTCCCAATCATGGATGAGCCTCCAACCGCTGATATCAGCACAACCTCCCTCCATGGACCTATTGTTGTTGAATTGTTTTTGTTTTTTGGCAGGAATGACAATTGAACTGTGACAGGCATTTTGATTTTATCATTGTTTTTATTTCACCACTTTTGTCCAAAATGGACATTTTAAAAGAATGTTTAGATTTGATTTTTGTCATCCTCATTCACTAATACACCATATGTCATATTCCAGCATCAATCTACGATTATATATAGTGCTCTACTGCTGTTGTGAGAATGTGAAAAAACGTGGATAACACTGTCTCCTGTTATGACTAGCAATTCATGTACAAAAATAAGTGTAGCAAAGCGGACAGACCATGACTGTGTGACAAAGTGGCATTGCAGTTCTTTGTTCCTGTGGAAGAAATGAAGAACTGCAGATCATTTACTCTAGTAAAAGTCAGCCTGCTTATTTATCTTTCTTCAGGCTGTGTTTGTTAAACTCAGTCCATCAGTGTGGTTTTGGGTTCGAATGCTTTTAAATGTTCACAGGGAGTGCGTGTGTGTGCATGTATTTGTTTTATTTAACTGTTTTCAGGTTTTTAAAATCAGTGTTGTGATTACTGGATGCATTGTAGGATGATTGCTCATGTTTAGTCCTGTTATCTGACAGCATTCTGAGAAAATGAGCAATTTTTGTCATAAGGAAAGTCATTACCACTTGTATGCTTTTTAAAATTCAACTGTTATTTTAATGGGATCGTTTAGTATGATGTATTCCTATTATTCTGGGATGTTGGCATGTTAAACTGCACTGTTATTTGTTTGCAGTCAGTGTCCTATTGGGGATTTAGTAGTTAGTACCACTTCAGAAAACACACATGTAAAGTATTGAAGTAAAATAATGCATCTCTCTATTTGCCTGCATTGTAACATTTATATTGCTCTGCTTTGCCTTGCATTGAAGAGTTGTCATTGTTTAATTTAAAAATACTACTGAATATTTCCTTCTCATATTTACATTTGGGGTTTGCCAAGACCAAACGTTGGACACGGCGACATTGCATCACTAGCACTAGAATACCAACTTCACTCCTTAATCCATCCTTTATTAACTCGAACCACAGTCAAAAACCTACAGATGTTCTGAATGGTTAACTGGAATCTATGGGATATGTATAGTAGGTGTGAAAAATGACTAGATTAGCTTTGGCATTAATGGTCTGAAATGCTTGTAGATGTGAACAAGGGTCCTGTATGTGTAACATTTGAAATCTTTTGCAGGCTCTATTACAGTCCATTTCTGATTGACCTATGCATTTTATACTTTCAAGGTCATATTCTATGAATCTGCTTAGCTGGAAAATGTTTAATGACGGTAGCATGATTCAGTTGAGTTGAGTGACGTCGAGAATGCCTAAATTAATAATTATGACTGACTTTTGTTATACCATGGTGCTCTACATTATACACTGGGAATTCTGTCCTTAGAAATGTAAAGGCTAATATTTGTTCCACTATTTATATTGTGCTTATTTTTTTCTCACAACTTGGATTTTGCAGTTGTTTGTAAAACATGTACTTTAATTTGTGCTTAAGACTTGAGGAAAGGCATTTGGATGATTCTGAATGACACTCGTTTCAGACTGTAGTTACTGCCGCTTTGTGGAGGCAGTTTAGTCTAAATTCCCTGACATGTTTGTCCATTTTAGTCTTGATAATAAGAGTTCAGACTAGGTAGACAATGCTTTTGGTCAGATGCATATAAGTTCTTGATCCTAAGGTTCCGTGTGTATATTTAACATGATGGGGAAAAAAAAAAAATCCACTTGTGGGTTAGTTAATGTACATAAACAGTATACAGTAATAAATCTTTTTTCTTATTTCTGTTTCATTGACTCTTTCCAATAGCTTAATTTAGAATATTTGTATAATAGCCTATAAAAGTAAGAACAGTTTATAAATGCTTCAAATTTGACAACATAGGAAAATTTATATTTAAAATGCATTTTATTTTTCTTTACAAGAAATAAAGCAGACAAAGAAATAAATGGAGGGCTGGGAGGGAAGGGGACAGCTGTATATAAAGAGATGCAACCTCTGACGTCAAAAAATATGTACAATTCAAAATTATATCCATACAAAACATGCCACATACAATAAAAATGACCATTTTATTCATCTTCCCTAAAAGTAGCTCTGCTGTACAGTTGCAGCATCTTTTTTAAAAAGTAGATCAGGTTGAAAACCAAAATCAGGATCTATTTATTTATTTAATTACAACACGTGTAGAGAGCTTAAATTAAGAGATTTCAAAAGAACAAAGGGGGCAAGAGTTACTCAGGCTAAAATCCAGTGAGTGTCTTTAATAACAGACTACCCTTAAAAGAACCAATGCTAGTTCAGAGGATGTATAAATAAAATAATGCTGAGTGCAATTCACATGTAATTAATGGAGATATTTTCGATTAATGAAGTCATACCATTCTACGGCTATGCAGCCTTTTCATAAGTCATATAAAACATTCACTTCTACAGGGAGGGGAGGGGAAAAAAAACAATAGGACACAAATCAAAAACAGTATCATCTTGGGAACTTCAAGATTTTCCATTTACTGTATATACTAATTAAACTGTCACTGATTCAAGGACAGGGTTCAGTAATTCACAAGCAGTAGCATAAATAAAAGAAATATACGTGAACAATATTACATAAATACACAAATGCTATGCACCATTTTACTGCTGTTTCTTTCAAAAAAAAAAAAAAAATCTATTTCAATGAAGAACCTTTGCATGAATCCCATCTTAAATGTTTGTCTCATTCACCGCAACCACTCTTCCAAATTTCATTGGTGAAGACAAGAGAAACATCACACCTTTAATATGTATATGGTCTTGTAGGAAAAAAAACGCAGATAGAAAAAGAAAAAAAAAGTTAAATGCAAAAACACTCTGGTTCATATACATAAAGATATTACTTAGTTTGCCATTTTACATATATTTATAGATATATACACATTTAGTTTTCTGATAAAATGATATCCAGTGGTTGCTTTTTTCATGAATTTTATTTCTCTACAATTTTGAATTTGATTAAAAAGGGGCTGGATAAAGAGTTTAGGCCCCTATTATGTACAGTTTATACATTTTGCATTTATTCTTAACGTGAGGTCATAAGTCAGGGGAGAAAGGAACAAAGTAGCATGGGCTATGTGGAGACTTTGTTCAACTCCCTTCTTTGAAATTCAACTGTTTTTTTTTTTTAACTGTTTTAAATTACTTTAATATAAAAGAAAATAGAAATGCCCTTTTTAAGTCTTCCTCCATCACTGCGTCAAGCCTGTAGACTGTGCTACCACTATCAAACCACGATACATAGATTAGATACAACCGGCCATCAGCAGGCAGAGAAAGACTCACTACAGTAAGTTTACAACAGTCCACTATCACAGAAGGGAAGAGGCTTACACCTAAGGGTCCTGGTTGGAGTGATGAGATCCGAATGGAGATCTAATGAACGCAGGATGTAAGGATTCAAGATGGGAAAACATATCAAATGCAGTGGCAGTCTTGCATCACTAGTTTTATTTGCCCTATAACCTTTCAAATTGCATCAACGTGGATCTGCACTGTGGCCCTTTCTCAATATTTGCTCCAGCGTTAAGAATGCGAGAGGATCCGGATGAGCGTTTCTACACTAAAAACATGATCTGCACGTGCTGACGCAGCTACATGATATCTACAGTCAGAAAAAGGTGGCCTACGAGACACCCGTTTGAGTTTTGATTGCTCTATGTAATGCATCGTTATATTGTAAGTCATATACTGTATCTCATTTGTATAATCAAATCAAAAAGAGTTGCACTGGCTCACTATTGTAATCATCAGAAAGCAAAATATAGATAGGAGCAAACCTGCTGCTTAAGTTTCCCTGCTTACCCAAGAAGGCAATTGCCATGGACACATTCCTGCCTTCCCCTTTCCACAGTAGCACTTAACAGTTTAATACAAAGCAGTGACGTCCCACAAACTCAATGAGGTAGACTGGGTGAAATAAACCCACCTTTTAACTCAATATAATAAAACATCTGGTGCCTTTCGAGCCACAGGCCAATAGTATATCTCATCACAGTTCTAAGCAGAGCCACTCCAGGATTGTCTTGCCAATGTCCATGATTTTCATTGATGATTTGATGGGAGAGTGTTTGTTTGGGGTGATAGAAAGGGTGGGTAGCGGAAAGGATAGGTCCAAGCTAAATTGTACTAGTTCATTTTTGAGTACTTACATGGCTTTAATCAAACATCTTCACTGAGTTCTAGTCTAAGAGTATTGATATGCTATAGCTTCAGTTATTTTGGTAGATGTCGAAGGGATCGATTGCAGCCGGAGTCAGCTTATTGTAGGAGGAAACAGTGGAAGTGCTTTTGGCAGAGGTGAATTTTTTTAATCAACACGAAAGATTCAAGCAGGTCCAATACCATCGAGCTCATCTGTAAAAGGTTGTGGCATCAAAAGTTTACTCTTCAAAGCTTTGGCTCTTGTTGTGAATAACAAAGTCTTGTCTTTCAGGTGACTGAGAGTGAACTTTTCTTCCTCGATTTAGAGCAGCTTATTAACTGGATAGTAAGAATATAACAGGCTTTGGCGCAGGAGTGTTCTGGCACCAGGGAACTAAAGACGGGTCGGACTCTTTCTCTGTCCCTGTTAGTTCATCCACTTTCTACAATTCCAGGCTCCACAATGGCAGGGGATCTTGTGCTGATCGTCCTCGAAGTCAAACTGATAGTCATACGTCAGCTAAAACAGATTGAGAGAGGACAACACAGAGCATTATACTGGGGGAACAGCACTGAGAGCACTGCCAAATGAAAAAGCCAACTCTAACCTACCTCTTCACCCTTCGGGATCCTGCGACTAGAAATGATGATGATCTTGTCCTCTTTGTCAAATGTCACAACTTCCGCGACACAGTTGGGTGCACAAGAATGATTGACATAACTAGGGAGACAAAGAAATCATAAACTAAGACCCAAACCAAACATTTGGATTGCAAGAATAGCACAGGAAGTTTGATCTTACCGGGCAGGACCACCAGTTAAGGTGGCATCAATCACATGCTCGTTATTGATTCGAAACATGTAGATCCCGCGGTTCTGATTGAAGAAACCAAAGAGGTTAAAAAAATGAAAACTAGAGAAAAAATATGGCGGAAACTTGACTTCTACAAACCTGCTCCTCGTAAATCTTCTCTCTGCGATTTGCAACCTCGTTGCGAATGATGGTGCCAATGTACTCAATGACCATGGTGTGTTTTTCAAGGTCTTTAGCAGCGTAGAGACCCAGTCCTTGAATGCGAGAACGGGCCAAGTACACATTGTTTTTCCACTCTGTCTTCAGTCGACGGTATTGAGAAGATTTGGAATGAACAAACTGCTTGCTGTACGGGGTGTTAATTTCCCCTGTAAATGTGCTCTGATAGGCTTTGGACATACTCGTGCTGTTCAGAGTATGAGGCCTGAGAAGCAGGATAAAATTACATTAGATCCTTACAATCACTTTCCATACTTAAAAGAGTCTTAAATCAGTTGACACATGAGGAAGCTTAAGTCTTCCATTTCTTTTGTTCATTACCGTTTGCAGTGGGTGAGAATTTTGGGTTCTGATCGTGCACAGCCTGTAGGATTTATCATGAGGGGAAGCTCCATGAGAGGATGGCGGCCATATCGGAACGTATAATTCTGACAGTTTTCCACACCAGGAAGCTGCAGGACATAAGCAAGCAGTGAAAATTGGATTATATTGTTAATAATTATAATCAAGATATTTATGCAAAATGATTTTAATAGGGATGGGAATTTAACATCCTGGTTTCAGTTCTTCAATGATTCCAGTCCATTTTTTTAATGACTTCGGCCACGTACACACTGCAGCTAAATTCGGTTGTCAGTTCACCTTTTAGTGCTTAATCGCGTTCTGTACACACACAGTTCAGTAAAATACGGGAGTGACAAACGCATTCTACAACCGTATTATCTCCCGAAAAATACAGGGAGTGACAACCGCATTTACAGAAATTCTATGCAGTGTGTTTGGAACCGAACTGAACAACTAGTTGTTAATGGCGTTAACATGCATCAGAGATGTGTCTCTCTTCTGTATGCGCAGTGAATCACAGGGAAAGCATGAGCCTTGACCCATTCGTGTTGCCAGATCTTGCTAGAAAAATCGGTGAATAAGAACAAGCCTATAATAAACCAAAATAAATCCAAATGCTTTATGCTGAAAATAAAAATAAAATATCGCGACTCGTGTTTGCTCACTTGAAAAACTCCATAAACCCGGTCGCTTTATGAGCCGAGCTTAAACAACAAGCCCAAAACGCATAAAAATGAGTGATCGTGGCAACACAGAGTGAGCGCGCTCTGTGAGAAACAGGCTGTACAAGCATAAACAACGCCTCCGTCGACTGTTTAGTCAAAGACTATAGAACAACACTTAAAGTCTCTTAAAGGGACTTTGGTTTAGTTAAATTGCTGAAAATAACGAGTGTTTTGTCACTGTAATATTACTTTGGTCACAATAACGGATACCAAAAGCGAGACGCCAGAACGTCGCTATAATTTCCAAGCTGTCAATCACTGGAGTTTCAAGTGTGAGTCGTGTTCCTTACACACATGTAACGATAATTAAGGGGATTAAGGGGACTCCTGAAGCTTACAGTGTGTACGTGGCCTTAAGGAATAAATATTTGGAAAAAAAATGCAATTGGACAAATTAGATATTTTCAACAGCAGAAAAATTTAAATATAGAAAATGATTAGATCATGTATAATAAAATAAAAAATTTAAAAAAAAAAACTTTTTTAGAGGCAGCAAAAACGTAATCCAATAATTGACCTTAACTTTGCATTACAACAATGGTAAAATTGTAGCAACATTTCATTAATTTTTTTAATATTACTGACAAAACAATGTTTATCTTTAACTACATGTTGAGGTGTCGCTGATGCAGAAAACTCAGAGCACTTTTAATGTTATTTGTCAAGTTTTATTAACTGAATGATGTTCATTTCTGTTAACGGTTCAGAATAAATACCAGTTCTCGGTTCCCAACCATACATATTTCTTACCGATTCAGTGATTCGCATCACTGCATGGACAGTAAGTCCATACATTTCTTCTCCCTTGACATGCTCGGTGAAGAGTTTCAGCATGGCAGCTTCATCACGCAACTTGGCAACCTGCTGCACAATCTTGCACCAGATTCCTGAAGAGCAGTGGCATGACATTAGCATGATGTGGCAAGATGAATCATTCCATCAGTATTACATTTATAGTCATTTAAGAAAATTAAACTTAGATTCACATACCATCTGGCGTGGCCTCTCGGAAGTGCAGGTCTTCATACCCGTGCTCTAGGACACGCACTTCAAACAGAGGTCTGCCATCCAGCTCACTAATGCGACAACGGTAGCGACATCTGCGGTTTGGCACGCGAGTGCTCCAGTAAATTCGTGTGGCCTCGTAGCCCACTGGAAAGATAGCAGTGGGTGAGTGAAACACTGCCATCTGAGAGGGCAAGAGCTGGCCCACAGCATGGAAGATGAGCCCGCCAACACGGAACATGTGAATGCGGTCGCCACGTTGCAGGATGCTTGCAATCTGCTTCACCTCATCTCGCTCGATGTAGACACGTCGAAAAACAGCAAAACTGCTGAGCTCCTCTTCACTGGGGCCTTTAAGCTTGTGCTGGGTGCAGAGCATAGTTTTGTCTTTGAAAAACATGCAACGTGCCCGAATGGCACAGGCAAAATGATAAACATTTGGGCAGCGCAAACGGTTGCAGCTGTTAGTTGCACCCGTCTTCTGACAGTAGGCACAGCGGGTGCGCAGTCCACGCCGAAGAGCAACCTCCACATTAATAAGTGCACCGCCCTGGGTCTCGTACACCTCAGTGGACCACAGAGCACAGTTAAGATGCACCCACAGATCGACATCGATGTTAAGCAGACGTGCAGGACCATCTGTGGCACCATCTCCTTCCTCGTGGCAGAAACAGCATTTGCGCTTGTCTCGGGGCAGCTTGTCTGGTTTAAGAGTAATGCGGAGGCGCTCCATGAGCTCTGAAACTTCACGGCTGTTCTCTTTCTTAGACCCACCCTTGCGAATAGTGATGACTATCTGGAGACGCTTCCAGCGCAGACCCTTCCATTTTTTGACCTTGGGTCGTTCTTCTTCTTCATCAGAAAGAGTCCTGCTACGGTGCTTGATGGGTTTGAGGGACATCTCTATTGTGGGGGAGTCTAGAGGAGGAGAACTGGCTGGAGCAGAAGGTTGTTCTTCTGTAGGAGCAGCTAGGGGGAGGACCACTGGATCCTTAGATTCAGACTCCACAGTAACAGGGGAGCTGTGAGCCTCCAGTTTAACTATAGGGTCAGTTTTGACAGGATCACTCGGGCTTGCGGAAGGGGATGTAGTAGTCTGAACAGGTGCATCTGGTTCAGGTTTGGGCTCAGGTTGAGTGATGTTTTCTGGCTCAGCTACAGCAGATGATGGTTGTGGAGGTGGGGATGGTGACGGAGGTGGAGATACCTCAACAGGAATAACAGGCAGGTGGCGCACATCCAAGTCTGAAACGTTTGTCATGTAACAGTGCTGAGCAGGTCTATCTTCTTGCTCTTGGCATTCCTGCAAAAGAGTGAAAATGTCAGAAGATATTAATGTAAAATGTAATGTACCTCTTAAAAGTGAGAGGACATATAGAAAAACTAATTCTCAGAAAGCTCACCTGTTTGATAAGAGCTAGAATATCGACTTGTTTTCTCAGAGTACACCCTGGGAGGGAAACGTCAAACTGCCTAAGCCACTCTGCATCATTGCTTACAGAAGGGTCTGTCTTCATACCTGGAGAATTTTTTTTTTTTTTAATTCAGCTTTTGAAAAACCAAAAAGCTAAAACATACTTTGAAAATAATTTTGAAAAGCAAATTGAGCGCATTACTTGGGTTGGAAGAGTCAGGTACTTTCCCAGGTCCAACACCTGCTCTACCAGGACTCTGGGGAAAAGCCACCTCATAAGAACTTGGCATTCGTATTTGCAGCAGCTGGGCAACAGTCAACATCACTGTGTTGAGATTCTGTTGAAAAGAAAAGAAAACAGTACTTAAACTATGTCACATGAAATTGCCCAGTAAATTTGAGATTATGGATGGGTTAAGACATTTAGAGACTTAAATACCTTTGCTGCAGCTGATGAAAGCATGAAGGTTACAGACACTTCATTGCTTTTAGTTTTGTCCCACTGGCTAGAAGAGGCTACAACTTTTCCATCCACTGACTCGAATGGTTTTGTCTCTGAGAAACCTGTATATTAGGTGAGGTCAGTCAATCATAAAAGATTCAAGCAAACAAATTAAAATCATTTCCAAACAGTGACACATACTGGGAATGGCAGAACGAGGAATAATGGGGATGACAGGAGAGATGGCCCTCTCAACCTCCTCCTCTTTGGGATCCAATAGATGGGGGAATCGTGTTGTCTCATCACCTAGTTGGCTTTCAGGTGAGGATGCAGGAACAATGCTATCTGGAGCATCACTGTCATCATCGCTCTCCATCCTGAGTTGAAATAATCCATTAGTGCACTGACATATGCACAAGTTTATGATTAGTTGTTCATACCGTATTATATTTGGCAATTTACCGTATATCTTCGTTTTGGTTGTGAGGTGGAGTGGGGAGAGCTGCTAGTATGTCTACACTCTTTACTTCCTCTGGAACCAAACCTTCAAGTACAAGATTTAAATTTTAGGACTCTGTGCAAAACTGTAAAGTCATACTGGCTCACTAATGAATCTGAATCAATGTAACGTCTTACCCATGGTATCTTCTGACGCCTCTGTCTCTTTTTGACCTTCTGCTAGTTCCTCTACAGGTGTCACTCCATTTAGAAGTTTGTGCTGCACCGAAGGTGGAGGAGTTGGGGGAAGTGATGATGGTGGGGTTGGAGGATTGCTAAGGATGTTCTAAATGAAAAAGCAGCAAAGAATATTTAAAAAATATGGAGATTTAAGTGTAATAAGTGAAATTACTGAAAAAGGAATAGAAAAGTGTTGCAGTTGTTGCAATCTGGTTTCATCTTAAGAACTTGCAACAGTCTTTGGAATAGGGCTGTCACGATATTAGATTTTTCACACCACAGTTATTGTGGCCAAAAGAATTCACGATATCGATATATATCGCGATATCAATAGAATCCTTGGGGGAAAAAAATGTATAATTAAATTTTCACTTTGTTTATTTAGTTTTTCTTTTTCAGGGTTGCTGCACTTTTTAAAAAAAAAATCAAATTTAAGGCTTTTTAAGACCTGAAGAAATAAAAATTAATACTAGCCTAGTAGCCTATACATTAGGGCTGTTAACAATCAAATTAAATCATTATCAACAAAATCCATCTATGCAATACAGAGGTGACACAGAATGAGAAGTGGCATTAATGTATTTACCCAGCATTTACAATTTGTCTACATAAATTAAATTCAATATTTAAATATGGAACTTTTTAATTAAAATGTACTTTAAATATGAAACTAAACTGCCAGTAGGTGGCAGCAAGTCACTGTCTTAATGAGTTCATTCATTCATCATCCGATTTGTTCAAATGACTCATTCAGGAAGGAAGGAAGCAAGTAACCGTCTTTATTGAATGGGTCATTTAATCATTAATTAAACTGATTCGTTCAAAACACGGATTCAGTCAGTATAACAAACATTTCTGTCTGTTGCACGGCACTCTGGCTCATGTGATATTGTACATTTCATATGATATAAGTTAAATGACAAAAACTCATCGGGACTAAAAGGCCTGTTTATCTTGAATTTAGAGGGCATATAACTGCATGCATAGCTACATCACGCTGAGTAAGACGAAAAGAATCACCCTTTATTTAAATACATGAACACAGGAAATCGCTGTTAACAGGTTAACATAGCCTTACATTTCCCATTCCATGACTAGTAAAATAATCGCACACCTTGACAAAGGCTTTTTGCCGAAACGTTGGTGAATAAACTGTTTGCAAGTGAGTGTGCAGTCATATTTTTCATACAAGTTTGGATTCTTCCTTCTTGGCTTGACCTCAGACGGAGTGCGTTCGTTTTTTCTTTTATAAATATATAGTAAAATAATCGCAACTTACTCTCTGTAAAATGGCGTAATCCGCAGGGTGATGGAAACGGAGGTGGGTAAAAAGGTTGGCGGTGTTGCCACACTACGCACTGACTGTAGCTAGGCAAATCGTACAGATTTGGCTGTCTAATGAGCTGTTTTCTTGGAAGCCGAAAAACTCCCATACTGTCGAGCTTACTTTTTTCGGGTATGGACAGAGCCACTTACTCTCCCGCTCGGACGACACGGTTCTTCTCGGAATAGCTGCGCGCGATGCGTCTTCTTGTTTGACAGGTGTCAGTGTTAAGGTGCAATACTGCCACCTGAGAGGTCAACCAGGTACTGTCGCTGGAGTATTTACATGTCATGATATCATAGGAGTCCTATTCATTTTAAATATTGTGGTTATCGCCAATACCGGTATATTGCCACACCCTAAATTAACACGATGTCGATATTTCATGCTTTGAATATCAGGATTATCGTCAATATATTGCGACACCCCTACTTTGGAATTACTAGAATTAGGAATACACAGAGCCAATCCAGTCTTCTGTAGGGTGCATGGTTAAACTGAAAATGCCAAACGATAGTGTACCTTTGTAAGAAGCTGGGAATAGTAGTCTGGAATATTGTCCAGCATAGCATTTCCAAATGAGCCTTTCAGCTGGGTCTTGGCATTGGCTGGGCTGCTGCCAAAGGGAGCAAACAAATCCAGACTAGCAGTAATGGAGGGCTCCATCAAAGGAAGAAGAGAAAGCCCCTGTAGGTTAACCATAATTGAGCAATGATTTAATATCATAATATTAATACAAAATGTTCATAGCCATGCATTATTCAAAACAGGACGCAAAGATTCAAAAAGGTAATGCCACATACCTGTTTCAGCTGCTTCATTATTGCCTCAGTTTTTCCAACTTCTTCTTTTTTGGTTTTCTTTCTAGAGTTTGGCCCACGCTCTCCAGCTTTTGTAGTACGTTTGGCCTTGACTATTGGAGTTCTCTTTGTGAGTGACTGCAGATCCTAAAAACATTATCAGATAAGTATTAGATGCTCAAGTTCATAATACATTTGCTTAATGAAAGGATGTCCTTGGCCTACCTCCATGTTGCGTGGAGTTCCTTGAAGCTTTTGCTCCAGCATTGCAAGCTTGCTATTGATGTGACCATTTATCTCATTATGAATACCATCTGAGGGCCTTTGAGATGCCAGTTGTAAGTTTTTGGTTCGAAGGAGTTTCTGTAGTAGCTGTTGGCCAGTCTCTGTCCTTTGAATTTGGGATCCAAGATCTCCTGCTTGATTTCTAGGGCCCAGAGCAGTGGCACTGACTGTCTCTCCAGAAATTTCTCTCTTTATGCCATCAGAATGGGCCTCTACACTACCTCCTGTGTCACACTGGATTTCACGTGGTTCTTGTTTGATGTTTTGCAGCGTCATCTTGCACATTTCATTGGACAATGGAGTTGGCTGAGACATATGACCCTCAGATACTTGGGCAGCAGTTGGTGTTTGGTGTGGGTTGGGTGCTGACTGAGGAGATGGACCATTGAGTGTTAAAGAAGCAGAAAGAGCTTCAGTATTGGGACTCTGAGTCTTCATATTTGGAGATCTCAGAGGTGAAGCGACTGATCCCCCTGTCTGGCTAAAGGGGCTACCCTTTCCTACGATACCATCTGGCCTTGAAGGTGAAGACAAGTGACTGGAGAGTGACAGGTTGCCTGTCTCAGGTTTATTTAAAGATGCTGGGCTTAAACCATGTTCTGGAACAGAGGACCCTGCAGGTGAACCTGCATGAGAAGGAGAGGCTTGAAAGGGGCTCAGTGCTGTCGCCACATGGGACTGTTGCTGAAGATGCTGTGGTCCTGGTGGAGTCTGAGACATTCTCATAAGCCTTTGCTGATTAGAAAGCGGGCTTCCAGGAGAACCCTGACCCACTAACTGGCGAGGAGACATTGGTCTAGCCATATGTCCAGGTGCTGTGGCACGAACCTGACCCAGTACTGGCCTGGGCACTTGACCTCTCATCATCTGATGATGATGTAGTTGTTGCTGTTGTAACATCTGCTGCTGGGCACTATTGATGTACTGAGGCAAAGGTCCTTGAGAAGGCTGTTGCATAGCCCCGGCAACACCTTGATGAAACTGTGTAGCCATACCAGATGGTTGTCCCATTGCTCCAGACTGCTGTTGAGGGCCAGCTGGACCGTGTTTGCCTGCCAATCCAAAGCGGTGCTGCTGTTGTTGTGTTTCAAGACCTGGAAGCCGTGGACCAACTGGTGGCCCCTGTGGGACCTGGGGACGCATTTGTCCCTGTGCCTGACCCTGCATTCTTAGCATCTGGCCTTGTTGTAGCTGTCGCTGGGCAATCATTGCCTGAATGTGCTGCAACTGTTGGCTGGGAGTCAGGTGACGCAGTTGGGGGTTCTGCGCAATGAAGGCCTGAATGTTAATAGGGGCACGTATTGGCCCTGCAGAAGCACCAGGCCTTGGAGTCATCATCATCTGCTGGCCTCTAGGAATGCCCATCTGTTGAGTTAGTAGAGCTTGCTGCTGTTGATTTGTAATGCCAGTAATTGTAGTTTGTGTCTGACCACTATTTTGGCCAAGCACATCTTGCGGCTGTTGTGCAGCAATCTGACCAGCTTGCTGTTGGGCCATAAAGCACATTTGCTGATCTTCCTGTTTTATTTGTATGGTGTTCTGGGTCTGAAGTCCAAGTTGCATCTGTTGTTGCTGTGGTTGTACTTTAAGATGTGTTCCAGTCTGCTGGTTGCCTACAAAACCATGTTGTTCAGTTGGTTGAGGCTGTGCTGTCGGCTGTTGACCCAGAAAAGCATGTGGTTGCTGGGGTTGACCAACAACACAATGCTGATCTCCACTGGATCCCTGTTGTTGCATCTGAAGTGGTGTAGGAGGTCCACCCTGTTGGGGGGGTGTTTTCGGATTAAGTAGTCCTCCATCTTTATGGGCAGGATTCTGAAGATCTTGGACACCTTGTTGCAAGCTCTCAGCAACTCCTTGGGTACTCCCTGATGGTGGAGTTTCTAAAGCTCTTTGTGGCTCAGAGGGACCAGCCTGTGGTGGTTGTTTCAATTGTGAGATTTGTTGCTGTTGAAGTTGAGCAAGGTTTTTCTGCTGCTGCTGTGACATGAGCATGCGCTGAGCCATTATACTCTGCTGTTGAGGTGTGAGCTGGGCTGGTTGGCCCCTAACAACATGCTGATCCATCAAACCCTGAGGTCTCTGAAGCTGCTGAACAATTTGTTGATTACCAACCATACCCTGTGGTTGGCCTGCCAGTATATTTGCAGTTTGGGTCATTGGCTGGCCCATGACATTATGTTGTGTCTGCCCAATAGCTTGGTTCCCCATCATACCTGGAGTCGTCTGAATTAACCCCTGCCGATTTTGCTGGTTATTAATTATTCCTTGTTGTAAGTTTGGTTGCTGCTGCCCCATATTGCCCATCAAAACTTGGGCTGGCTGGTTGCCTATGGCTCCAGGCTGCTGGTTCATTACACCAGGTTGCTGAGGTTGATGTGACATGGGCTGCTGCCCCATCATCAACTGTTGTTGTTGCTGCTGCTGCATTTTTTGGACCATTTGCATTCTATGCTGTAACTGTCGCTCCTGTAGAACTCTTGGATCTGGTCCTTGTGCTCCAGGGCCTTGTGGGAAAAAACCAGGAGGTGGGACTGGTTGCACAGTGCCAGCTGCAAGTGGGAGAGAAGGCTGGGCTCCACTAAAGGGTTGCATTTGTGGCATTCTAATTGGCATACCTCCTTGAGGCATCCCTGCTTGAGGCATCCCTCCAGGTGGTTGACCAATAATTGGTCCTCCTTGTTGGCCGATCATCATTTGTCCAGGTATCTTGGAAAGCATGTGGGGCGCCTGTGTAGAGGGCCCAGGAGCTAGCATGGAAGACCCTTGCTGATGCTGCTGTTGCTTACTTCGGTACTCTGCAATAAGATTGGTGTGCTCCTTCTGCTGTTTACGTACCTAGAAAAGAAAATTTCAATGTTATGAACTGGATGACTTTAACGACAACAAAATCTTTCTAATTTGTTTGTAAAAAGATATTTTTCATACCTGGTCCAATTGTTTCTGGATTTTACTTTGTTCCTCAGTGACCAGTTTGAGCTTTTCAGCATCTGCTTCTGCAAATTCACGCCCAGCTTTCTTTGCAGTGCGCTGCTTGGCACACAGAGCTTTACGGGATTTGCGATGTGCTCCAATTTGCTCTTCTAAGAACTTCAACTGCATTTGCAGCAACTGCTGGGTGTGCACAAGCCATTCTTCATATTGGTGCTGCTCAGCATCATCTGTTATGAGTGTGATGGGACAAGAACATTAAAAGCATAAATTGAATATAACCTGAATGCACAATGTGTGCCTATGTACTTTGCACAATTTGTATATTTTCCACAATGCAACAAATATAGTGAGATTTCCATGTTATCAACTAGATTCTGAACTTGTCAAATGAGTTAAATTACAATGTCCATTGTAATGTCTGATTGTTTTCTGCATTGCCAAAATCATGACTTTAAATTTGTGTTTACACAGGGAACATAATATCATAAAGGAAAAGGTAACAAAAGTAGTAAAGGTGTGGTTTGCTGCAAAAATAGAAATGTAAAACATACTGATGATGCCAAATTGTGGAGGATTCGGTCTAGTTTGAACCTGGTTGCTGCCTTCTCCATCCTGAAATAGAAGGATTATGTTTAAGATACTATATTAAATTATTAAAATAAATTTGAACTACACACAAAAAAAAAAACTACCTTGGAAGACCCAGGTGCAAGCTGAGCCTGGGAATCCTCATTTCCAGGGGCTGAAGTTAACCTCTGAGCCAAAAGAGATACTTGTTGCCTAAAGTTGAATAAAATTGAAACTGAATATGAAACAGAACTGAAAGGGGTAATTCCATGGAAATGTCAACCAGCAAATTGTTTAGCAAGGAATAAAACCCCTACTAAATTATTCATTTAGATGTATATTATGGTATTTAAGAGCTATAACTGATTTAAGGAAATCTAAATGTATATTGCATAATGTATCCACCACATGAGGTATGTACCATGAGATATGTTATTCAAATTAAACAAAACAATTGGAGAGCCAAACTTTCTACTTTCTATGACTCTTACAGTGGTGTGAAAAAGTGTTGGCCCCCTTGCTGATTTTTTTATTTATTTTTTGCATGTTTGTCACACTTTAATATTTCAGATCATCAAACAAATTTAAATATTAATCAAAGATAACACAAGTAAACACAACATGCAGTTTTTAAATGAAGGTTTTTATTATGAAGGGAAAACAAAATCCAAACCCACATGGCCCCGTGTAAAAAAGTGCTTGCCCCCTAAACCTAATAACTGGTTGGGCCACCCTTAGCAGCAACAACTGCAATCAAGTATTTGCGATAACTTGCAATGAGTCTGTTACAGTGCGGTGGAGGAATTTTGGCCCACTCATCTTTGCAGAATTGTTGTAATTCAGCCACATTGGAGGGTTTGAGCATGAACCGCCTTTTTAAGGTCAATAGGATTGAGGTCAGGACTTTGACTAGGCCACTACAAAGTCTTAATTTTGTTTTTCTTCAGCCATTCAGAGGTGGACTTGCTGGTGTGTTTTGGATCATTGTCCTGCTGAAGAACCCAAGTTCGCTTCAGCATGAGGTCACGAACAGATGGCCGGACATTGTCCTTCGGGATTTTTTGGTAGACAGCAGAATTCATGGTTCCATTTATCACAGCAAGTCTTCCAGGTCCTGAAGCAAAACAGCCCCAGACCTAGGGCTGGGCGATAAAACGATAACGATATGTATCGCGATAGACGCGTGATCGATATCAATAAAAAATGTGTTCGATAAAACGTTCGATATTTTGTATTCTTCGTCGGAAGAAAACAGAGGTTGAGAAGCAAGTTTGGTTGCATTAACNTAAATTCTCAGGTTTCTCTATGTTTATATTTAACACTTTGCACTATTTTATTACACTCTATTAAGCATTTCTAACATTTTCTTTCATTTTGCACCTTAAATGTTAAGAGATAATTGTTAAGTGTTCATTGTGACTTTAGACTTATGTTTACATTTTAATTATTTGAGTTTTCCATGGTTGTTGACATTGTCTTAATAACTGAGGGGATTATGATCAGAGGAAGGTTAAGTTTAAAATAAAAATGTTTAAATGTAATATATTTTTCTCCTGGTCCTTAATTTAAATGGGTCATAAAAAATATCAATAATTATCGATATCGACCGATATGAAACACTGATATCGTGATACAGTTTTCAGCCATATCGCCCAGCCCTACCCAGACCATCACACTACCACCACCATATTTTACTGTTGGTATGACGTTCTTTTTCTGAAATGCTGTGTTACTTTTACGCCAGACGTAATGGGACAAACACCTTCCAAAAAGTTCAACTTTTGTCTCGTCAGTCCTCAGAGTATTTTCCCGAAAGTCTTGGGGATCATCAAGATGTTTTCTGGCAAAACTGAGACGAGCCTTTATGTTCTTTTTGCTCAGCAGTGGTTTTCATCTTAGAACTCTGCCATGCAGGCCATTTTTGCCCAGTCTCTTTCTTCTGGTGTAGTCATGAACACTGACCTTAACTGAGGCAAGTGAGGCCTGCAGTTCTTTGGATGTTGTTGTGGGGTCTTTTGTGACCTCTTGGATGAGTCGTCGCTGCACTGTTGGGGTAATTTTGGTCGGCCGGCCACTCCTGGGAAGGTTCACCACTGTTTCATGTTTTCGCCATTTGTGGATAATGGCTCTCACTGTGGTTCGCAGGAGTCCCAAAGTTTTAGAAATGGCTCTATAACCTTTTCCAGACCGATAGATCTCAATTACTTTCTTTCTCATTTGTTCCTGAATTTCTTTGGATCTCAACATGATGTGTAGCTTTCGAGGATCTTTTGGTTTAATTAACTTTGTCAGGCAGGTCCTATTTAAGTGATTTCTTGATTGCGAACAGGTGTGGCAGTAATCATGCCTGGGTGTTGCTAGAGAAACTGAACTCAGGTTTCATAAACCACAGTTAAGTTATGTTTTAACAGGGGGGCAAGTACTTTTTCACACAGGGCCATGTGGGTTTGGATTTTGTTTTCCCTTCATAATAAAAACCTTCATTTAAAAACTGCATGTTGTGTTTACTTGTGTTATCTTTGATTAATATTTAAATTTGTTTGATGATCTGAAACAAAGTGTGACAAAAAAAAAAAATCAGGAAGGGGGCCAACACTTTTTCACACCACTGAATATAATAGTGCATTCCAAAGTGTATTGCATCTCTCAAAATGTCAATTTTTTTCTTAAAGCTGCAGTCCGCAACTTTTTGGGTTAAAAATTATCCAAAATAAATTTTAGC
This sequence comes from Anabarilius grahami, assembly GCA_003731715.1. Classification (NCBI taxonomy): domain Eukaryota; kingdom Metazoa; phylum Chordata; class Actinopteri; order Cypriniformes; family Xenocyprididae; genus Anabarilius; species Anabarilius grahami. The sequence goes on along the minus strand of RJVU01036174.1, from coordinate 2,686,638 downwards.
AAGTACATAACCAGCCAGTGTTCAAAACTATCTCATTATCTTAGCTCGATTCACAACAGTAAGCTTGTAATAATGTTTTATAATAAGAGCGACATGGCGGATTTACGCGGGAAATTCAAGCATGCAGCAGTTCCTCTGTGCGTCATTACGTCACGTCCGTAATCAGAAAAGGAGTCCCGTCGAGAGGCTAGTCGGTTTTTATCACGTGAGGATGCTGCCGGTAGCGGCACATTTATAGCCTTTTCTCACAGCAGATGAAATTATTAAACGTATCATTTTGATGTCGGATTGTAATCCAGAAAGATCCAAATGACAATCATCAGTGACAACTGGAGATTCACCTGTAGTCAAAAAGCAAAAGACTTTGGATTGTGGAGTGACTACAGACATTGAAATCTACAGGTAACGCTAATACACACTAAATACACAGTCACGCAATGCTGATGTTGTTAACAATAACAATTTGAGAACAATATAACAGTAATAATAATAATTTGCACGGATTGGCATGATCCAAGCTAAGCGATCGTTTAGATTTAATCATCATTGGCAGCGCGATTTATTGTAGGCCTAATGCTTTTTTCCTCAGTTGGTCAAAACAAAAGTGGCAAACATGTTACTTACTTGTTCAGATGATATTTTCCAGTGAAAATTCTTATATTGGTCATACTTTCAAGATGTAGAATCTGTGATTCTGAAGTTCAGTATCCACACCGGTGCGGTGACTGACAGCAAGCATTAGATTCATCCGCGCTGACGAGCTGTGCCGACGCACAACGCACGTACAGATAACTGTTCCGCATATGACTGCAATTGCAGGTTTCAAACAAGAGATCGCGACAAAGAGGAAAAACGGCGGACTGCAGCTTTAATTTCTTAATTTTATGTATAATTTCCTGATTTAAAATCTTGCCTAAACCGTAATTTTTCCTGATACCTGGACTATCTACAGTTTTATTATTAAACATACAAATGGTACACTCTCTAAAAAGTAACATTTCTTATTTTCTCTTTAAATTTTACATCCATAACACTAGAACTGATCAACAATACCCAAGTGTCTTAATAAAGACAAAAACAGTACCTATTTATTCCAGGTGGTACACCCATTGGATCTTGAGCCAACACCCTCTTAATTCCTTTCAACGCAACCATTTTAGCCTTCGCAATAGGATCCATTATGTCATCTGTCATGAATTTATCCAGCTCTGAGAAAAGATAATATTTCCAAAAACAAATTAATGTTTTGGATAATAGAAAATGAGAATTAACAGTTGATAGAGCTCATTTCAACATACCTTTATCTGGGAAAAAGTTGCTGGCCAAGTTTGGCTGTTTAACTATATGTGGAGGTGGTGCGGTCTGTTGCTGAGGAGTAATACCAGGATGAATTCTGCCGGGCTGTCCACCACGTAAAATGCCTTGCTGCTGTCCCATTGCTGCATGGGGAGGTGAAGGAATTGCAGCACCAATTAACCTCTGCTGCTGTTGTGGTAACACATGAGGTGGCCTAGGCACCATACCTGCTTGAGGCACAATGCCCTGTGATGGATGGTGGTGCTGTGGCATCATAATTTGATTTGGCCCCTGAGGAGGCTGTTGCTGATTCTGAATGCTGTGAAGTTGACTACCAATCCCTCCCTGTAGAGCACTTAAATGCTGCTGCTGCTGTTGTTTCTGAAGCTCCTTCTTTTCATGCTCTAAAAGATCTTGTATTAATAAAGGTAGTTCACTTGCTTCCAGTGAGCTTTCTACTTTGTCTAAATCTTCTGCTGTAGAGTGGTGGCCAGCATCTGGCAACCCAAGTGGATCATTACCCAGGTCTGGATGTGGTGCAGCTGGTGGAAAAGACAGTGTATCTGCTTGGCTGGGAAGAGGAAAAGGTATACCACCTAAACGGACGGTGTTTAAAGAAGCAGTTGCAGTCTCTGGTTGATTAGAGGCTTTTGTTCCACTAAGCAAAACCGACACAGTTTCACTGAGATCATCTTTAACCGAAGCTTGTCCTGACTGTGGTTGTTCAACCAATCCCTTGTCTTCAAGTTTTACAGAGGACAGTCTAATAGCATCAGAAGACTCTACTTTTGGAGTATTGGTAGCAGATGAACTCTCAGTCTTTAAAGGTGGTTGAGTGGTAGTTGTGCGCGTGTCCTGGCAAGCTAAAGCCACTCTTGGTTTCTCCTCAACCTTGATTTCTACATTAGCAGAAGACCCTGAAGGTCCTTCCCCCTCTGCTTCCACAAGTCGTAACTGGTCAGAAAAAACATCTTTGGGATCACCCTGATCAAGCTCAGGGTCAGTGTATGCCAGCAAATCAAATTCATCACTGTTGAGCAGATCATCCAAATGAGGATCATTGGTCTCAAGATTGTCGAGGTTTCCCAAATCATCATCGCCTTTATCAGGATCAAGGTCAAGAGTAGCAAGATCATCATCCTCCACTCCGGTTTCTGCCACTGTATCACCCAGCGCTTTGGAAGCAAAGGCATCCTCTAGGTCAGACTCAGGTAGGTCAACTGGATTTACAACAGTCTGTTGACCTACTATTGTACTTGTTTGAGGAAGCTGTTGAGAAGTAGTGTGAGAAATGGGCGTTTTAGATGTAGTAGTTGGCACCTGCTGCGGCTGTAGTTGAGATTGAGGAGGGGGTACATTGCTTTGTTGTTGCATTAATAAGTCCATGCCACCCTGCTGCAACCGAAGTCTGGGATCACGCATCCCCTCCGCTGAAGCATCAAGAGATGGGGGTAAGTTCTGCTGAACAAAAGCAGCATTCATTTCCTGCTGTGGAAGAAACATGCGTGGTCTGGGTATAGACGCCCTTTGCATAAACTGAGGACCCAGTGGCATCCTCTGGGAATTATGCCTCAACTCTATAAACTGAGGTGGTGCTCCCGAAACATGGCTTTGTACGGCCTCTGTGCCAGTGCCTGTAACCCCTGTCAAAGGATTAGGGATGTTCTGCATGGACTGCATGTTGAGAGAATTGTTGATGGGAGTATTAAGGTGCTGCCTTGGAACGGCTTCGATCATAGATGGTTGTGGGAACCTCCGTGGAGCACCTTGGTTTTGCCACTGTGCAGGAAATGGTGGGCGAGGATACATCCCCTGAGAAATATTGGGCCCAGCTTGCCTACATAAAAAGTGCAGATTATAAAAAGTTAATTGTAAAAGTAACATTTATAAGGACTGTGTAAAATCAGAGTAATTGAAACCAATTGTATTTCTTCAGCTCATTGTACCTTAATGCACTGGGCTCCATAGTTGCTGGTGTCCCAGGAGGAGGTGGGCGGCAAAGCTTTTCATCCACTGCTCCCATTGGCATCCTGCTGCCAAGTGCTGCCTGAGCAACCACAGCTCTGTCCTGATGGATGTAAGGTGATGTTATGCTAACTAACAAAATACTTTTGGCTGTTTGAGCTCCACAATCAATCGAAATAAAACTGCAATCACAATATGGCATAGTGCGGTTTTCAAATCACAAAAACTGCGATTTAGTTGGATAAATATAAATAAATGCGGCTCCAAAAACTCATCTCTACATGTGCTCTGAGATTGGGTCAATTTAAGTGTGCATTTGGGAATGCAACATGTGGCAACCATGTTCCCAAATTTGAAATGAGAAGCTCCAACTATTGTCAACAAAAGAAGCTTTAAGGGCTTCCTGCAGTTTTCATGCATCCATAGTTTACCGTTTCATCAGATTCAGTAAATAACAAGCAATATTATATCACTATCAATACCTGAGGGTAAGGAGGTGGTGCTCGCTGGCTTTTGTCTTGCTGAAAGGCCGGCATTTCCCCACTTGGCCAATTCTGAGCAGAATTACTCACCACAGGTGCTTCCTTCTCTTGGCGAAGTGAGTTTCTCTGCATTTTTTGTCTTATCAAAAACTCTCTTAATCGCTGCCTCTGTGGTACATAAAACAAAAAAAGTAAAATTCAAATATACTTAATTCAACCCAAAACTCTGTAAATTTAAATGTCTAATTGGCGTTTACTTTACCTGTCTGTGCTTTTCTAACTCGGATGGACTAAGGCTCATGAGAGCTGGATCCTGTCCAGCTGAAAGGTCTGACATATCCTGTGTCCCTGGCATGTTGGGTAAATGTGGAGCATCTGTTGGCCGCACAGTTGTTTCTTGGTTTCCAGGTTGAAGTGCTATTCGAGAGTTAAAATCAGCACCCACTGGTTGCTTCAGGGATTGTGGCTGCTGGAGATGGACCTGAGCTTGCTGAGTAGTCATCATCTGCTGCTGGCCAACTACTTGTTGCTGGCCCATTTGAAGCCCTACACCAGGACTGCAGCTGAAAGCAGGGGGTTTTCCAGAGAGCGGATCTGCTACTGAGGGTGAGCAGGGGGGTTGCTGGTTATGATGAGGTGAGCCTCTATAGGGGGAGTTACCTTCTGGTGCTACAGAAGATGGGCGAGGGGGTTTATGCAGTGAGGCAAAGGGATCTCTGGACTGAGGTCGTGAAGGTGGGCGGGAGTAAGGGTCAGGCGACTGGAAGCGTGGAGTGGCTGGCGACTGCACAGAATGCATATCATTGGAAATAGCTCCTGGTGTGAGAGGCGACTGAGAACTGCCTTGTGACTGAGGACTGGAAGGCAATCTTGAATATGTTTCTTGCTGAGGCGCAGGAAGCCTTTGGGGTACAGGAGAGGAGCCATCGCCCGACTGAGGTCGCGGTGTGAGAGGAGGCTGGGTGTAAGGGTCAGAGAACGTGGAGGGAGATTGGCGGTAGCTCTCAGGAGGATGATTAGGAGAGGCACCTGGAGGGTGCGAAACAGACAAGCCACCTGCATCCCCCTGATGCATACGAGGTGTCATGGGGGCTTTGAATAACCCATCTCCAGAGTCCAAACTAGCAGGAGAACCAGAGCTAAGGTCTTGTCTGCCAAAAGAAGAACGTGGAGATGGGGCATTAAATTCTGCCCTATTAGGGCCCACCCCTGCAGGTGAAGAAGCTATTGCAGATGGAGATGAAGCATGATCTTGTCGGGCAGCTCCATGCTGGCCACGATAAGGGTCGCCACACTGTGTTGTATGAGGTGGTGAGAACATCTGTGAATCTCCAGGCCCACCAGGCCTAGGTCGAGGACTCTCAGGTGGACCTAAGGCCTCCTGAGAGGGCTGCTGAGGTTTGGGGATCTGCTGTTGTGATCTAAAAAATGGGTCAACCTGCTGGGCCCTACGAGGAGTCCCTGGTTGCATGTCAAGGGAGCCGAAACTGGCTGGCCGTCCCTGAGTAGCACCCTGTGAGCCAGGCATAGAATATCCTGAGGAAGAGGCTGGCAAGGGGCTGGAAGAAGGCTGCGAGTATGGGGTGGATGGCTGAGATTGAAGGTGCGGAGACTGAGAGGGAAGTTTAGAAAATGGGTCTGTCTGCAAATCAGCTGAGCATGGAGTCTTGAGGGGTCCATCGGGAAAAAAGGCTGAGGATGCAGAGTCTGGGGCATGGGGGTAAGGACTCTCAGCAGAGCTTGGCTGGGAGGAAGTGGATACAGAGCCTGAGGGTGGGGGAATTTGGAGGTGCAGATTAGGGCGCTCCCCTTTAACACGGCCAGGCTCAGTTTTGATAGGCCGACATACTTGACTCTCTGCCTGCTGTTGAGAAGAATAAAGAAAAATGTTTAGAATTACAATGCAAACACATCAAATGATTTTAAATGCATTGAATGAGATGGTCACATACCTTCTGTGCCTTGTTTATTCTCTGAGCAGCCCTATTATCTTTGGCCTTTTGCTGAATGGATAAGGGACAAGTGGTAAACAAATGGACACAGAAGACAAAGACAGTACTTTAAAATTAAGTTACAGGTTCAAACCAGCACCTACCAGATAAGGAACCTTGTCTGCAGCTGATACCTTCCTCCAAATCTTCATTATTTGTTTGCAACGACTTGCCCAGTCTATGGAAAGAAAGGAAATAATGAAGCAGACCTAACAAATCTTTAGCCATGTAAGCCCTCTGTATTTTTAAGTTAAAGTGGAATTTACAGGTACACATTCAAAGGTCAGTGTAATACTAACCAGGGTAGTCCTGTTTGAGACTAGGGAAGTTCATGTTAGCATATAATACAGGAGAGATGGTAGATAGATTTCCCAATTCCTCATCTTTCTCCCAACGCTGCAGACTGCGCTGATTGTAGGAGAGGCCATCACCTTCCTGTTCAGTAGGAGTTGGAGGAGTAGAAGGGGTGGCTGGAGTGGATGGTGTTGCCCATGGACTTTCCTCATCCTGGTCTGGACTGAAAAGACCACCTCGATCACTGGAGATGAGAAACAAAGTACATTTAAAGGAGGTGAAATCCATAAAAGGACAAAAGGGAGAAGGCAAAGAAAAAAGCTTACCGTATGTCGAAAAACGGGGACTGGGAGAGACCTGAAAAAGAGTCCATCATACCAGTTGAGGGGAGTGCACCAGATAAGGAAGCACCTGTAGTTAAATCATGGTGATTTTTTTTTGTATAACAAATCTAACTTAAATAACACACACATACATATACATATACACATATATACATATATAAAAAATAATTTACTATATAAAATTCTGCCCATACCTGGAAGGAGGTTTCTTTGAGGGAAACCACTTTGATTTGAATCGCTCTCCTGAACAGGCTTAATGCTAGGCTGCAGCGGCCCACTCACAGAGCTCCCCTCAGTGGGTCCAAGTACTTTGCGGAAGAACTGCTCAGAATCCTGACTTTCTAGTCCCAGAGGGAGATCTGGTGGGTGAAAGGGTGGTCTTTTGAGTAATACAACCGTTCATGACACCAGGTACCTCACTTTTTTCTAGACGAAAGTATTTACCTTCATTTTTCTGTATGTCAGACCCTTGTGCACCTCCTGAGCTCTGATCCGTGTTGGAAAGTTGCCCAATTGCTCCTGGCCCTACTGCTACAAAATGTCATGCAAGTAAAATATTATGTTAAGTCAACATTCACAAAATATCAAACTACTACTTCCGCTTTGAAAATCCTACCTGCTCGATCACCTAGAGGCTTAAATCCTTCAACCTCTTGCTTTAGTTCCATAGGAAGACCAGTCGGCCTTACTGTGGACTCAGCTGTAAGAACAAAATTCAACAGATGTTTAAATCTATGCCACATCTAACTTTATTACTCTCAAACACTAAAATTGACGTAGTGTCTTACCTGGTTCTGAGGCTGTATTTCTGGCCCCATTCCCAGGGAGGGGAGGTCTCAGAATGCCCTGCGTATGTCTTTGGGGTGGAGGAGCAAGAAAAGCTCTCTTACTCTGATCGAGCAATGTCTTGCCAAAGAAAGCCTCCTGAAGGTATGCAGGAAACATGTCCTCCAACTTGCTCTTCTTTCTGCCCCTGCGCTTTTTGGCTTGCTCACCCTCTCCCTCTGCTGTCTTTGCCTCTGGGACATCGAGAGGTATATCAGGATGAGGTCCTACATGAATAAAAACTGACTGTTAAAATGACTGGAGTTATATGAAGATGTGTTAAATGCTTTGAGATCCAAAAAGATGTTGAGGCTACCATGTAAAAAAAAAAACAGGGATGCAAAAAAAAAAAAATGTGAACATTTATACTGCCTCAAAAACACCAACAAATGTTTGCATGACATTGATCGCCTTAATTTAAGCTAATACGAAGTGTACTATGTTTAATGTCCCTGAAATTAAAAAAAGATAACATTTTTTGAATTTGATATAAAATTCTCATGTTGAAAAGTCCATCAAAGAACATTTTATTCTGAGAAGACTGTCAGATGACTCTTAGACATGCCAGATAATGACCATAAAATGTTCATGTTCACTGTTCATATTTCCTGAGTGTTTTGATGCAAGGCATTTAGAATACATCATAAAAAGGAACAGAAATACAGTTTTGTGGCCAATAAAGACTGAAAAACCCAAGCAGTTAAAGCAGTTGCACCCACAGACATTTTTTAGTAGTTGGCAAGGACATTAGCATTGTGCGATCACATCAGATTACAGCATAGTTTGTTGGAAAACTATACCGGAGTGCTTAAAACATTCCAAGACTCAACACTGATCCAACAAAACCCAACAACCATTAGATGCTGGGGCAATGTGAATGCCAATTTGGACACACTTGCCTTCCTCAAGTTTCGTTTCAGCTGCTTGACCTTCAGGAACAGCATCACCAGAGGCAGACAGACTCCTCCTCATTCGTGTGTGACACTTTCTTTGCCGGACCATGAACCCTCCAATCCCTACAAGTGAAAAATCAACAATTAACAATTTCTTTCAAAGCACAGAACACTGATACAGCTATTAGGAAACAAAACGGCTAGTGACCTGGTCTGTATGGTTTCCGCTTTCTCTTCTTCCCGTCATCAGTCTCTTCTACTCCTCCTTTGAGAGTTTCACAGTCAGCCATGCCCTCTATACCTCCATCTGTCCCAGTTTCTCGGTCCACTCCTCCATCCCTATCTGGGCTCCCAGGTGCTTCCAGCTTAGGCTCACATTCCATCGCTTCTGCACCTCCTATAGCAATTTCAGTTTTCAATATTTGCATTCACAATCACAGTGCGTCACCTAGGGATGGGTACCGAAACCCGGTATTAAATTGGCCCCGGGGCAAAATTATGAAAGGCCGGTGTATCGATAAGCTCTGACGTTAACGGTTCTGCTATCGGTAATGGAGAAATTATGAAGAAAATACACGTACATTTATTATTGCTATATAGACATTATCTTTCAAATTCTATCTCGCCAGAGTCGCCAACTGTGTCTGCATGCAATAATATTAGGACATTTGTCTATGATGCATTTTTGCTTTCGCAATCCAGAAGAGAGATCGAGCTCACGCAGAGGAGCTACAGCGTGCGCAGCCACTCACATGAAAGCCCTGTTTAATGGTGACGATGGAGGAGAGAACTAAACAACTAAACGTCAGCTTACACTTTAGGCCTGTGATATTAAGCCAATTTTATTTTTGATTTTGATTTGGCTTCCAAGGATCATAAAGAAGATATCCAAGTTAAAACTATTAAAAACTAGCCACGTTTCGTCTAGCACACCTTCATTCTCTTTACACACCTTCATTCTCTTTACACCTGTGCGCGTTCGTTCCTCCCTAAACCCAAACTTAACGACAGAATCAGCACAATCGGTGATTGATGTCAAATGCAGTTTTACGGTTGCTAAATTGCAGTAAATGTTTGATAATTTTCATCAACGTTTTAAAACGTTGAAAGCACAATAATCCACGCAAGAGGCGCTGTTCATCAGGCTGAACTGTGTGTGCGAGCTCCAAAACGGATCGCAAATAGACAAACAAATTACACGTTGGGCTTCAGGTGCATGTCCAAACGATCAAATACACAAAAATATGTTAAAATGACAGGATTGGAGCGTGTTTAGCAACTTAAATATAGTTTATATCGTAAGTGTACATGAACAGCTGGGAGAAAATCCGATGTGTGTTAATATCTTTTGTCTTAAAGTGACAGCAGTCACCTTCTGAAGATTATGCCATCAGTGTTAATCAAACAACAAAATGCAAAGAGAAAATCACTCACAGCTCTTCATCTGAATATAGTTAGCTTTAATAAGCATTAATCTATTAATTTATACTGTGAAAACCATGCAGTTATTTTACATTTGGTTACTTTACTTCGATTTCTTTTATAGGCTAGGCCTTTATTACTTACCTGAACACATGAACAAATGAGAGCACTATTTAATTTGTATCTTTGTTTTATTGTATTTGTCAGTTTGTTTTATGTTGTTTCTTTGTTCATGTTCTTACTGCATATATATATATATATATATATATATATATATATATNTGTGTGTGTGTATATATAAACAAAAAGTACCGATAAGAATACCGTTAAAGTACCGGATCGATAAGCAGTATCGGTAAGAGTAGTAATACCATTAAAACCTTAACGATACCCATCCCTAGCGTCACCACACTGATTTAAAACAATGTTCCAGTAAAAACAGCCTTCTTTAGAGAGTTCTTTAGCCATTTATAAACACTGTACCAGCCTTCACTTACAACAAAGATAAAAAATAATTGGTCAACAGAGGATAAAAATTATTCATCTTGGTAATAAACTGACCTTTCCCCTCATCACCATCTGCATCGCCTTCTTTTAGCTCATCAATACACATGGTGCCCAGTCGGGACCGGCGCTGCCTGCGCTTGTGCAGGGGTGACATGGAGATGCTTCGCAATAAAGACATGCCAGTCTCTGTTAGCCAGACACCCTCCAGACGATAAAACTGTGGCTCTGAACAAGTGGATGGAGAAACCGAGATAAAGTCAGATAAAAATAGCAAATAAATGAAAGCCAGACAACTAATTATCAAGCAGACACATACCTGGTTCTTTCATTTTGAAAGCCGACATCATAGGAGACTCCACTACAAGAGATACATAAAGGTTATTATTTAGTGAAATAGATGTAAAAATTAGAATTTCTAATCAAAACTATCATGAAACTCACCGATAGGCCTGGGGACATATGGAGTGCAGGCTGTACAGGCAAAGCCTTCATCAGATGCTTGTTCAACCTCATCCTCAGTGTAAAGACTCTCACATACAGCATGAACCCATCTATGAAAGCAAAAAAAAAAAGTCTCTTATGCTCATTAAGGCTTTTACAGAAAAAAAAGAAAAGAAAAAAAAAAGTAATATTGTGAAACGTTTCAATTTCACATGTTCCTTTAGTAATCTATCTAAAATGCTGATTTGGTGCTCAAAAAATATTGATAATGTTGAAAACAGTTGTGCTAATATTTTTGTGGAAACCATGATACATTTTTTGAGTGGTCGACCAATATTTGATTATTGATTTTTTTTTTTTTTTTTT